>CM058233.1:85600889-85968959 GCA_030180135.1 Orychophragmus violaceus | reverse complement strand
AAGATTAAACCCCCCCAAAAATCCCTCTTTTTCTTACACAAAATCTGCTTTTTCAAATCCATCAATTTTTTTTTTCCCAATCATTTTTAGATTTTAGTTAAAAACTTTTTAACAAAAAAAAAAGAGCAAGATGGGGTTTAAAGAAAATAGTACAGTGTTAAAAATATCCTAGAGTCATAAAATGTTTTTTAGTGTAATTCATTTTTCAGAAATGCCTTATTCCGTAAACGACTGTGTTGTTTAGAGAATTTCTTAAGAGTTTGTTTCTGTTTGTTTAAGAGTTTGTAAGCAACAATAAACGCTTGGTTTCTCTTCTTGATACATACACAAACGTTAAAACTTGAAGTCAGCCGAACTTCAAAAAGTCAGAAAATATAACTACTCTCTCCACGTGGAAGTATACCATTTTGCTGGTAACTGCCAATTCATCGCTCAACAAGCAGCAGGGGCAAATTCGTAAATAAAGGGAATTATCAAGACCTCCTCAAGGTTGTTATTTCCCGCCACCATCATCGTTACGCGAGTGTCAGTCGCCACTTTGAGGTTTCAACCATAAGTAATCTCTGTAACTGAAATCACGAAGGAGCTCCCAGAAACAACGAAAATGGCCGCCACCATCGTGTTCGTTCTCATACTCGCGACGACCTTCTCTTCTTCCTCCGCCGCCGTGAACGAGACGCAGGCACCTTCTTCTCCACCGGTTCTGACTTGTACGGAGGAGCTGGTTATGTTCTCTCCGTGCCTTCCTTATGTCTCTGCCCCGCCGAACAACATGTCAGATACGCCGAATCCTCTTTGCTGCACGGTTTTCTCCACATCCGTTAATTCCAGCACCGGCAACTGCCTCTGTTATCTTCTCCGGCAGCCGATGATCCTTGGATTCCCGTTGGATAGATCGAGATTGCTTTCTCTTTCCCAGATCTGTATCGATCAGAGTTCCGACGAATCTTTCGAGTCTCTTTGCTCGCTATCAGGTTAATTTCGTTTCCTTCTGATCCAATTGAATTCTCTGGCGATTTGTGATATTATGGATTTTGATCTGTGTGGTGCAGAGTCGCCTGAGCTTCCGCCGCTTCAGAGTATTCAGTTTACATCTCCGTTTGTTTACGGTACATAGTAAAGAAACGGAATCGATTTCGATGGATTCGGTAATTTTCGGTTGGACTGAGACGAGCTTCATTGATATCTGCAGGTGATCGAGCTTCCGCATCTTCTCGATCGTTCGCCTTAGCACCGGAAACAGCCGGAATTTCACCAAGCTCCGATCAATTCTCACCAGAAACAGCTAACGTATCATCACCACCACCACCACTACTTACACTATCCGGCTCTCCAAATATGAGACACTTTTGGTTTCTCTCGACAATCATCATGACTTTGGCATCTGAAGCATTCTCTCTCTAGGTTTTTACTTCTTTTTTCCCATGTACATAGTTTTCTATTGGTGTCTCTTTTAAATCCACACTTGATATTCTTTTTAGCTTTGTGAATCGAACAAAGATGATATAGTGGAATAAGATCGTTTTTTAGGTTTTACTTTTGCTTCATATACACAACATAGCACACAATATCTCATAAGAAAAATGTTTTCATTTCAAAGTTTAACACAGTCATAGCACTATCCGGGAACTAATTTTCTAGGAAGCTTTAAAATCCAGCATAAAAAGCAAATGTCAGCTTAGTAAAAACCCAACATAACAGACTTAGACAGAAGCAGTGGTGACATCTTGTACAGACTGACGCCAAGCGTGAGTACGAGCACCTTCCTTGTCGACGATCTTGATCACAAAGTTTGGTGGTGCAATGACCAGCCTTGACCTGATCTCAAGTATGCATTTGTCGACCAATTCGATGGCTTCTTCAACAGACATGTCACTGCGGTAGTGCCTGTCCATTGTGGAGAGTGAGAAGTATGAGCCGTAACCAAATGCTCCCTTGTCAACCTTGTGAAGAGTTGCAATGTAGTCAATGTAGTATAGAGATGCGCCAGCTTCTTTGTCGTAGCCAGCCATCAGGATGTTCACAGAGTACGGATTCTGGAATCAAAAACGATAATGTGTAAATATGCAGGCGAATTCATAAACAACCAATGGAATCCATCGATAATTGGAATTTTCAGCAATCTAAAGCAAAGGCGACATGGTTCTACAGTGAAGATCACAAATCAGGTACGCATGAGTATCTGATTTTCATTCCTACTCTTGAAACCTTTTCAAGGGTTCACAAAACTTCCTAGTCTTTGCACAATCTTATCCAAAGCCATTACAATTACTTGACACAAGGAGACTATCAGTTTGGATTAGAGTATCATATTTTCCACTATCACGATTCAAAACTTTGTTACATCAACCAACCCGAAGAGTAATTACTGTGACATCCACGCACAGAACAGGAAAATTCCTTGAATTTACAAAACTGCAACAAAGTTTTGAACGAAATAGTGTTTTTGGTCGGAATCTCAGAACTAGTTGAATCAACAAACTACTTAAAAGAAGAAGAAGTGGAACCCGAGAACTCAGGGGCTTAAGCATATCAACAAGTATTAGCTATCAAAACCACAGCATGACAGAGGAAAGTTTCAATTCAATACCTCAATAACACATAAGTTCAAACTAAATTATATCAAAAGATGAAAACAAACTAAGAATAAGCACATTATCTATCACCTACAAGTTGCTCCAGCAATCCATTATCTGCTAATATTCCAAAATCTCACTCTTCTCACAAAAGCATTTAACGCAAAGAACATAGAAACCCTAATTCCCCAAGCTCAAAATTACAACCAAGATATACCAAAAACCATCCACGAAAATAGTAATCATGGAGAACAAGAGTTAGAAAAGAGGTCACCTTTCTCAAGGCAGTGGCGAGCTCTCCACGAGTGAAGTTCGCAGCAGCAGCGGTAGTCAAAGGGATCCCATTTCGGAACTGATACAGTGACACATTCTTTTGAACATACTCCGTAAATTGAACCCTATAAAAATCCAAAACACGAATCAAATCCATCTACTGATTCAGAGAGATAGATAAAGAAAGAGAGAGGCAAATGAGAATTTACCTGTCACCAGGCTCGCCGCTTGCGGCGATGAGCTTGTGTGAGTCAAGGACCATGATCTTGTCCTCGTTGTTCTTGTGGACAAGGATACTGTGAACTGCCGATGTATCCGCCGCCACGATAGCGAATCCATTCCCAACCAGACCGAAAACGCACTCCATCTTCAGATCTGTTCGTCACAGGCTAAGATTTCTTAAGTTACTTGGATCTTTTCCGAGTTTCGCAGGAGATATAAGAGGGAGCGATCAAAGCGACTTGAGGAACAAGACGGGTAATTCTACAGAGAATATAGGGGTATTTTCGACCTAAAATGGTTAGTGTTGAGATTTATTTCTATTTTCTAAAGTTTAAGGATGTACGAGAGAGTAAAGTTAAGGTTTAGGGCATCTCAACCCATTTCTATATTTGCCTCTAAATTTTATTTTAAAGGCAAATCTACTCCAATCCACCTCTATTTTCACCTCTAAAATAGAGATTTCTATTTTTTCCTCTATATATATATAGAGGTGAACTTTTTAGTTTACAAATCAGTCCATTAACATTTAAATACTTTTATTTATGACCAAAATAATTAAATATTAATATTTTAATGACTAACAATATAAAACTAATAAATTATAAATTATTATTATTTAATAACTAATATATAATTTAAATAATATTATAATTTTATAATTGTAAAAATAAAATAAATGGGCTAAATTGTAATTTTTATAAATTAAAAATATTATTAGTAAAATAAAAAAGAATATTAGAAAGAATATTCTTTTTTTAGAGGAAAATATAGAGGAATACATTGGAACAAATAGAGTTCATCTATTTTAAAGATAAAAATAGAGAAATACATTGGAGATGGTCTTAGGGGTTTACTAGTAAATTAACATTGATTTTCTGCAAGCAACTCTAGTAGTTCTCTTTCCCGCTTCTTGTTGAGTCTGCGATTCTACCTTCAGTTTATAGTTATAAAGAGTCACTCGATTCTTCTCTTTTGAACAATTTTAATTTCTGTGATTCCTAGCTCCTTGGAAGCAAAACACATTAAAAAAAAAGAAAAGAAATGAGAGGTTTCGTGACTCTTAGCCCTTTGCGTTTCAACCCGAGTGGGATTTCTTGAAATGGCGGATGTTACGTCAGTCTACGATTGTGACGAAATTCAGACTTGAATTTTCCTGACCATAACTGTCTGTTTTCTTATTCACCTCCTAATATCAGATGGTGGGATGTAAAACAAAAGGATTTTCATTTACCCTTGGGATTGCAGTTGATCATTTACATTCTTATTGAAAACATTCTGAAAGTATATCTATCCTTTGCTCTTATTGTAGTCTTCATTTTTTTTGCATCTTTGCTCTGTGGTTTATGGTTCATTATTGCCTCCAAAGACTAGCACATCACAGGTTTGAGTCCCTTACTGTTCCGGCTTTAGACCTCGCTGGATGGTCTAAGAATTGTCCATATTTTTCACCCTATTCGAATTATTCTCTCGTATTTAAATTCCAGGAAACAATGTTTAATGACGCCACCAATGACTTTGATGTGCTTGTTGCCAGCGATGCGATTGGCAAGGGCCGTCTTAATTTTAATATTTCAAGGGATGATCTTCAAAAGTTTGATGCAGACACCTAACAGTATCTGTGATTAAACAAAAATACCATTTACCACTTCAGGAGCTGTGCTAGTATGTTAACAAGGTGCAGGACTAGATTAAAGTGATGACTATATGTGTAGCTTTGTCTGCTCAAAAACATACCTTGTCGGTTAGTTGAGAGCTGAAAGATTAAAAGGAAGCTAGAGGATTGTTCTAGGATCTTGATATTGGGCTTAGGAAAGTTTAGGGTTCCATCTTTGTATCTGTTACTCTTCTGAATAAAGGGAGAATCGTTTCTGGTCCCTATCATTGTTGTCCTTTCTAATGTTCTCATGATCCTGTTGTAGGGAAAACTGGCAGATTCAAGTTACATTTTCCTGAAGTAACTTGTTTGTATAAAGAGGATCTTCCATTACTACACCCTCCTTCACCTATTATTAAGGTAATTTTTATTGGATAACCATAATATTAGTAGTCACTGCACCTTTTTTCCTTCTTGTAATTGGCTAAGTTTGCACAAAATTTCTATCATGCAGCGTGCTGGACTGTTTCCAACACATGACGGTGTATTTATTAGATAGATTAGAGACCAAAATGCCAAACAAAGTCTCGAAGTAGTTGAGATTTGCTATGTTCTGATGGTGATTTTGATAATAATATTATTTATTAATTTAAAGAGAAAGAGACAAACATATGTTAAATACTCCTAAGAACCACAAATTCATGAAACTAAATAAGATAAAACTACAATAAGAAAAAAAAGACAAATGATTAAAACACAACTCAACAAAAAAAAAACAACTAAAAAACACATCAACATAAGCAAATGGTGGTTCAAGTGTTAGATGTTGGTATTAGCATTTGCATATCGTTCATTCACCGCATCAACAAGTGCAACAGTGTTTGGATTCTCAGCATCCATCGCCGCCAAAATCAAAGTTGCTGTAAGAAGAGACTTTGTAGCTTCTGGCTTACTCTTCACTGCATCGAGCAATGACTTGATGGAAGCGTTCAGTGGCAAAGGCACATTCTCGAGCCACATATAGCGTTTGTGAAGCACATAAAATATTCTTACAAAACAGTGATTCCAGACAGATGAACAAAATGCTAATCTCCTCAAATATAGATAAAAACATGGCCCAGATGGAGACATAGATAGTGACTATTGAGAGCTCATCAAAGATCATCAGCTTCTTGTGCTTAGGCCTCAGTGCAGCATCGATGACATAAATAGTTGTAAACACCATCCCTACCCAACCAGCAGCATTTCAAGTCTTCTCTTGACCAGCAGCAGCGATGTACTTCTTCACCACGAGATTGAAATACAACATTAGAATACCAAGGATCCTAGAAGCTAAATCCTTAAGCATTGTAGAGACTAGTGTGTACTGAGCATCAGTGTAACACTTCAGTCATACAGTGAAGCCAAACTCAATGTTTGCAACTCTCAAGCTCTCGGTGAAAAAAATCAGAAATTCTCAAAGTTTTATTGTTACTCTTCGGATACAATGCTTAAGGATTTAGCTTTGATACTCCTTTTATAAAACATCCAACCAATCATGAACTTGAGCCAGCTGCCCTTTTGAGTATTGTGTTGAACTCTAGATTGTTTGTCATTTATGGTGTACTTTGTTGTAATCGACAATATTGAAGCCATTAACATGAAGCATTTGTACAAATTTTGTTCCATATATAAACAATTCTAAACCTATTATCTTGGTCCATTGAAGTAAATATTAGTTTCCTCGTGATAACATGTGATATCTTGTGTAACTGTGATTTAAATCTAAATGTTGAAAAACATATAAAATAGTTTGAGTTTGATGTACTGGTTTATTGGAAACACTTTTATATGGGATGTCATCATTTATTTACTCTCTTAATCATTAACTAGAAACTAGGTCATGTTTAAAAAATAATAATAATGGTTTTGAGTAAATCTATGGAATTTAATATTTTTATCATCATTATAATAAATATATGACTGAAAGATTTGGCCAGATTAGATCAGCTTGAATCAATATATATCATCATTATTAAGCCTCATTTTAATAAATATTTCGCTCCTTGTGTTTTAATTTTTCGCTTTTAACAACTTCCCGTTTGGCGCCTTTCTGATGTAAAATCTTTGCATGATGTCCCACCCTCAGCAGCTTAACTCTATGAGGAACAAGTCTCTCAATGTAATATTCGAAGTTGCTCAGCTCACTTCATAAGTAGATAAAATTTAGTTATTGTTACAATAATTAGATTAAAAATTAACAATTTCATCTTCTTGGATTCACTAAAAACAGTGTCAAGCTTTAGGTTGTGCAATGTGCAATAATCAACAAACTTTTCACAAAAAAAGCAATAATCAACAAACAACCGAAACAAAGTTTAAGAAATGAAAGATCGCATTTACTGCATCTACCTTATTGGCTTTACTACTTTTATTTTTCCATGAAAATATTCAAGAAAATTTATAATAAAATTTTACACATAAATTTATAGCTCTTTCTCTTTATTTATCCAAAGTTTTTTTTCTACTTCTCAATAAATCTTGCCTCTGTTCCCATAAAAATATAACTTTCAGTGAATCTTTGTTTCTCTATAGACAAAACACACATCTTTAATACTGTAATTTTTTCCAAGAAATTAAGAATTTTCTCCAAATCTATGTATTTTCCTTTTCTTTCCTTCTTCTATATCTTCTTATTCGAGTAGGCTCTGAGTCTCAGCTAGCTTCAAGTGAAGAAAAAACTCCTTTTTTTTCCCACACACTCTCCAGACTTCAATCATAGACCAATACAACCAATTTTCTGCCACATTCGTCATTCTCATTCCTTCAAAATCATTTGCTTCAATGGTCACATAACATAGTTAATTGTTACTGTGAACAGAACCAGTAAGCTCTCCGGTAGTCTTCATAAATACTTCACTCTTCTTACACAACTTTCAAGCTTAAACACTTTGCCTCTTACCTCTCTTGGGGATTTCTGGTTCTTTCTCTACTAAAATCATCACCAAGTTGTCACTTTCTCTCGAATCTCTCCAATCTCTCAATCTCAGATCTTATTTCATCTCGGGGAAGATCCAAGAAGAGATCTCGTCTTTGATGAATCTGAAGATGTTGGAGATATGTGAACAAAATGTGGAATTTAATGGATTAAGAATTTTCATTTCGGTTAAGTCCAAATAAAGTGTAATCGGTTTTGGTTAAGCAATTGAACTTTGGTATTAAGTAATAAATTGTGAACATGGAGATTATATATACATATATACTAAATTGGATGTCGTTTATATTCTATAATAGGCTCAATTAAATGACAAGTACATGACCAGTTAAGTGACAATTTCATGGTTTGATTATGATCCCTAGATCATGTATAGTTGAAAGATATATATTATTTGGTTTAGTATTATGTCATGGGTGGAAAAGTATTATAGTGGGAAGAAGAGAAATAAGGAGAGCTGTAAGATCTCAACTCGGTCTATCTGAAGATAGAAAGAGTTTTAGGGTTTGTAAATTAGGGATTCTAAAAGAAGAATTTAGGAACGCGGTGAGATTTGAGAATTTAGGGTTAAAAGCCGGTGTTTCCGAGGTGGAAGCCGGTAAAGAATGTTATGAAGGTTGCCGGAGAGAGTTTTAGGTTAAAGTCGCTCTAAAGTCTCTCTGGCCAAGAATATTAAGAAAAAGCGCCCCCATTGAATGATTATTGGGTTCCCTTATATAGAGTTACAAGTCGGTTTAACACATAAGGAAATATAAGATAAATACGAATATTTCCTAAAATCCCGTCTTTATGGTATTTCCGTAATTGTCGTCGTCGTGCGGCGCCTTCGCTTTAACTCCTTCCAAACCTTAATGCAAGCCGATTACCCCGAGTCCGGTTTAACCTAAGTTTTACCGTCTTGGGCCCTAATTCCGACTTTACATTCTGGGCCGACCTAAACTCATGAATAGGCCTTTTTAGGAAGGTGCTAATATTGACTCCAACAATAAGCTCCCCCCCAGTGTGGCGACTTGAATTTAAGTCGTCATTACGAGGAGTTAACCTATGGCTTAAGAAATGATTTATTATAGGCCCGTTTTTGTCGTTCGGCGAGCTCTATTTCCGTTCAGGCCCATATTCTTATTGGGTTGATCCGGCCTAACGCTGACCGGTGGTGAATCGAGCAATCGATTCTAAACCGATGATGATTTAACGAAACCGGAATTGATTCTCGGTCCAATTGCCGGGTAGACGCGAAGTACGAAGCGTCGTCTAGGTAATGATGCGCCTCGATTACTGCGCCGTCATTTTCACTATAAGTAGTCCTTCCCTACTTCTCATTTCCTCATTTCGCTTGAGTGAAGAAATTCTGAAAGGTAACTTCTCTCTCTCTCGATATTTATTTTCCGGTCATCCTTCCGCCGCTGCTCCACCTTAGGTTTTATAGATTTTTAGATCAAATCTTCATTTTTCTCTCGCGTTCTTCGTTTGTTCTTCGACTAGCCATGTCTTTGATCCGTTGTTCATAGAGCAAAGATAAGGAAGTTGTTTCCGTTTCGTCTGCGGAGGATTCTTCAAGTCGTCAGTCTGCTTCGAGTACTTCATCCGGATTGAGGGATCATTCTGCTGGTTTCGAAATCGAAGATCTCCAACGTCGTCGCGAGACATCCCGTCAGACCGGTGCTACCGAGAGCTCTGGCCGGGAGGAGTTAATCATACCTCAGTTACGAGATTCTGATGACGGTGAGGACGACATCGACGCGAATCAAGTCGGCTCTGAGGACAACGTTCCTCCTTCGTTGCCGGTTGACCCTTATGAAAGCTTTAGTAATATTTTAGGTACCAAGTCGACTGCATCTTCGGTGAGATCCATGCTTCAAGACTGCGGAGCAGATCCAAGGATCAAAGTCATCATTCCCTTTCCACTTGACCGTCCCTGGAGTCCTCCTCCGGGATATATGACTCTTTACGAATCATGCTTCATCAACACCGATACTGGGGGCAGCCGTTGTTGGTTTCCTCTACCCGACCTGCTGATTTCGTACTGTCATCGTCGCGAAATCGCCATCTCCCAACTCTCAGCCGTTGCAGTTCGCCACATGGTTGGTCTTCTAGTGTTGGGGGCTGAAGCCGGTATTACGATAACTGCACAGATTTTCGAGGAAATGACGTCGGTTAATCGTATGAAAGCCACCAATCCAGGGTGTTTCGCGGTTCGGTTCAAGAGCGGCAACCACGTTTTGACAGATGCGCCCAACAAGATTAATAATTGGCAACGGTCCTATTTCTTTGTTGAAATGTCCTCATTAGTCGTTCCTGACGAACACAAGGAACTTATCAGGACGTCTTGGAATACGGATTATGGTAGATGTCGTCCCAAATTTGCTATCTTCCGATCACGATAATTTACTTAATTCTTTTTTGTCTTTGCAGTGCAACATCCTTTCCTGAAGCCGTATCCCGACAACTACTTTCCCATTCTCGAGCAGATTCAATCTCTCGGCTTACGCAAGTGGTCGGACCTTACTCGCGAGCGTATCAACAAGTTCCTTCCAAAGATCTCCGAAGGTTCGTATATAGTTTTTACGACATCCTTTTCTTTGTTTCATTCTGATTTTTTGTCCGTCAATGCAGTCAAGTGGGATACCAGGACGAAAGTTACCCCTGAAGAACTTGTCAAGCCAAGGAGGATGGGTAAAGTTAAGAGAATCGACTCCGTGGACTATTCCAAAGAGATTTCATCAAAACCTTCTACTTCCTCCAAGTCGTCAAAAGACAAGGACAAGGCTCCTTCTTCTCAAGGCGGCAGTCACTCTGATGTCAATACGAAGTCGACTGCCCCAGTGGTGAATCCTTCCAATCTTCCGCCCAAAGTTCCATCAAGGAAGAGGCCTGCTGATGACAAGTCGGTCCAAGATAAACCATCAAAGGCGTCCAAGACGAGCAAATCGGTCGAGGATGCTTCTACCGAGATAGCGGCCGTTAGTGAGCCTGCTAAACAAAAGGATCCGTGGAAACGTTTCTATAAATTCAAGGGGACTGTCCCTGATCTGTCTGGCAGTTTGAAGCCTTTTGAGTCTAACAAGGAGCTTGTCCTGGTGCGACCTAGGCGTGAAGTGAAGGAGGGAGAGGTGCGCCCTTCAATCCACAACTTCGCTTATCAGTATGCGAGCGAGGTTCCTTTTATCAACAATCCTCGGGCATGCTTTGATATGCTGACATGCGTGAGAGGAAACGAGTCAGATTGGCCGGTTCTGGAGGAATTGCCTCACTCGGATGCTATCGTCAGGTTGAAGCATGCCGAGGCAACGGTAAGTTTCTTGTATCGATTTTTGCATTGTTTGCCGAGATAACATTTGGTGTGCTGTTTTCAGATGATCGCGGCTTCTAACCGTGTTGCGTTGGAAAGCTCCTGGGCTCAGAAGAAGTTGGCTGACGCGGTCACCAAGCGGGATGATCTTCTCAAGAAGATCAAGGAAGAGAAGAAGGCTTTGGAGGCGAGTAATTTGGCCCTTGAAGGAAAATTGAAGGAGGCTGAGGAGAAGTCAAAGGCTGATTTCCTTAAGTTTCAGTTGGAGAGAAAGCAGCTGCAGAAGTCTTATCTCGATCTGGTTCAAAAGGAGCGGGAGAGAGTCGAGGCCGCTGCTAGGACGAAGGCGCAGACCCATTTCGACCTTATTCAACGCTACATCGGTGATCAAGAAACCGCTGTTGCGATGCAGGTCAAACAGGCTCAGATTTCCGGGCTTAAGAAATGTCTGGAGAAACTCAGCGGGCAAGGCGTGCCGGTTCCTCAAGCTGTTTTGGACAAGATCGCCGCTGACGAGATCGCAGCAAACGCGGAGTTGGATGATCTGAACGTTGTGACGAAGGAGGATCTTACGTTTGTGCTCTCACCCATTCATCATCCTCTCCTTAACCGTTCTCATGATTCTCCTCCTCCTGTCCCGCGGCACGTCGACCAATTCGGGACTAATGTAGGTATAATCCCGGAGGCGGTTCCTACCGATCTTGTCCAGTCTGTTCGGAAGGACATTTCAGCTGCAGATGGCGGGCCTTGAGTAGTCGTCGTTAAATGTCTTTAGTATTTATTTGTATTGGTTTTGTAATAGATCTTTACTTATATTTGCAAACTCTGTCTTTTTGGTTTAATCGTAATTTTACATTAAGTTTGTTTTAAGCTTTGATAGCGATTAAAATCATTCTATCTTTAAAGCTTTTACTAAACTTTAGTAACAACGATTGGGATATGCGACCAGGTCGTGCTACTGTATTTAAACTTGTAGCGACTTTAAGTTTGTGCTTTAATTAGATCAAAACACTCAAACTCGCCACCAAACTTACACAATTTAGCGACTTTTCAAATGGTCGGACTAATTTTGTATTAAGCTTGCCGTCAAATTGACGATTTGGTGGATTTTTTAGTAGTCGGACTAATCTCGTATTTAAGTTTGTCCTTAAACGATTTAGTGAATTTTTGAATTGTCGGACTAATCTCGTATTAAGCTTGTCGTCAAATTTAAATGATTTAGCGACTCTTGCCATGAGGCGGTTTGCGAGACTTAATAGTGCTCGGCTTTTATTCTTAGGGCGGGAGAATGTGCGAGTCTCTTATGCCCGACTTATTTGCTATCTCCTACCACGAAGAATTTGCGGGACGGATCCCGGCTTTTCCTTACCACGATGTGCACCTCGTGTGCAAGGAAGACCACACCCCTGGCCAGGAGGCATGGTGCTAATGCGAGTTTTTGCTCGGCTTTCTGCGAGTTACTTAGACTCGACTTTTGCGAACTAAGGAGCTCGGCTTTCTGCGAGTTACTTAGACTCGACTTTTTGTGAACTAAGGAGCTCGGCTTTCTGCGAGTTACTTAGACTCGACTTTTGCGAACTAAGGAGCTCGGCTTTCTGCGAGTTACTTAGACTCGACTTTTGCGAAATAAGGAGCTCGGCTTTCTGCGAGTTACTTAGACTCGACTTTTGCGAACTAAGGAGCTCGGCTTTCTGCGAGTTACTTAGACTCGACTTTTTGCGAACTAAGGAGCTCGGCTTTCTGCGAGTTACTTAGACTCGACTTTTGCGAACTAAGGAGCTCGGCTTGTGTTTTGCGAGTTAGAACTCGGCTTTAATAGTATTTAAATGCTTTAATGAAGGGACTTGCCTTCTTTGGTTATTGCGGAGTCTTTCACGGCGGTCAATGAACTGAAAAGTAGAATTTTTATTAGATTTGTGACTGTGCCGGTAAGGCTGCCTACGTATCTTCCGAGGAAGAATAAAGTCACTCGTAGTTCATAATACACATTCATTTTTTTTTTTTTTGATGGCTTTGCCGTCTTAAAAGTACTCTTTCAGACTCGCCGAATTCCAGGATCGCGGTAAAGCCTCGCCTTTCATGGACTCAAGTTCGTAGACTCCCGGCTTGACGACTTTCGTGACTTTGTAGGGTCCTTCCCATTTTGCCCCGAGTTTGCTTGCTCTCCACTCTTTGGTGTTTTCGTAAACCTTGCGAAGGACGTAGTCGCCGACTTGAAAGTGTCTTTCCTTGACTTTCTGGTTGTAGTACCGAGCTGCGAGCTGTTGATAATTTTGAATCCTGAGTAGGGCTCGATCCCGCTCTTCCTCTAGAGTGTCGAGAGCCTGGATTAGCATCTTTTCATTGATTTCAGTGTGGTGCGGCATGAGAGACCGGCGAAGAGTGTAAATGTTAGCTTCTGCCGGTACCATTGCTTCTACGCCAAAGGCTAAGGAGAATGGGGTGGCTCCTGTTGCGCTGCGAGGCGTCGTTCTATGTGACCAGAGGGCGCCGTCTAACTCGTCTGCCCAAACTCCTTTTTTGCTCTCAAGACGCTTTTTGATGCCGGCGATGATGGTTTTATTCGTAGCTTCGGCTTGGCCATTCCCCTGAGGATACCTTGGTGTTGACTTGCTAAGGCGTATATCCCACTTCTTGCAGAATCCTTCGAATACTTTCGAGATGAATTGTAATCCGTTATCTGTGACGATCTCGTAAGGCAGCCCGAAACGACATATTATGTATTTCCAGACGAAATTTTGAACCTGGACATCGTGGATCGCGACGTAAGCCTTGGCCTCTACCCACTTTGTGAAGTAGTCGGTCATGATGAGCAGGAAACGTCTTTGATTGGATAATGGTAACGGTCCAACGATATCCATTGCCCATCTCATGAACGGATAAGCTGCGGTTGATGTCGTGAGCAACTCTGTAGGTCGATGTATGAATGGCGCATGTCGCTGACACTTTTCACACTTGTTAGAATAGGTCTCGCAATCGGTTATCATAGTCGGCCAATAGTGACCGTTCAACTTGATTTTGAGGGCGAGAGACCTGCCTCCGGAGTGGTTTCCGCATGCTCCAGAGTGCGTTTCTTCGAGAACTCGATTTATTTCGTCTCCGTTTATGCATCTGAGGAGGATTTTATTAGCAGAATATTTATAAAGGATACCGTCATGTATGGTGTATCGCGCGATCTTGACTTTAAGTCGTCGTGCTTCCCATTTGTCTTCTGGAAGCTTTCCTTCTGTCAGGTATGCTCTTATCGGAAGTCGCCAATCCTCATTGTCGTTAGTCAGGACAGCGATGAGGTCGGTGTTCTTTGCCTGAATGTTGCAGCACATGTCATCCTCGCCACCCTGGTTTGTTTCGTCGGGTTCTTCTTGATTGCTCTCAGGGGGCGGGATGCTTGGTTCATGGATCGTTTCTACCGGGATCCGTCGACAGAGATTAGGATTTGATGCCAGCGACGCGAGTGCGTCTTCCGGGCATTTTCTTTCCTTGGTATCTGGACAATGTCGAAGAAGTCGAAGGAACTGGTGAGCTCTAGTGCCGTCTTTCGGTAAGCCTCCATTCGCTCGTTTTTAGCTTCATAATATCCATTGATCTGGTTCGCTACAAGCATGGAATCACAATGGGCCAAGAGATGTCGTACTCCGATTTCTCTGGCTAATCTGAGGCCGGCTAACAGAGCTTCATACTCGGCTGTGTTGTTAGACGCCGTGAAACCCAACTTGAAGGATTGTTCTAGTATTTCGCCAGTCGGTGAAATGAGGCGTATCCCTATCCCGGCTCCTTTTTTCGATGAAGCCCCGTCGACAAACAACTTTCAATTTTTATCTTCTATCTCGGTACCGACATCTAATTCAGGCGATAACTCGACAAGGAAATCAGCTATTACCTGCGACTTGGCGGTTGTCCTGTTTCTGTATTCGATGTCATACTCGCTTAAATCTATCGCCCATTTGGCCAGACGGCCAGACTGTCCCGGGCTGTGAAAGATTGTTCGAAGTGGTTGACTACTTAATACGGCGATCTGGTGTGACTGAAAATATGGTCGCAGCTTTCGTGCAGAGATGACGACTGCGAAGGCCAGTTTTTCCATTGCAGGATATCTGGTTTCGGCTCCGTTAATTGTTTTGCTTACGTAGAAGATCGGCTTCTGTTCCCCTCGATCTTCCCGAACTAGTACGCCACTGACTGCTGTCGTTGAGACAGCAATGTAAAGAAACAATGTCTCACCGTTCTCGGGTTTAGACAGTATCGGCGGGTTTGACAAGTAGTCCTTGAGTTGGATGAATGCCTCTTGACACTTATCGTCCCACAGGAATCTTTTGTTCCCTCGCAGGAGCTCGTAAAAGGGCAGACATTTATCCGTCGACCGGGATATAAATCTGTTCAAGGCGGCTATGCGGCCAGTGAGGCGTTGTACCTCTCGAGTGTTCTTGGGAGATGGCAAGTCGATTATGGCTGTGATCTGCTTTGGATTAGCTTCTATTCCTCTCTGAGTTACCACGTACCCAAGGAACTCTCCTGATGTTACTCCGAACGTACACTTAGTTGGATTGAGCTTCATGCCGTACCGGTTAAGGATGTTGAAACATTCCTTTAAATGGCCGACATGCTGAGAGGCAATCAGATATTTGACTAGCATGTCGTCGATGTAAACCTCCATTGTTGCACCGAGTTGTCCTGCAAACATCCGGTTTACCAGCCACTGGTAGGTGGCACCGGCGTTTTTGAGACCGAAGGGCATGACTTTATAGCAATACGTACCGCGTTCAGTGATGAAGGCCGTCTTTTCTCTGTCGTCCGGGTTCATGAGGATTTGATTGTATCCTGAGAACGCATCCATGAATGATAGCAATTCGTTTCCGGCTGTTGCCTCAACAAGTCGGTCGATATGTGGCAGCGGGAAACTATCCTTTGGGCAGGCTTTGTTGAGATTTGTGAAATCGACACATACTCTCCACTTTCCGTTTTTCTTTTTCACGACCACTGGGTTAGCCAACCAGTCGGGGTACTTGACTTCTTGGATAGAACCGGCTTTAAGTAACTTCTCTACTTCATTGTTGACCGCTTTAGCCCTTTCAGGGCCGAGCTTTCGCCTCTTTTGCTTAACTGGCTTGTAAGTCGGATCGACATTCAGCTCGTGAGTTGTGATGGTTGGATTGATACCCTTCATGTCCTTCATTGTCCACGCAAACGTTGCAACGTTTTGCTGTAGGAAGGCGATCAATTCCCTTTTGATGTTGTCTGGCAGTTCCGCGCCGATTCCTACACACTTGCTCGCATCCGATTCGTCGATGATGACTTGTTGGATCAGTTATCTCTCTGGTCCTTTTCTTCCGTGCTCCGTGTTGATCATGCACGAAGGCACTCTAATCTTATGTTCTCTTGCAAAACACGATCGGCTTGCGCTCTGGCATCCTTTGACTGTCTGAATTCCTTTCGGTGTCGGGAATTTCAGACATTGATGGTATGTTGAAGATACCGCCTTCATGCTGTATAGCCACGGAGTTCCGAGGATGACATTATAGATGGTTGGCTTGTCAATGACATGAAACCTCACCAATCTGTTAACCCCTCCTGCGAAAACGGGCAATTTGATCGTTCCGATTGTGTACGTCGTCTCGCTTGTGAACCCGGTGAGCGGCTTGGCCTTCTGCTTGATATCCTCCTCCTTAATTTCCATCTTTTTGAGTGTATCCAGGAAAATTAAGTCTATCGAGCTCCCGGTGTCTACCAGTATTCGAGATACTTGGCAGCTTCCGATTAACAGTTCTACCACTAGCGGGTCGTTATGGGGGTAATGAGTCCCATAGAGGTCTTGGTCGGTAAAGATGACGGGAGGATCATCTGACAGGATTGGCTGGGGCGCCTTTTGTGCATCTAGAGCAAGACGTTCGTAGACCTTTATTGACCGGACCGAATCGTTTACGGAGATCAGACCTCCCATAATCATGTTGATTCTTCGGATGGTTTTGGGGGTTTCTTCTTCGTCCTCTTCCTCTTCTTCTTCACGGTTGCGTTTCAAGGCTATGCTTTTGATACGCCGTGGTGGTTTATCCTGCTTAGGAGCCTGCTCATCGGCTTTGTCTTCCTTCTGTTGTCCCGACTCTTCCTTTTTTAACCTTTCAATGGCCTCTTTGACCTCTTCATTGGAAAGTCGGGAGTAGAGTGCGTTTCTGAGATTCCGACATTCAGCCGTGTCGTGCGACGTAGCTTGATGGTATTCGCAGTACTTATCCCCCTTAGCGGAAGCTGCTTGTTGCGTCTTCTTTGCCTCTTTTCTTTTATTCCACGGTTTTGATGATCGGGACTTATCGGTGTTATCGACAACCATTGTTTTTGCGCCCTTACTATCGTAGTGCTGTCTAGGTTCCCTTTCCTCTTTCTTATCCGTTTGCTTGCCGGAACCGAATCTTCTTGCTAACGCGACCTTTTTCTCTTCCAATTCCACGAATTTATTCGCTCGGTGGAGTGCATCCTCGATGGTTAACGGCGGGTTGACGACTAGATCCTGGTAAAAGGGGGACTCGTGCCAGACGGCATTTGTCAGGGCCGCAATGGTGAACTTATCTGGTGCCTCGGCTCGCGTCATCACTGTCCTGAATCTTTCGACAAAGTCTTTCAAAGTTTCCTTCTTCTCTTGCGTCATCGACATCAACGCACTCAGCGAAGTGTCCTTACGAATGTAGGCAAAGTGATGCCTTACGAATGCCCATGTGAGGTCGGAGAAACTATCGATTGATTTGGAAGGGAGTCGGGAGAACCAGTTTAGCGCGTCCCCTTCCAGGGTTTCGGTGAACAGTTGGCAGAAACCGATGTCACGCTCCTCGCTTGATGAGAACCGTGCCTTTGCCGCCATGATTTTAAACGTTGTGAGGTGGGTTGCTGGGTCTTTTGTGCCGTCGTACATCGGCAACCTGATCTTCTCCCTCTGCCTTATGTATGTGTTTGTGATGCGCGAGGTGAAGGGTGTCCTCCGAGTCTCCTCGATGATTCGGTCGATCTCTGGTGCGGAGCCCTTAACGCCATGGACTTCGCCTTTTAACTCTTTTAGGGTGTCTCTGAGCTCAGTCAGCTGTTTCTCGACATGGTTGCGACTTGCTCCGCGAATAGACGTGTTGGGAATGTCCTGAAATCTATTTGTACTTACTCTGAGAGAAAGTCGTGTTGTCGAGATGAGACAATCATATGACACTGGGTAGTCATAATGCTTTGCTAGAAGCCACTTATGATCAATGAGTTGAGAACTCATTGCTAGTGTTATATGATCCTACAGGGTCACACACCTAAGCAAACTGGACATTGCATGAGAGGATGTTCATTAATGTAATGATCGGGTGAATGCATATTTGATATGCATTCAATATCGACATTTCTGGGCGATGTCGATCGACACACTAAGAGTGTCGGTCGACATAGATTGGCCGTGTCGATCGACACATAGAGTGTGTCGGTCGACACGACTCTCGGATTGACGGATTAAATTGGTTTAATCATTAGTTAATCCCGGGGCGGTTTAAGTCGACATATATAAGATATATGGTCGACCTAAACTTGAAGCTAACCTAATTCACAGCCACCAGAAACAGAAAACAAACCTCTCTGGAGATTCGATCTCATAAGGCACTAGCATCCCTTCCTGTTCAGTTCGTGTGCGTGTGGATACCAGTAGAGGCGCAGCATCTGAGGCGCTCTAGATCTTGATTACTTGAAAATAACTTCCGCTGCTAATCACCAGGTAATCACTAGATCTGATAGATTCAATTACATGAACCTGTAGATCCTAGGCTCGGAATTAAGACTAGGGTTGCTAATCCTGATTAGAACTGCTAGAAATTCCTTCAGTGGTATCAGAGCTTTAGGGTTCCATTGAATCTGTGGCATGTTGATTAGATTAGTTGAATCTGGATCTCTGTATAGTTGATACAAGCATGCTGAAATTCGTTTTTGATTAAAATCTAGTTTTAGGGTTTTAACTTGAAAAACGATTAGGGATTATCACCCTGTGTCGATCGACACCAAGCGGGTATCGGTCGACACAGAAGGATAACCCGAATAAAACTTTTCGCATAGTGTCGATCGACACAAGAGTTGTATCGGTCGACACAAACCTCGCGAGATTGATGAACCGGTTCAATTGGATTGGACCGGTTATCGAGCTTGGTTAAATGGTTTGAATTGCGATTGGTTTGATTAGGTTGGTATCGACCGATGCTAGTGTAGCATCGATCGACACCGACTGGTATTCGAAACCGGATCAATTGGATTGATCGGTTATCGCGGATTGCTTTTGGTTATTCTGTATCGATCGACACTATAGTAGTGTCGGTCGACATCAGATTCGATGATTGGGTTTTGGAGCCTGCAATCACAGAACCAAAGCATGATAAATCAATTAATTATAAGAATTAAAACATAATAAAACTGAACGTTTTAATGATTCCGTTCCTCAATCAAATATCAAGTGATACTTGATGTCTTTCCAATCTTGTCGACTGTCAAGACTCGTTTCATTGAATGATAGGCTTGCAGTGCAAGGTGTCCACAATTACATGAGTAAGGCAGGAAGTAATCGTGTTGATGGGCTTGCAGTGCAAGGCGTCAACAATTACATGACTGAAAAGATTGGTTTACTTGACTGGGCCATCAAAATCGTTTTGGGCTCAGAGACATCAGGTGGATTAGACATAAGATGTCAGCCCACAACCAAGAGTTATATTGGATATAACTAGCAAGGTTGTTGCTTACCTAAATAGCTAAAGTTGAGTGATAGCCAGTGGCTCACTTGAATTTAGTAAAATATGGGTCTTGGATCATTATATTCATCTGAGGAAGCATTGATTGAATATAGTGCGAGTTTTCTTAAAAGTTAAGATTTCTCATTTCTTGAACATCATAACTAAACCTTTTTCTTTTCTATGTTCTCAGCTATGACTACTACTCATAATAATTCTTTCTCCCTGCGATCCGTCCTTGAGAAGGACAAGTTAAATGGATCGAATTTTCTCGAATGGTATCGGAACTTGAGAATTATTCTCAAGCAGGAGAAGCGGGACTATGTCCTTGAAAATGTTCTCCCTGAAAAACCGAGATCCAATGCTGCACATGCAGAAAGGAGTGCTTGGGACAAGCATTCCAATGATGTGGTCGATGTGAATTGTCTCATGTTGGCTACCATGAAGTCGGACTTGCAGAAGCAATACGAGAACGTGGAGTCGCCAGTGGAGATGATTACTAGCCTGAAAAGCATGTTTCAGGAGCAAGCACGAACTGAGAGATACCAGACGGTTAAATCTCTCATTGAATGCAAGCTACCAAAGGACAGTCCGGTCAGTCCTCATGTCATTAAGATGATGGGTTATATTGATAACCTGGGGAGACTGGATTGTCCCATTAGCCAAGAGTTGGCTACTGACATCATTATGCAGTCACTGCCGTCAAGTTATGATCAGTTTGTTATGAACTATAACATGAATAACTTGACAAAGACGTTGACTGAGCTGCATGGCATGCTCAAGACAGGTGAGCCAAATATCAAGAAGGGCACTCCTAATGTACTTATGGTACAAGGGGGTAAGAAGTTTAAGAAACTTGGCAAAGGCAAGGGAAAGGGCAAGGCAGTCCCGGTTGAGAACCAGGACACGCCTGCGCCAGCCCCGAAGCCCAAGCCGGGCCCATCTGAGACTGATAAGGGCCATTACTGTAAAGAGCCTGGGCATTGGAAGAGAAATTGCAACAAATTCTTGGAAGAGAAGAAGAAGAAGAAGAAGAAGAAGACTTTCGAGACTTCATCTTCAGGTATTTATGTTATAGAAGTAAATGTTACTACTTCTGGTTCTACTTCTTGGGTATTGGATACCGGCTGTGGTGCTCATATTTGTACAAATATGCAGGGCCTAAGCAACAGTAGGACGTTGGAAAGGGGACAAGTGGACCTGCGTGTGGGGAATGGAGCAAGAGTTGCTGCATTAGCCGTAGGAACATTTAACTTGTCTTTACCTTCTGGTTTGGTTTTAGAACTTCATAATTGCTACTATGTACCTGCTATAAGCAGAAATATTATTTCTATTCCTGTTTTGGATTTGGAAGGATATCAGTTTTCAATTAAGAATAAATGTTGTTCTTTTGATTACAATGATATGTATTATGGTAGCAGCCCATTAGAGAATGGGCTTTATGTTCTAAACCAAAGCACAAAAATCTATAACATTAACACCAAGAGATTCAAATCAAATGACACGAATCAGACTTTTCTATGGCATTGTCTTTTGGGCCACATAAACGAGAAACATATTCAAAAGCTCCATAGTGATGGGCTTTTGAGCTCATTTGATTATGAATCATGTGAGAAGTGTGAATCTTGTTTACTAGGCAAAATGGCAAAGGCGCCTTTCAACAAACAAAATGAAAGGGCCAGTGACCTATTGGGCCTTATACATACAGATGTATGCGGCCCAATGAGCACAAGTGCCAGAGGAAATTTTCGATACTTCATTACCTTCACTGATGATTTCAGCAGGTATGGCTATGTCTATTTAATGAGACACAAGTCGGAATCCTTTGAAAAGTTCAAAGAGTTCCAAAATGAAGTACATAATCAACTTGGCAAAAGTATTAAGGCTCTTCGATCAGATCGTGGAGGAGAATACTTAAGCCAAGAATTCAGTGATCATTTGAGAGATTGTGGAATTGTTTCACAACTCACTCCTCCTGGAACACCACAATGGAATGGCGTGTCTGAGAGGAGGAATCGGACTTTATTAGATATGGTTCGATCAATGATGAGTCTCTCAACTCTTCCATTATCCTTTTGGGGATACGCTCTAGAAACGTCTGCGTTTACACTTAATAGGGTTCCGTCAAAATCAGTTGCAAAGACACCACATGAGATGTGGACAGGAAATGTTCCAAATGTGTCTTTCCTAAAGATTTCGGGTTGTGAAGCTTATGTTAAGCGATTAATTACAGATAAGCTCGAACCCAAATCTGATAAGTGCTACTTCGTTGGTTATCCTAAGGAAACCAAGGCATACTACTTTTACAACCAATCCGAGAACAAAGTGTTTGTTGCTCGGAACTGCGTTTTTCTTGAGAGAGAGTTTCTTTCCAAGAGAAACAGTGGGAGTAAAGTAAAACTCGAAGAAGTTCGAGAACCGCAGGAAAATGCTCAACCCGTAGAGGAAGAGCAAAAGTTGGATCTACAAAGAGTTGTAGACCCAACGCCTGTGGAGCCAGAAATTCGTAGATCCGAAAGGATCCGTCACGAACCCGAGAGATATGGATTTCTCGTAACCAATTGTCATGATTTATTGATCATTGACAGTGACGAGCCCACGAATTACGAAGAAGCGGTGATGAGCCCTGACTCCAAAAAGTGGCTGAAAGCTGCTGAATCCGAAATGGGATCCATGTCACAGAACCAAGTATGGACTTTGGTTGATTTACCCGATGGTGCAAGACCCATTGAGTGTAAATGGATTTTCAAGAAGAAAATTGATGTGGATGGAAATATTCAGATATATAAAGCAAGGCTAGTGGCAAAAGGTTTCAAACAAATTCATGGTATTGACTATGAAGAAACCTATTCACCTGTCGCCATGCTTAAATCCATTCGGATTCTCCTAGCAACAGCTTCTCATTATGATTATGAGATCTGGCAGATGGACGTGAAAACAGCTTTCCTTAATGGAATTATGGAAGAGGATGTGTACATGACACAACCCGAAGGTTTCATCGATCCTAATGCTGCTAGGAAAGTATGCAAGCTTCATCGATCCATTTATGGATTGAAGCAAGCATCTCGGAGTTGGAATCTTCGTTTTGATGAAGCAGTCAAAGAGTTTGATTTCATCAGAAGCGAAGAAGAACCATGTGTTTACAAGAAGACTAGTGGGAGCGCTGTTGCATTTCTCGTGTTGTATGTAGATGACATACTTCTTCTCGGAAATGACGTTCCGTTGTTACAGTCTGTTAAGACTTGGCTCGGAAGTTGTTTTTCAATGAAAGACATGGGAGAAGCCGCGTATATTCTTGGAATAAGAATCTATAGAGATAGATTAAACAAGTTAATTGGACTGTGTCAAGACACTTATATCGATAAAGTCTTACACAGATTCAAAATGCAAAATTCCAAGAAGGGCTTCATACCAATGTCTTATGGCATAGGTCTCAGCAAGAAGCAGTGTCCTGAGACACCTGCTGAGCGAGAGCGCATGAGTCGGATTCCCTATGCCTCGGCGTTGGGATCCATCATGTATGCCATGCTCTGTACTCGTCCCGATGTTGCTTGTGCTTTAAGCATGACGAGCAGATACCAATCGGATCCAGGTGAAAGTCACTGGACAGCAGTCAAGAATATTCTGAAGTATTTGAGAAATACTAAAGATAAATTCTTGGTGTATGGAGGAAGTGATGAGCTGGTAGTAAGTGGTTACACAGACGCAATTTTTCAGACAGACCAAGATGATTTCCGATCGCAATCTGGTTACATCTTCTGCCTGAATGGCGGTGCAGTAAGCTGGAAGAGTTCCAAGCTGGACACTGTAGCAGATTCCACAACTGAAGCTGAGTACCTCGCTGCTTCTGAAGCGGCAAAGGAGGCTGTTTGGATCAAGAAGTTCATCACTGAACTTGGTGTGATTCCTAGCATTTCTGAGCCAGTGGCTTTGTATTGTGACAACAATGGAGCCATTGCGCAAGCAAAGGAACCTAGATCACACCAGAAATCCAAACACATAGAAAGGCGATATCACCTTATCCGAGATATTGTGAATAGAGGAGATGTGAAGATCAGCAGAGTCCCGACGGATGAGAATGTTGCTGATCCACTGACCAAGCCTCTCCCAAGGTCTAAGCATGAGTTTCATACAACTGCTGTAGGCATTAGATATCTTAAGATATGATCTTGATTTCAGTGGGAGTTGTATTTGTTTTAGTTATGACATGATGTTCACAAAGACATAATAGTTATGTTATTTTAATGAAATTGTTTCAGCATTATTTAATTGTGTCAATTAAATATATATATATATATATATATATATATATATATATATATATATATATATATATATATATATATATATATATATATATTGTTCCAAAGTAATTTATGACATTTTATAGGCCATCAAGTATGTGACTTGATCATGAAACCCTATAAGCAATAAATGACATAAATTAGAATGGTCCCTGGTCGAGGTTGTTAACGTGGGACATTAACAACCGCGTGAGACTAGTATGTGAGGTGACTGATGACCATGTTTCATGGAGTCATTAATAAGTGTATTAAAGTCAATCACGTAGATATGTGTTAGAGAACACATGATCGGACTTGACCCGTTAATGAGAACTCTACAAGATGTTATATGAGTGTCATAAGAGTTTCTCATTACGACTAAAGAGTATAGTCCTTAGACCTGAGTTCATCATGTCCTCTCTTATATGGATTGGTTCGTCTTGACCTTGTCAAACGTCAGCCGTAACTGGTGATCATAAAGACACTGATTAGGCGTATCATGAAGTATAAAAGAGACATGGATGGAACAAGATGGGATTTGTACCTCCTATATAACAGGAGTTAAATATCTCTGGGCCTATCGAAGATTTGATACTGGAAATGCGTGGCCGCGCTCAAACGAGCTGATTGTCAGTCGTTTGTTTTCATCAGTGCAAATCGGGATTCGATAAACGTGATCTAGCTTAATAAGGATGACACAGTTCTTGCCTTATGCTAGATTGAGATATGGATACAAAGGGATTGAAAGGGAATAGACGATTCCAGTACAAGTGGGAGATTGTTGGGAATGTCCTGAAATCTATTTGTACTTACTCTGAGAGAAAGTCGTGTTGTCGAGATGAGACAATCATATGACACTGGGTAGTCATAATGCTTTGCTAGAAGCCACTTATGATCAATGAGTTGAGAACTCATTGCTAGTGTTATATGATCCTACAGGGTCACACACCTAAGCAAACTGGACATTGCATGAGAGGATGATCATTAATGTAATGATCGGGTGAATGCATATTTGATATGCATTCAATATCGACATTTCTGGGCGATGTCGATCGACACACTAAGAGTGTCGGTCGACATAGATTGGCTGTGTCGATCGACACATAGAGTGTGTCGGTCGACACGACTCGCGGATTGACGGATTAAATTGGTTTAATTATTAGTTAATCCCGGGGCGGTTTAAGTCGACATATATAAGATATATTGTCGACCTAAACTTGAATCTAACCTAATTCACAGCCACCAGAAACAGAAAACAAACCTCTCTGGAGATTCGATCTCATAAGGCACTAGCATCCCTTCCTGTTCAGTTCGTGTGCGTGTGGATACCAGTAGAGGCGCAGCATCTGAGGCGCTCTAGATCTTGATTACTTGCAAATAACTTCCGCTGCTAATCACCAAGTAATCACTAGATCTGATAGATTCAATTACATGAACCTGTAGATCCTAGGCTCGGAATTAAGACTAGGGTTGCTAATCCTGATTAGAACTGCTAGAAATTCCTTCAAGACGCTCCATGAGTTTTCTCGTGTGACATACTTCGCTCATGGCGATAGTTGTCACGGCGTGAGTTGTTCTCATATCGCGAATTTCGTCTGTGGTGCATGTCCCGTGTCTGGTGACTGGTGCGTCCATCCTTATCGGGTGAGTATCTCTCATCGCTCCAGTCGTCCCGTCTCCGACTTTCGCTCCGTTTGGGTTCCTCAGACCCTGCCTTCCGATGTGAGCTCCGCTCGCGAGTATCCTTCTTGCTGTTTTCCTTACGCGGGTTGCTCCTGGACTCGCTGCTACGGCTCTCATGGTGGCTTTCCTCAGATGTATCATAGACCAGTTGTCTGGCGACTTTGTCTTTCACCTTTTGAGGCACCTCTCTTTTGGACTTCCTAGAATGTTGGTCCGAACGGATCTTTGCTTGCTCCGTCTGCAGTAGGTCGATTTTCTCCGAGAACGTTTTGATCAAATCGTTCTGTGACTCGATCTTGGCCATCAGAGTGGCTAAAATCTTGTCTTGCTCGATCTGAGCTGCTGTTTCGCTGAGTGACGGGGCATGTTTGCCGTCATCTCGAGCTTTGTTAGTCTTGGCGGCGTCTCGCGGCTGCTTGCCGTCTTTCGTCGCGTCGTCTTCGTGATCACTCTGGTCGTAATCACTTTCGTCATGATCGCTTAATTCAACCCTAGGGTTTTCTGGATCAATTACCTTACGGTTTCCCGACATCTCGTTCAGAAAATTCTCTTAGAAATTCCCACAGTCGGCGCCAATTGTAAGATCTCAACTCGGTCTATCTGAAGATAGAAAGAGTTTTAGGGTTTGTAAATTAGGGATTCTAAAAGAAGAATTTAGGAACGCGGTGAGATTTGGGAATTTAGGGTTAAAAGCCGTTGTTTCCGAGGTGGAAGCCGGTAAAGAATGTTATGAAGGTTGCCGGAGAGATTTTTAGGTTAAAGTCGCTCTAAAGTCTCTCTGGCCAAGAATATTAAGAAAAAGCGTCCCCATTGAATGATTATTGGGTTCCCTTATATAGGGTTACAAGTCGGTTTAACACATAAGAAAATATAAGATAAATACGAATATTTCCTAAAATCCCGTCTTTATGGTATTTCCGTATTTGTCGTCGTCGTGCGGCACCTTCGCTTTAACTCCTTCCAAACCCTAATGCAAGCCGGTTACCCCGAGTCCGGTTTAACCTAAGTTTTACCGTCTTGGACCCTAATTCCGACTTTACATTCTGGGCCGACCTAAACTCATGAATAGGCCTTTTTAGGAAGGTGCTAATATTGACTCCAACAAGAGCTTTTGTCATTTAGTTTTACTAAGCATAAGCTTCTCTCACTTTCATAAAGAATACTTCTATTTATTCTCTACTCAAGTTCCCATCCTTTGGTAGAAGAATAATTCGGAATACAAATAGTTAGAAGATCATTTACTGATCATTTTTTGAAAGATGATTAAACAAATACACAAATTTAATTATTTTATTTATAGAAACAATTTATAATAAAAATAGACAATTAATTACATTATTGATATTAAAAATATTAAACTAACATATTAATTTTTTTTTTTTAAGTAGATATGGCCGGATGAAGCCTCCGGTGAGTCGTTGCCTGAGAGATGAAGCCTTCGCCTGAGAGATGAAGCCTTCGGCGTTGCTTTTGGTCAGGCATCCTCTTCGGCGTTATCTAGCGAGCTGAAGCCTCCTGAAACTCACGAAAACACCTCTCCTCTCTCTCACCTTGGCCGGAGCAAGAGGAGAAGAGCCTTCGCCGGATCTTCGATAGCAACAACCGACATCGTCACTGGCGACCACCGCAGCCGTCACCACCAACAGATTTGTCGTCGTATTCTTTCTCTATCACCATCGGATTCGTTCTCTCTCTCTCTCACCACATCTTTTAATCTTCTCGCGGCTTCTCTCCCGTCGGCTCAGGCGCACGATTGACGGCTGGTGGTGCACAGTGAAGGTGCTGGCTGAGAATCAATGGAATCGAAGGTGGTGGTGGCTAGATCGAGAGTCGCCTTCATCTTTGTCTTCAACGATTTCTTCAGTGTTCTTCTTCATTATACAAAAAAGGAAGAAGAAGAATCATGTGTGTTACGGCGTGAAAGAGATAAGGGTGAGACATGTAGTAATAATTAGGTTAAATTTTTCAACGCCTGAGATTAAAAAGAAATCAAGATCTAATGGATGAGAATGTGATATGTGTGTTTACTGGAATAAATCTGAGTAGTTGATATCTTTAATCAACGGTCCAGATCTGCGATCCGCGTGATGGTGTGTCAACCAATAGAAATATTTCAATATATAATTAATATAAAATTATGAAAAATGACAAAAAATCATATAAATTGTTAAAAATATTTTTTTTTTCGTTTAAAATTTTAAAAATATATTACATAAAACTTTATTAATTTTAAAAGTGTTAAATTTTAGTTATTAGCACATATATAATAATTTAAGAGATATTCAAAACAAAATCATAATTTTATAATACAAAAGGTTAAAATTATATCTTTAAAAATCTTAAATTTATAATTTTAACAGATAATAAATTAAATGTGTTTGGGGTTTAGAGTTTTGGGATTTGTTTAGAGTTTAGGGTTAGGGTTTAGAGTTTTAATTTGTTTTAAGTAAATTATATGTTTAAATGTTTAAATATTAGTTTTATGTATATATAATTAGTTTGTATTTTTATTTTATAGTTTATGATTGATTTTAATGTTTAGAGTATGATTATTGTTTATGTTATATGGTTTAATGGATTGGTGTTTAGGGTTATAAGTAAATGTTTGAGAATAATATATTTTTTAAAAAAATGTATAAGTGTTGAATCTTAGGCTTGGATATGTTATAGTAATTGGAATTTTGAATTTGATTTATACTTTAGAATTTAGGGTGTGTTTAGGGTTTAGAGTTTTAATGTAACTATATATGTAAATGTTTAAATATTAGTTTTATGTATATATGTTTAAATGTTTAAATATTGGTGCAGCAAAAGGAGATGGTCGGTGGTGAAGCGAGGTCGGAGTTTATAATTTAGAGTTTTAGGGTTTGTTTAGGGTTTAGGGTATAGGGTTTGAAGGATAATGTTTAAGGTTTTAAGTGTTGTACTTAATTCTATATGTTATATAGTAATTGGAGTTTTATTTATTAGATTTTGTTTATAGTTTAGAGTTTTAGGGTTTATTTAGGGTTTAGGATATAGGGTTTGAAGGGTAATGTTTAATGTTTTGTTGCGACTATTTTAGCGACTACCAATATCAGTCGCAAAAATTAGGTACAAATTAGTTAGACCAGTTTTGAAACAATTAAAACGTGAGTTTATACCGGATTTTTGCGACGAAAAGGCAACCGGTTAGCAACTCGCCGAAATTAGTCGCTAATTTAACGACTAACTAACGACTAGAAACTTGTGTTCGCAATTTAGCGACTAAAGAGCGACTGTTAATTATTAGTCGCAATATCAATCGCAACTGAATCCTTAAATAGTCGCTAAATTTAGTGACTATAGACTTAGTCGCAACCTGTAGTCGCAAAAAGCTTGTTTTGTTGTAGTAAAGTGACTATAAGAAAACATATATGATCATCTAAAAAGCTGAAATGCACATCTCTCTTTATAAGATGTTTTGTTATCTCTTCATGGAGCCGGATATTAGAAAAAGAACTTACTATTATATATATCGGCGTGACTCCACTTTATTAAATTGAAATTAAACTATTGCTAAGAAAAAAAGAAAAAGGAAAAGTTAAAATTCACTTTGATCTATAAGTACGTAAGTCAAAAGATACGCATACTAACTTTTCGTTAAGTACTTAAGGATTAATAAAGAAGAGAGACTTGCAAAGTCCGAGGTCAGCCCAAGGAATAAATTACACTATTCACATAAATCTAAGAGACATTGTAGAAAAATATGTTATTTATCAAAGAAAAGAATTGCTTTTTTTTGGGAGGGGGGAGGGGGTTGTCAAAAAGAGAGAGTACAATTTTATCAACTTTTTTCTCCAGCAACGGCAACTAACGAATTATTTTAATTGTTATACGTAAAGAACAATCTCAACAATTACTATGATATTAGTTTCGAAAAAACAAAAACAAAACAATCAATCAGTACTATAAATGAGTGAAATGCAACTGCTGGTGCTGACATCTCAGTTCAATATTGGTTGAGGTGTTGACACCTCAGATTAATGAAATCACTCTTAAAATCAATCAGATTAAAACCTAAATCTATGACAGTTTAACTCTCTGCCTCCTTCTACTTTGTCGCTTGAAATCCCTAAAAGAAAAACCAGATCAAAGCTTAATCGGCGTCTCCAAATCTCCTTAATCCATCTCAGCCAATCTTCCGATAAATGAACCACCCTGAACTCTAAGCCATGATCCACCAAACCAAGCGAAGTAGCCGTCGTCACTCCGTTGTCTGTCAACGTCATCCCACTTCCAAAACCACCACTGGTTTCTGTGCCACATGTTTCCGCGAACGCCTCTCGACCTCGAAGCTCTCTCTTCCGATCAAGTCCATGAACTCAGCCATGTTCGTTCTTACTCTGTTCGTGATGCATCCGCCGCAGATTTTGACCATCCACGTCACATATCGTGTGATGTTAAGTTCAACGATGGTTTCCTCCACGATCGGTTTGCCGACGATGACGAAGGAAGGTTGAAGAGCTCGATTCGGATCCCCATGGTCCCGGATTTGAAAGAGGAAGAAGAAGACTGAAGAAGAATATATCAAGTTTGTTGAGGGTAAGGCGAGTAGGAGGCTCTCTCTTGCTTTTTCAAAATTTACTCACTCAAGCTTTATTGCTCTTCTTTTTTCTCTCTATTTTTTTTATCTTGTCTTGCTTTGGTGTTGTAAGTGCTCTTAATTTACTGGTATATTAGTAGTGTTATCAAGTGCCTTATCTTGTGTCTGTCTGTCTACGCTCTTTTTTTGTCAATCTTCATTTGTCTATTGTTACTTAGATTATGCTAATCATTGCTCAGACATGGCTCAGCCTTTGATTATGGTTTTACTTTTGGGCATTTTGAATTCTGACTCTTGACATGGATAGTAACTGATAGTTATTATTTATTAAGTGCCTTATCTTATATCTGTCTCCCATTTTTTCGATCTTAAAAACTGATCATGGTAACTGCTTTCAGATTGCCCCCAAGTGATACAAATTTGGTACTACGGGAATGCCAACTGGATGCACATCCTCTACCAGGTTATTCTTCTTAAATTTTCAGTCTTGTTTGATGCATGACGATAAGTTTAGATGATTCTTCTAGACGAATCATCATACATGATAATCAAATCGAATCTTCTGACTGTATCAAACTTAAAAAAGGGACGAATCTACTGTGTGTTTGATGCAGAACCGGTCTGATGCACAGAAGGCCCTGAGGAAAACCGGGATGATGATAAAGGGAGTAGTAATAGTAGGAGTGAAACAGGTAGATCCGATACAGAGGCAAGAGCCATGGCCACTCCATCAAAGTCAATGGTCTCAAAGTTGGGTGACTTAATGTTCAGTGTTTGCTTCTTCGGAATTGGCATTTCACGAGTTATACACAGAAAATTGAAGTTTTGTAAGCACAATCGTAAGTGGGATTTCCAATTTGTCTTTGTATTGACGACAGTTATAATCCACATAAAGCTGATTACTCCCTCCGTTTCATAATGTTTCATGTTTTAAAAAAAAAATTGTTTCATAAAGATTTATGTTTTAGGTTTTCTATGCAATTTTTACTAATTAATGTTTACAAACTGTGAGTTCCAAAATCTATATTGAATTATTATTGGTTAATAGTTATTGGAAAGTGTTTTTATAAAAGAAAAATATGCATTTATAGTTAGATATTAATTATTTCTTAATTTGTGTGAAATGTCTAAAACATACCTGAAACATTGTGAAACGGAGGGAGTATAAAAAGTTTTCATTTAGTATTAAATTTTTGTTTGTATGTGAGCAGACATGTCATGTCTCGGGCAGAACGACCACTATTACGAATGCTTGAATTGAAAGACACTGATTACATGGAACCTGAGAAGCCTCACGGGCAGCGTTTTGACCTCCAGTACGAACTAGCTACGTCACCAGAATGTGTGTTTATTACTTTATATACCACGTCTTTGGCTCACCTTAATTAGTATCATTCCGTAGTGTGCCTCTACAGAGACACAATGGCGAAAGCAACAGAGCAGAAACAAAACTCTCAAACTGTGGAAGAGGCCAAGCTTGATATCCGTGATGTGGTCGCCACAACATACGGAGAGGATAACCGTCACGGCGGCAAACACAATGACGTGGTAATGTTTGTGTTACGAGCCATGTGCATGGCTGTATCGGCGGTGGATGTGTCGTTAATGGTGACAGCCCGTGTGACTAGCATGACCACTCTCTACGGTTTCGAGTTTCAGCTCCACGCCGTTTGGTCTCTCTCAGATTCCCACATGTAAGTCAATTTCATAATCACACAGCAACATTAATCATAAATATTGCATCAGTTTTTAGCAGAATATTTAAAAGACTTTCACTCCAACATCCGAAGAATGGAAACAGCGAAATTTACTCAAAACGCCAATTAGAAACAGGTCTTGGCCGTGGCTCTTGTGACGTAGATCCCAGGTTGTCTTTCGACGCAGGTGGAATCTCTTTCGAGGAACCTAGAGCGTCATGACGGATGCTTGATCGGAAAGACATATCTGATAAGTTGATGAGAGTAGAGACACAAAAGTGTTTAGGAAGAATTGTATTAGACTCTCATAAGAATAAAGTACATAGACATAGACTTATATAGTAGTAGGATTAACATAATTTCTAAACTAATAAGGAATATAATATATTAGAGATAATGGTAAATTTCCTATTCTTGGATATTAATCTTGATCTTTCCAGATTCTTCTCAATCTTTCTTGATACGGTCGATCTTATCTCGATCTTCCAATAATATCCAAAGCTGATTCCACTCTCAGTTGTGACTGAAGATGCTAAAAGCCTCGCCGGAGAAGAACCCAGGCGGAACTGCTCAAACGAGGCATTATTACTTGGATTCACGGCGGAAAAGAAGCTTTGATCGATCATCGAGACATGGATTGCTGGAGGTTGACGAATTAAAAGCTATTTCCAACGCTAAGGTATCACCTGAAACTTTTGGTTTGTTTCATGGAGCAAAGTTGCTTGTTACTGAGAGGGAACTGAGGAATTTGAATTGGTATTCCATCAAAAATTACAAACCGGAGAGCTTAGGGAGTGTTAATCTCTTCTCTTGTTTTTGCAGATTATAGATGCTGCAAACGAAGTAGTAGGGAGTGTTGACGTAGAAGAGTTAGCAAGATTCTTGGTACACAAAAGTGAACCAGAAGATGAGGAAGCAGAGGTGTGATATCTAATCTATTGCGTTTTAGTAAACTAGCTACTTGCTCTATTTACCACTCTTATAACCACCTACAGTGCTATTTTTTAAATTAGAATTTAAAGAAAAAAATGGAGATGACCCGTGACCAACTGGCAGAAGCACTATACCAGAAAGGGTTAGCCATGGCGAGAATCTAGAATTTAAAGGCAAGACCAAATAATTGATCTCACTTATTTCATCGCTAACTGTTGATTAGTTTATCTGAACATAGATAGTAACATGTTAGTTGGTGATTATGTTACATGAAACTATGAATTGTGTCATTTTGTTAGCTAATAATATTGGGCAACTACACACTACTCATTTGTCTGCAGGGTGAGAAGAAAGACGAAGGAGAAGAAGGAAGTAGCCAAAAGGATAAATTCGAAGAGAATTTCAAAGAACTCACAAAATTGGTAGATGTGAAATCATCTAAGTATCACCTGCAAGATATCAAGACCAACATGTACTTTCCCCACACTTAGCAACTATCCTAAGTAAACTCCACAATCACATTCACGCATTCAAATTCACCCTACTCACTTCTTAAGAATATTAACTGCGGTCTCACCTAAGGATTATCGATCAAAGGGCACATAGATTCTTACTCTGCTAGCTCTAGACCACCATACTATCTTTTTCTGGTTCCTTTCTTCTCTTTTCCCTTCTTTAGCATTCTGATTTTTCCCCATTGGGTATCATTTTTTTTTTTTTATCAGTGCTCTTCCCGTTATGGGGTGTACTTTGGACACATTCCATGGATCGCACAGGAGGTAATAGTGGTAGCTACCACTCCCGTGACCACTTCGGAGCTACTAGCTCATCCTCAGTTTATTACTCTCTTTTTTTTTAAGAGAAGGGGAGAAGGGAACCATATTGGACAGGTTTACAAGCTGTGTCAGAACCAAACAGAGGAGTCCGACTCAAGGTATACCAAGCCCTTAGGTGAGAAAATTAAGTCAGGTTTAATGGTGAAGTCAGTAAAAGGATCCTTTGATACCTGAAGTGATGTGGGTGTTCTCAGTAGGTTGATCCGTGTTGGGTTTTCTAATAGTCATAGATTGATCCTGCAACTTCATCCCAATGGTCACTTAAGTTCCTGCAAGATGTTGTTAACTTCTCAAAAATTCACTGTTTCTTACTTAAACTTGTTTTGACTCAATAAAACAATTTTCTTTGAAAAATAGGACTGACACTAAGAAAACAAAAGCGTGCGTCAGTAGCTTCCTCCCCCACACTTAAACTACACTGTCCCCAGTGTAATCAAGCATGAGCTCGGTGAAAACAGATAATCAAATTGAAAAGAGTTGAAAAATCCAGAGTTACGTACCTCTCGTCGCACTGTGTTGATCGTTGCTCAGGACTGCATCGATCGACGCAAGGCACATGTGCTCGATTCATTGATGTAATCGCACTGTGTCGATCGACACACATGTTGTGTCGATCGATGCTAGGCGATTTTGACCTGTTCTCTCGGTTGAAAACACTTAAAACGAAAAAATAACAAAAACCTATAAATAAAAATAAAAACGAAAACTGACTCTATAGTGGGTTGCCTCCCACTCAGCACTTGTTTTTAGTCATTAGCTTGACTATGGGATAGAGATTTGATTCATGGCGGTTTCAAAAGAGACTTTGAGTGTCTTTGTGAATATCTCTTCATCCAAGGAGGTGTGTATGCTTTCAGATCATGAGGTTTCCCAAGGAATGAATAAACAGAATCAGGGCGGGAGCAAAGCTTGGGTGAGACACTGCATTTTCCTGCATTCAAAACAATGTGGTCAGGAGGTTTAAGCTTAGGTGATTTATACCTTACCTTTGGTGCAAATCTGATGTTTGGAGCTTTCTGCTTATAAGCAGTTGCAGGTTCTGAAGATGTTAGAGCAAGTTTAAGAGGAACCGCCATCTTCTTCTCTCCACTATCAGATACTGTAGTTCCACCAATCTGAACTGCTTCTTTCAAAGGACCATCAGTGGAGATCATCTTCTTTGCATGAACTCGCGAAGCTTCAGCTGGTGGGGTTTCAATCAGCTCCTTATCCATCACTTTCATGCAGTTAGCCACTTCTAGCTCCTGTTTAGAGGGTTTAGGAACCTTAGGATATGGCATAATGGGCTTATAGACTCGTTCTGGGACTGTTCCAGGCTTGTGGTCTTGTCTGCAATCTGTGTCGATCGATGCAGTAGGTGTGTCGATCGACACAAGGCGATTATGCTCAATTCCATCAGACGGATCGGGGTTGCATCGATCGATGCACGAGTTGTGTCGATCGATGCTTGTCTCAGACAGACAATATTCATCCAGAAAATCCGAGATTATGCTCTCTTCTTCTCCCAGCAACTCAATCTCATCTCTTATGGTCACAACATTGATGTACAGCTTCTGGTTAGCTTTCCCAGCTTCATTTTGCCTTTGTATTGCTCCAGCTGTTTGTTGAACTTGAATATCTAGCTTCTTCACATGTGAGCTCAGAGATTCAAACTTCCCATTCAGATTTTCATGCATAGCATCCGGCTTCCTGTCGAGGTCTACAGCAGTCTTAGTCAGATTCTCTAGCAACTGCTCCATCATGGATTCCATCTTGCTCTTATAAGTATTAGCAGCAGGAGGTGTCTGATACGATTCATAGGTTCTCTGATGAGAATTACCTTGCTGCAAAGGCTTCTGATAATCAGTTGTCTGTCCATATACAGAAGAGTTCTGATTGCTTGTGAAAGCACTCCTCTGTCCACCATTAAAGAACTTGTTACCTTGCTGGTTACCAAACCTGTTTAATTGGAATCCAGAGCCATTGATGTAGTTCAAATCTTCTCCCTGCTTTTCCAATAACTGCTCCATCATACTCATCAGCCTATCAGATTGTTTATTTTGAGGAGGAAAAGGCTGATAGGATGGAGATTCATAATCTCTAGTGAATGAATAGGAACCATAGCCTCTGCAGAATGAGTTATTCTGCTGATTTTCCAACATCCGTTCCATCATTCCCATCATCTTGCGCACTGTGTCGATCGATGCCCAGTAGTGTCGATCGATGCATTTGCGAAGATGTGTCGATCGACACACAGGACCGTGTCGATCGATGCAAGGCGATTACAGGCGTACCTGAAACGCAAGAACAGGAAAAAAAAGAAAAAAAATTAGTAACAAAAAATAAAAACGAAAAACCTAGTCTAAACCTTAAGTTCAAATCTATCGAAGACTCAAAAGAGTCCCCGGCAACGGCACCAAAAACTTGATAGGGTCAGGTTTTAACCCTATTCTAACTGCAAGTGCGCAGTGATGTAGTTGTAGTACTTAGGGTATCGAATCCACAGGGACTCCGGTCAACGATAGATTAAGAACAGTTAAGATTAAACTAGGAGAAAGCAATGTAATTGGGAAACTAAAAAGAAAAACAGAAAAGTAAATCAAGCAGCAGGAGTTTGTGAGCAAGAAGGCAAAGCGTTAAGTCTAGGGAGTTCTCAGGAAATCAGGAACACATGTAATCAATCAAGCGGGATCTAATTAGGAACTGTTCTAGAACTCAAACACATATATATAATTAACCAACTGTCGTTGCGAGAATTCTCTAAGTCTAAGTGCAGCAATCCAAATTCCTTTGCAATTACTAACAGATTAAACCAGCTTTAATTCCAAGTTCGATATGTTCACAATTAAACTAAACCAAATTCCTTTGCGAGTAATTCAATTGCTCATCTAGGTTCTTTCTAGCTAATCAACCAACTGTCGTTGCATCAATCAACCTAACATCAATAATTTAAGTGGCCAGTTTAGATTAAGCATTAAGAACAATCCTAGACGAAGAACTAGAAAGTATGAATCCCTAACAGATTGATTAACCTAATATTCCATGAAATACCTAATGAGAATCCCTAAACTTAACAGGTAATCTACTCAAACATAATCATCGAGACAGAAAACATCTTGAATAGAAACCAAATAGCATATAATAAAACAAAGAACTGGGGTTCGAAATCCTCTCTCTTTCAAGAGCAGGATCAGCCCCTAACTCTCTCTAATAAAATAAAACTTAGAACTGAAAGCGTTGTAAAGCGTAGCCTAAAAAATGGCTTAAAAACCCTAATATAATGGTCTAAAGTCGGTTGGGGCTTCTTTGTAATCATGAAGAACTTTTGGGCAAAAGTGCAGTTTCCAATTCTTCTCATTAAACGCCGAGAATTTGTCTGCGTCGACCTTGTGTCGATCGATGCACCTTTTGTGTCGATCGACACAGGTCTGTGAAATGGGCAGTGAACTCTTCCTCTCGGGTTTAATCCTCAAAATGCTCCAGAATGCTCCAATAACTCCAATTCTGCTCCAAACGTGTCTAGACCTGTAAACATACTAAGAAGACTCCAAAACATAACATAAGACTCGATAAATAAGATATATACCATAGTTAAAATCTCTAAAATCCATGGTATATAAAATATCGTCTCTCTCTCTCTCTCAACAGACTCTGACCATTTTATAGTCACTTTCCCTTGAACTTCATTTTCTTGACGTTCTAGAACCGCCACTAGTTGATTAGACGTTGATTGTCCTTACTGAGATCACTGAGTGGCTTCTGCAAAATAATCTCTAGCTCTCATATAACCTTCCTCAGTACTAACACGTCGTCAAAGTCTGTCAACTCTGATGATAAACTCAAACTATACGCTACTACCTCAATCTCTTCAAAATAAGATACAGTCTCATGTACCTCAGCTTATGCTTATTCAACTTTCGAGTTTTAACCCCTCCTTGAAATGTCCTCATTTTCAGGTATACTTAGTCTCTCACCTTGAACTCCAAATCGCTCATGCGCTTATCTGCATAACTCTTCTAATGAACATGAGCTTCCTTTAGTCGCCTCATGCATTTCCACTTTTTTTACTGTTTCATGAACCATTGTTGGTTCTATGATTCAGTGATGCCCCACTTCTGACCAACATAGTGGTGTACAACACGGTCTACAATAAAAAATATCCTTTTTGATATTGTTACGCTAATTCTTATCATTTCCTTTAGCTTTTTGAAACCTCCAAGTAAATATGTTTGATCCAATGCCTCAAGACCAACTATTTCTCCCTCTCATGTAACTGCACGTAATCTAAAACTAGAAAGTTTCACGGTCTACTAATGAACCTCCATGGTCCATGATAATTCATATATGTGCCTACTTAATGCGTCTGCCACTTGATTATCCTTACTCGAATAATGAGTGATCACCAAATCATAATATTCTAATAACTCGATCCATATGCGCTGCAACCCTTTACCACCAGCAAAACACAACCAAATCCAAGGTAGAGAAAACTATGTTTGACCCATGCTCTCTAGAAAACAATTTGTCTTTGAATCCCTGGGACTGCTTCTCCCCGACTTAGTTCCAAACCAAAACGCGGAATGTACTTCTTCTTGGTATCATGCTAACATCGGCTTTGAAAACGCAGCCCAAAGACCACTTACCACCGCCCTTGTCCATTAGGGCCGGTTACACACTTTAATGGGATTGTTTAAATTATTAGCTTCCATCTCCAGTTTAAGTCGAACGAAATACAATCTATATTTTGAGAATGGTCAACACTGACGCTTATCCATATGAACACAAGGAACAACATGTGTCATATCTTCTACCTTCAAACTTTTTAAAAAAACACTCATCTTTCGAGTGGTTCTAAACTTAAATGAGATGTTCCACTTCCAAATGGATTCCCACAATGGTTTTCCATTATTGTGTCATTACGGCGATGACTGTTGCACAATCAAACATCCTTACCTTATCTCATGCTTAAAGAATATGATAGACATGTCCATTATATCTTCATATCATGTGGGGAACGACCCACTACGCTTCTGATTCACTCACTTGATTGCCACACTGACCTCCAACTGAAGGTTTCCTACTTTTTCATTTCGCTTAACACTCTCTCGTTCGATTTTCATTCCCATTAACTTGTATTTTCTACTTTCGGTTGAAATACACATAGATCCAAATTGATAGTAAGTAATTCCAAATGCCAGAACTCCACTTTCCAAACTCTTTGAAAACCATCTTTACCACTTAAAAAACTCCCTTAGATGTCTTAGAATCGCACAAATAACTCAACAGTAACTCGTACAAATAACTCTAGACATACCACAAAGATCTCCAAAAAATGTGGTCTTCGAAAAGTTACAGTCAAACAACTGGTTTTTGGATTTCGTACTTAGCACAAAGCAAATAGGTTATAATTTAGCTGAAATTAAGAGATGTCGATTAATAGACTAATACCAAGCAAAAGGGGTGCTAGTTTTTTTTCCTTAAAAATTCCAAATCTCAAGAAAATATTGAAAACCGTTGAAGCCGAATCATAACTACTACCCGTACCACCCACTACCCGCCTCCCGGTTCAGGACCGGGACGACAAACCCTCTTTGATACCAAAATGTGATACTCGTCTCCTCCTCTCTCGAGACAAAATGTAATACTTGTCTCCTCCTCTCTCGAGACAGTGTGCTAATAACCCTAACATACAACTCAAGTGTCTCCAGTAATCTCAAATAACTCCAAAATAATCCAAAAATAACCAGCAACTGAAATAATCATAAAAGTCTTAAATAAAATGCAGAAAACAACGATAACCCCCCCCCCCCCCCCCCCCCCCAAAGCACCTATTCTAGCTATGCCTCCATCTACTCGACAGCCTCACCTTAAAGGAGGGAAAGAAGGAGGAGTGAGTAATAAATGAGTTACTCATGAGGTATACCATATATATTTATTTGCATAAATAGCTACAAATAGCCACCAAAATATATTGTAGCTATTTTCCACGTTTTGAGTCATAACTATTTGTGGCTATTTGTTTCCACGAATGTGTTAGTATCTATTTGTGGATATTTTTTTTACGAACAACCACATATTTTTTTGAGCCATATAGCCACGAATAATCACAAAATAGCCACGGAAATCAATTTTTAATTCAGGGCTATTCCGTGGCTATTTTTGGCTTGAAAATTATAGTCACGAATGATTTGTGACAAATTTGTGGCATCAGACAGTTTTCTTGAAGTCCAATACCTAAAACAGAAATCAACTTAGGTTAGGTTTTTCCGAATAATTTTGGTAATCTATACTTTTAAATGAAAAATGATTTTGAGCTGAAATCTGTGTGTCAAGGCGTGAGTTTGGGGAGTAAAATAGTGACGTGAAATGAGGATATGGAATGCCCAAAAATATACAAATAGATTTAATCTTGGACTTATTATATTTCCCAAAATATACCACAATATCTTTTTGAATATCTTAGCTACTTCGATTTGTTAAAATATACTATATAATATTCTAATCTTCCAATGGAAGAAATCTTATAAATATATACAGATAAAATATCCTATAGAATATTTCAATCTTCCAATAGAAGATTTCTGTAAATTATTTCAACCCTAAATCAATTGATCCCGATAAATAGAGCATTTACCACTCTCATATAACACTCACATATCGACACATTATTTTCTATTCTATCGAAATTAACAAGGTTCTAATTTTGTATTATGGTATTGATGAATTTGCAGGTTTGATTCGTTCCAAGCCAAAAAAAAAGGTATTGATTTTTTATAATTATCATGGTTCTAATTTTATATTATACTATTTATGATTTTGAAGGTTTGTTTATTGGATAAGAAAAACAAAAAATGTATTGATTTCTTATAACGATAAATTATTGATTTATAGGTTCGTACCAAGCCAAATGAAAAGATATTGATTTCTTATAATTATCATGGTTCTAATTTTTATATTGTGTCATTTATTATTTTGGAGGATTGTTTTATACCAAACAAAACGAAAAGTATTGATTTCTTATCATAAGGAAAAAAAAAACAATCAATACATGAACAAAATTTGAGATCTTTCAAATAACCAAATCTCCAAAAAAAACAAATTTAATAATTTTTTTAAATATCAAATCGTGAATTAAAACGAAAATTTAAAACTAGATCTAAATAATATCCTAATTCATATAAATCTATATCAAATTTAATATTAAAATAAAAAATATCATCCCACAAACTTAGGGGGAAAACAGCTTTTCATACATGAGATATCGAGCAATACCTAAAACCCCACAGACTAACCAAAATTTTAAAATTTAACCATAGAATACTGAATTTTGGTCAACATCCCCAAATCAATTAACGACATTAACACTTTGTTAACAGAGTTAAATCCGATATTTAACGGTCATAAAACAATTAAAATAATATTTTTAACTAATAGACCTAGCCTAAACGACGTCGTTTTTAGTCTCTCTTCAATTTGGGGATAAAATCAAATTAGGGTTCATATTTTGTCATACCTTAAGCTGAGAAATCGAGTAAGGGGAGTCGCAGAAGGATATGATGGGTGATAGAAGAGGGATTCCGAGCCATTGTAGATGTGGAGAACGTGTGCGATTGCTGACTTCAAGGACCGCCGCGAACCCATGAAGATTATTCGACTCTTGTCGTTATGGAGAAGAGGAAATTTTGTAAATTATGGGTTTTTTTTTTGTTTCGATTGGTTGAGACTTACAGAGATTGTATTTTTATTATACAAAAACCGTTACCATTTGTTTAAATGGACGGAAGAATCGGTTGTTGAAGAACTTGAGGATATAAAAAACCAAAATTGATGATCTGGAAAAATCTTCATTCGCAACAGAGGAGGGTTTACATGTGTGTAAAGCTGATATGGAGACACTTACAATTGAGACTCGGACTTGAAAACTTGTAGTAGGCGACAGCAGGAAGGAGCTTAGAGGCTTTGAAAAAGAAATTGAAGAGTGCAAGATGGAGCTTAAAGGGTTGAAGAACATGTTTGTGTGTTTTGTGATAAGGGTGATTATGTATAAGTTTGTAATGTAGCCTCTTGGTTGTTGTTGGAATTTTGTTGTGTTGAGATGAGTCTTGGTTGTTGTTTGTAGAACCAAATGTTTGGTCATGTTATCAATTGGAATGTTATGGTATGTTCTTGTTACATAGAAGCAACAACAAAATTACATAAAAACTGTCACAAAGGCTAACAAAACCCGAGAGTTAAATCTTGTTCTTAAGCCGAGCAAATGTTACCAAAAAACAACATCATTGTAACCAGCCAAAAACACATGATCACCGATAAAGAAATCTAACACACATCACCAAAACAACAACAAAATCAGCCCAAACACTAGTCAATAACTTGGTTTTTCCCAACTTGAGTTAATCTACCATCACCATCAGCATGTTCTTCTCCCACTTGTCTCTTATTTTTTGGTGGTCTTTGACTCGCTACTCCTATGTTCTTACACTTTCTTGTGTTATGACCAGCTTCTCCACATCTCCCACAATGAATGATTCTTCTTTCTTGTGATATTTTTATCGATTCCACATCCTTTTCATGTGACTTCTTATTCTTGCTTGGAGACTCATTATTTCCTTTGATCCTTTTAGGGATCTTCTTTCGTCCTCTTGACGATTCTGGTTCGGTAGAAGGTGGTAAAATACATGACTCGTCAGTATGTCCCTAGAAGTTGACACCGCGAACTCCATTAATCGTCTTGGCATATTGCTATCTCCACTTTGAAGTGAGATAAGAAGTTAGCAATGTAATCCCTCGCCTTGCGCTTCTTATCAGAGATAACCTTAAGAGCATGACGTGAAGGCAATCCGGACATATCCCACCTCCGACAGTCACATATGCACTCTAACATCTTAACTCTATATGCCATATTCTTATACTTAACCTCAAAAACCTCATAGCCACAAGTAAATACCGTACATGGACTATCTTCTTTTGTTCTTCAGCTACTCTCTCCATTGCCGTTAGACTGAACTTTTCTTTATGTTTGGTCGCTTTGTTCTTTCTTGCTTCTATTCTCAACATAGCTATTCTTCTGATTATTTCCAACATTTCCACCATTGGCATATATCTGGCGGGGTCTATAGCATGGTTAAACGACTCAGAGATGTTGTTGCTTACATCGTCACAAGTCGCACTTGGAGTGAAGTAAGCCAGGCTTCAGTTTCTTTGATTCTTCATCATCATCGAATTGTACACATCCATATCATACGCTTTCACTTCCTCTACTCCATTGTTGTACTGTGGCATGTTGTAGCTCTTTGCAACCTTCCATAATAGGCCTTTCATATCAGCTCTGTTCGGATGCTTCTTCTTTAGATTAGCATAGATGTGTCTTGCACACATCCTATGCTCAACCATTGGTAAGAAAGAATAAACAACATTCAATAATCCATGCAAATGAAGCATCAATTATAACAGATTCTCTATAGGTTATAAGCATACATGAAAGCGATTAGAGACAGTCACATATAATACCTTATGTATGTCTGTTATGACCGTAAATCCATCACCATTTTGAAGATTCAGATCAGATTGGAGCTTTTCTACAAACCACATCCAATTGTCTTCATTCTCGACGTCCACAGCAGCCCAAGCAATAGGGAACATTTGTTTTTTTTTCGTCTCTTTCAACCACTGTGAGAAGCTGGCCTTTTGTTGTACATTTGAGGAAGCATCCGTCAAGACCAAATATTGGCCGACAATGAGAGCACCAAGTCTTCTTGATAGCATCAAAGCATACATAAAACCTTGAAAACACATCTCTTCATGCTTCATCTTGGCTTGCCTCAAACTTCACTGTGGATTCGGGGTTTGAGCTGCAATCAAGCACAAAGCATTAGTTAAAATATACAGGCTTAAGCTCATAACGAAATCAAGAATACTTACTCCAACAGCTCAATCAGGTAGTCTCTTAGTCTAGAGAATTGTTCGTCATGCTCTATTTAGATCATTTCCAATGCCTTTTTCGCCTTTTTACATTGATCAATGGTCGGTATCAACTTCCACCTTTTAAAAATCTCATTTTGAATACCTTTAGGCAAGAGTCTCGGATTTTCCCTTAGATCGTCCACAAATAGTCGAGCAATCACCTCTTGAGTTAGCAGTTTTGAGGTTTGTGTCTTCATACACGTATGCTCCTTGACGTATACTTTAACCATTCATTTTTGATATGGTTCCTCATACGAGCAGTAGATCCTCCACATACACTCCTCTTAATCTTCTTTGGGGATATAAACACACCTCAGCTCAGATTTGTCTTTATCCCACCAAACATATTTCACATTCCTTCCATGTGTCAGAACATAGTCTACCATTGCCTGCTTAAATGTTAACAAGCTATCAAATGCTTGTCTTAACTTCAGCTCACCACTTCCTTTCATGTATGTGAAATAACACTCATTCTCATTGGTATCTTCATCATCATTTGAGTTGACGGGTGTAACGTATTCATCTATTACTTCATCAACAAAGTTGGCAAAGTTTCTTTCAACCCTTGCTTCCTCCACAAACTGATGCTCAACTCTATCTGAAACTTCTCCATCAGTATGATCTTCCTCATCCGAATGTTCCTCATCACTCTCATTCTCAGAACTCTCACCCGTCTGTGCCTCTTCTCCAATACCCCTCTGTGTTTCATCTCTCTCATTCTCAGCATTCTCTGTCTCAACATCTAGGTAAATCTCGGTTGCATTAGTCCAAGCTGCCATATCTAACATCTTCTTAAAATTAGGTTCGCCACATCCTCCCAACAACTTCCGATCATCAACTTCCTCAAAAGGAGCCTTAAACCATACTCTCTGACGATACAACATGACTGGAAGATCGGTTTGAAGCATTGAATACACATGTGAAGGACGACCTTCAACAATCCGATAACCGCCTCCTACGTAGTGTAGCTTTCCATTCAGCTTCTCAAACTTGCGTCCATATAAAAAAACGAAATAATCTGATTAGAATCATCACCACTGCAAACATAGCACAAAATAATCGGGTTAAACCAACTTAAACTCGTTCAGAAAAATAATCGAACACTTGGTGGGCATTTGTAATTACAATTATATGTCCATAAAAATTGAACATGCAAAGCAAGATAACCCTCAAATCGTCTACTCCAAAGCAACAAATGAAACAATTCGTCAACTGAAACAACGATTACACACACACAAAAATCAACCTGACTTACCTCATTGTCGAATCTGAGATCGCAAACCACAAACCATTAAATCACCATGTAAACCTCTAACAATCCTATAACCTTCGCCGATTTATAACGAATTCCACCAAAATCTCAGCTCACGCTACCATCTCCCCTAAACACTCTTCCCCTGTCTTGATTTTTCAATCGCCAATTGAAGAACCATGAACCCTAATTCAATTTTATTTTCAAATTGAAGAGAGACTAAAACAACGTCGTTTAGGCTAGGATTATTAGTTTAAAATATTATTTTAATTGATTTATGACCGTTAAACGTTGGATTTAACTATGTTAATAGAGTGTTAATGTCGTTAATTGATTTGGGAATGTAAAATTCAGTATTCCATGATTAAAATTTAAAGTTTTGGTTACTTTATAGGGTTTTAGGCATTGCTCGATATCTCAAGTATGAAATGTTGTTTTCCCCCTAAATTTGTGAAGGAATTGGCCGTTTTCCCATCTCACACCAGCTGACTCGTATTATGAAATTTTTAAAACCAGCAAAACTTTCCGAAAAACTATCCTAATTTGAAGTAGCAATTAAGTAACCTGACATTTCTTTTCTAGCAATATTATCTTTAACAGAGAATTCATAAATTTTACTTGCAAAGGAGGAAAAAAAAGGAGAAGAAAAGATTCACCGTACAAACATATATGAGCTAAACAATGACTTTAGTTCGTCGGCCTTTTCTTATTGTCATTGTGATAAACATTTTGAGAGAATCTTGACTTAGTAATTAAATCGTAAATAATTATTTATTTTGTAGTCTTTCTTAATCTCCGACTAATCTGCTTTCAAGTATCAGACAACCTAACATTCTCTAAAAGTTCAACGAACAACTTTAATAATCCCTTAATAATATCCTGATTTAAAAAAATGTGTTTATCTATTAACAACTAAAATTTAATAGACTTAATATACGTATTGTTGTGACCAAAGTATTGGTGATCTATTATTTAAATTGTATTGGCGAAGATTAGACCAAAGAAAATATCTAAAAGAAAAAGAGATTTAATTTTGGTGATCCGTTGATCGAATGTGACATAGTTTCACGGTTTGAATTTGTGGGTTCAAATTTGTTGATACATTGGTATTGACGTCCATATTGGAGTTTTTGGTGTCGTTGAGTGTGTGCTGGTGTTGACATCGGTGTGACAGTGTTCCAAAGACGGAGAAATCAAAGTCTAGGTTTAAGGGAAGTTTATGCTAATAAAGTCTAGGTTTACGGAGACTAGCTCATGGTTAGATTATCATAAAGAGTTTATTTATTGAACAAAGCAGTAACTGAAGAGAGTTTGTTTTACGCGTTTGTGATTGATTGTAGTTGTAGTTAATTTCTTGTCCTAGTGAATCTGAATTGAACACTGTTTTGGAGATGTAGGAAATATTGAACCCGTAAACAAATTTTGTGTGTCTTTTTACACTTTATTTCTTACATGCATTTTCATCTTGCATCTTTGGTCAACAAAGTGTTTGCTATGTTTAGATTACGTAAACTGATGTCTTTTTCTTTTAATAAGTAAATTAATGTCCTTTCGGACGTGAGTTTTTTTTTTTCACTAACAGATTTTCCATTGCATAATAAAGGACAAATACATTGTTGGGATATGGAAAAACAAACAATCGAAACCAGCTATCAAACAATGATATCGGAGTTAAATCTCAAATAAGAGAGACTAACAAAGGATAAGACAAAAACCATAAACAGACAGAAGGCTAATCAACATCCTAACAACGACTAGAAAGCCACAAAGTCAGACCAAGATCACCCAAGTAAGACACCTAAGAAGCGACGACCATCATGAAACGAAAGGAATAAGCAGATAAGCATCCAAAGCCGAGATTTATTGAGGCTAAACCACCAACACTCATTATATTACTCCAACATCTTAGGAGCCACGACTAAGTTGTATGCCTACCAACCAAGGAAGAAGAAGGAACACAAAATTAACCATTCGATGACCGACAACACGATGCGAGAAGATCCAAAACTCTTATTCCTAGAGATTGGGCAGGAGAATCCTTACCGAAATGCAACACATAAGGAAGAGAACCGCAAGAGCTAAGCCATTGCAACCAATAGAAAGAAAAATCACTCTCTCAAACCATATAATCATCACCACCCGAAGCAGGCAAGACCAAAAGCACAACAGCCTAACCAAAGCCATGCAGCCCATAGAAATAAAAAGACAAGCTAGAAAAAGAGCAAACAACACCAACGCTCAGCCATAAGAAGGAAATCTAACAAATGCAACCTCAAAGCTGGAGCTAACCAGATCTGACTAGCAAAACCAGACTACAACCAAACCAATCTAAACCAAGGATCCTAATACAAAAACAAAAATTACTCATAGCTAAACCAAACGACCCGTGCTGCAAAATCAAAACCAGAGACTTAACGGAACAAAAAGGATAAGGCTCACCAAGACCAAGAGACCATCGAGCCTGCGCAGCACCACCCGAGCAGTCGCACAACCACCACATGACCAGTGGCGAGATGACACCGGCGGACGCGCACATGCGAATACAGAGGAAAACTTGCCACAAACCAGAAAACCCAACCAGAGAGACGCCACCTGGCACCTAAACAAGCCGCAAGAGCCACAACACACGAACACCAAAGCTGAGTCAAGATTCACCACCGACAGCCAAAGGAGATGAAGGCAGGGACAGATTTGTCGCAGTAGAAGGAAAGACAACCTAAGGAGACCCCTCCCCAGCTCTAATGGAGACTACGGAAAAATAAGATTAATGGACAGCGGTGTTGAATCCAAGATTCACAATTATCAATTCAATAAACTAAGCTGGGGCTTGAATAAATCGGATAAAGGACATAAAGACAATAACAAAATGATCGAAAAACGTAGTCGTTTTATTAATCTCGGAGTTCAAAATCGGGGTCGATTTCTCTGCTCTGGAAAGTGATATACTTGTATTTTCATGCATTTAGGCTATTGTTAGGATCATGTTTTACTTCTTTTTAGTCTCATTTAGCTTCATTTCTTTGGTCGTTGGTGTGTTTAGAGTATAGGATCATCTAGAGCTAGGTTTAGGCATTCTAGGCTTGCATTTGGAGTGTTTCTTATGTTTTGTAGGTTCTTAGAGTTGCTAAGGATGTTTGGAAGAGTTTGGAGGCCAAAGGAGTGATTGCAAGTGAAATGGTGATGAAAGACCAAACCGATGAGCTTTAAAGATTGAGTCATATGAAGATATTAAGTTGACTTTTAGCTCTGGGATTCTAAATACAAAACATGGGAAATTGAGTTAGCTTTCTAATGGAGGTGGTTTGAAGTCATTCGGAGCTATATGGAAAGAGTTATGACTGATTTACTGGATGCATCTCAACACAGTCTCTCGGAAAACAATTCAGACAGTCCATATCGGCCTACGTATCGGCTGGCCAGGCCGATACGTGCTCTCGGATTAAATTCAGGACTTTCATATCGGGCAGCATATCGGGTGGCCAGACCGATACGCTCCTTGACAGAAAAATCCGAGAGCTCATATCGGCCAGCATATCGGGCTGGCTGGCCGATACAGAACCCAAAATTTGCCTTGGATCCGGGTCAACACCCGGTTTGTTCCGGGTTGACCCGGATCGCCCCAAAAACACTACTTAAGCCAAAAACCTATTTTCTATTGTATCTTAAGCTTTATTTTATGTTCTAAACCTTTTGTAAGAACAAGTTTGATTTCTTGATTAATCTAGTACTCTTTTTTTGTGATTTCTCTCTTTGATTATCCAATCTATCTCTATTCTCAATGATCAACACTATTTCTATGAATTTTGTTGTTCATATGATGATTAGTGAGTAGTTCTTCATAGGGCTTATGGGTTAGGTAGGATTAGGTTGATTAGGGGTGATCAATGGATTTCTAATGCTTGATTGTTTAAAATCTCATCTGTCAAAGTGTGCTTAGTGCCTAATTAGCCTTGATCACGTTGATTAGGATGTTTAGGATTTCTTGCTCACCATGTGTTCGATGAAATTCCAGTTTCTAGCTTTGGTAGAACTTTCACATTCTAGCACATGAAAATGTATGTTTAGAGTGATTGTTAGTTGGTTGGAACTTGTTTGAATGCTTGCTTGATTTTAATTCACAAATGAGGATTTGTTCTTGGATTAGGATTGAGTAAAGAGGTTAGTATTAAGAGATTAAACTGATCGACTTGCTGTGTTCCATGCTAGGAGGTTAGCTTCTGTGAAGTTTGAATTAGGATCCTTGATCATCCCGAGTCACCTGTCCGTTGACCTTAACCTTTAGGCCTTATCTTTGTCATTGATTGAATCCACTTGTTTATTTGCTTTTTGTTTACTTCTATTTGAATTGTTTTCGCTAGGATTGTTAGAAACTAAAACCAAATTGTTTGATTTGACTCTGAAGGTTTAGTGCTTGCTTATTGGTCTTATCCATCCCAAAAAGGTTCGATACCTCAAAGCTACATCGATAAGCTTGAGGAATTGGTACCTCAAAGGATTGCAAAATCCTTGTTATCAATTTGGCGCCGTTGCCATTTTGGGATTCTGGATATATCAATTCGTTTTCTATTCCTTTTTAGTTCAAGTTTTTGTTATTGATTTGCTACTTTCTCTCTTTTTGATGTTAGGTGTATGAACTTGCGCAGCAAAGGGACTACAAACTTAGTTGCAAGAGTTGACGACATCAAAGCACACGAGAGGAGATTAGCAAAGGAACGACGTGCACAAGAAAGAGCTGTTCACGAAGAGAGACTTGAGTTGGAACCAACTGTTGAAGATCTACAAGACTTTGAGAGTGTTGAGCAACCAGTTATGGATAACCATGAGGATCAACAGCAGCAGCAACAACAGCAGCAAGAGCAGCAAAGGCCAGCTAGGGCCATTGGTGATGGAGATGCACCGGATACAAATGCAAACCAGCAAGGAATCATTCCACCACCGGTCAACAATAACAACTTTTAGATCCGGGCTATGGTGATGAACATGGTGCAAAACAACCAGTTCCATGGGCTTGTATCTGAGGATCCATTGCAGCACTTGGACACATTTGACAAGATTTGTGCCACTACAAGGCTCAATGGTGTGACAGACGATGGTTTGAAGATGCGTCTATTCTTCTTCTCACTGGTTGACAGAGCTAAGGATTGGGAAAGCACCATCCCTCCGGGAACCATCACCACTTGGGGAGACCTCAAGAAGGCTTTCTTGAAGAAGTTCTTCTCAGCTACTAGGATTGCCCGTTTTCGCAGTGAGCTATCCGGGTTTGTACAACGCAACAATGAGAGCTTTGCTGAAGCTTGGGAGAGGTTCAATAAACTCACTACTCAGTGCCCCCACCACGGTTTCACTAAGGAGACACTACTCAGTAACCTCTATCGCGGAGTGCTTCCAAGAATGCGGGCTATGCTAGACTCTTCTAGCAATGGACACTTCCTAGGCAAGGGAGTAGATGCGGCTATGTAGTTGATTGAAAACCTCGCAACAAGCGATGGTAACTACAATGAGGATTATGAGAGGACTAATAGAGGATCATCTTCTTCAGATGAGAAGTATGAGAAGGAAATCAAAGCTTTGAATGAGAAGATGGACAAGATGATCTCCTCTAGCCAAAAGCACATCAGCTTTGTGGGCAACTATGAGGATTCTCAGCCACTCCTCTATAGTGTGGATGAGGATATGACACAAGAGGAGATTAACTTCATTTCGGGACAAGGTGGTTTCAACAAGGGCTTCAACCAAAACTATAGAAACCACCCAAACTTTTCATACCGCAACCCCAATGTAGCCAATCCTCAAGACCAAGTCTATCCTCAAGCTCCATCTCAAGGACAAGCTCAACAACAAAAGCCTTTTGTCCCTTACACCAACCAACAAGGGTTTGTCTCTCAGCCTCAACCTCAAGGACAACAAGGCTATGTCCCCAAGCAATACCCTCCACCCGGTTTTGGACAACAACAGCCACAAGCTTCTTCCTCTTCGGGTTTGGGTGATGAGTTAAGGGGAATGATGCAACAACTCATCCAAGGACAAGCAAGTTCGGCATTGGAAGTGAATAACCTAAAGAATGAGCTGCAACATTTGACTTCTCGCTTGATCAATGTTGAGAACACACACGCTTCCACTTCTAGACCTACCGGTACCGTGCCCGGAAACTCGGAGAAGAACCCGAAAGACTACTGCAATGCAATCTTCTCTACTGTTGATCATGAGAAATCAGACTATGAGCGAGAGGTTGATGAGATAGAAGCACTTCTCTATGGTTATGAACTCCCTCCTGCTGCACTTGTTCCTCTCAAGGAGATGAAGGCCACTGTAGTTAAGCCTTCCTATGTTGCACCAGCTAAGGTGATGAGTACTACTGCTATTTTTGCTGAAGATATTGTGCCAACTGTCCACACAACACCAAGGGTACTTCCCAAGCTTGGTAATCCGGGTAAATTTACCATCAGTTGTACTTTGGGAGACTTGGAGATTACGGATGCATTGTGTGATTCCGGCTCTACTGTGAGTGTGATATCTCTTGACATGGTGGAATATCTTGGGATTAAGAGCATGGAAAGGTACCCATCTTCTATTACATTTGGAGACTCTTACTCTAAAACTCCAATGGGAATGATCAAGGACTATCCACTGAAGATTGGTAAGTGCACTATCCCAACTGACTTTATTGTCATGAAGATGAAGAAGAGTACCCAACTACCTCTCTTACTTGGTACCTCTTTCCTCAACACCACTGGAGCTTGTTTGGACTTCAAAAAGAGACGTGTTGTGCTGAATAATGTTGATACCAAGGCTTACTATCCTCTGAGGAGCACATCTCTTCACACTTGTGGTGTCATCCTCTCTCCCAATGAAGATGATGTGTTAGAGGAAGCAAGGCTATTTGAGAATGTCGGCAAGGAAGTTTGGCTTAAACCCACTCTCTATGGATCATTGAGTGAGCACATGGGACGTGCTCAAAAGGAGGGAGTGGATAGAGCTATTGGAACTCCTCCCATTACCATAAGGACTGAGTTTGTTGGATCCATATCTTCGAAGAAGCTGAGCATCGATGAGGAAAAAGCTCCCAAAGAGAAGGCTGTGGATATTGTGATACCCCGTATCCAAAATTATGGTCAACGGGCAGAAGAAAAGTCAACAGGGGCAAAACTGTAATTTTGCCGAGCCCAGGGTCAAAATGGTAATTTTGCCAAAGTCGAGACGGAAGACGTGACGGGCCAAATGTTCTCTTTTTAAACCATAAAGAACATTTACAAGATCAAAACTCGAAGAAACGGAGCAGAAACGCATTTTTCGGAGTATCGGTCGGAAAACCGACTAAACCGAGGAAACTTCGGAAAATCATAACGGGAGCTAGGAAACTCCAAATGGGATGATTCAAATTGCTAAATTCATCAAAAAATCAAGGAGAATCAGTTTATTGAAGTCTGGAGATTTATGGGAACCGTCTGGTATTTTCTAAAATAATTATCGAGAAAACGAGCAAACCGAACAAGAATGATTAGAAGGAATTCAGAATGGATGAAGTGCTAATGATTGGAGTTTCAGGCTCAAATACATCTCAGATGACAATTGTAATATTACCATGGTGCCACCTCTTCTTTCATTGGATACAAAAAGATGTGTGGATACATTGAATCACATGTGTGATTACTTGTCAAAATAAAAATGAGTTCATTGAACTCTTATGTTTTTTTTGGTCATCAACGTGGCATGGGGAGAGAAGAAGACTTTCTCTCCAAGTCTGAGAGTTGGCGTGGCAAGTGAAGAAATGATGAATTTGAGCATGTGTCAATATGTGTCAAAGAAAGAAAAGATTCATTGAATCAATGCTTAGTTTTGGGCTGGTCATCGTGGCAATAAGGAGGAAGAGAGGTGTGACATTTGTCACTTCATAAGCCAATTGTGCTTACTATAAAAGGAAGTGAAGGCTATTCTTTTCTTCAAAAACCATCGAGAGAAGAAGAAGAGATAAGAGAAAGAGAGAAGGAGAGGAGAAGAGGAGCGTGAGAAGAAAGGAGGTGGAGAAGAAGAAGAAGAAGAAGAAGGAGGAGGAGGAGAAGAAGAAGAAGAAGGAGGAAGAGAAGAAGAAGAAGATCGGAGGAGGAGAGAAGAAGAAGAAGAAGACCGGAGGAGAATCCGGAGGAGGAGAGAAGAAGAAGAGAAGAAGCGTGAAGAAGAGGAGAGAGAAGAAGAGAGAAAGAGAGAGAAGAAGAGAAGCGTGAGATGAAGAGAAGGAGAGAAGGAGAAGAAGACCGGAGGAAGAGGAAGAGAGAGAGAAAGAGGAGAGAGAAAGAATCGGAAGAGAGAGAGAAAGAAGAGAGAGAAAGTAGAGAGAAAGAAGAGAGAGATCCGGAGGAGAGAGAAGATGGTTTGATTTGATTTGAGTCGGTTTAGGTTAACCGGTCAACCCGGTCAACGGTTGACTCAAAACCGGTTTAACCTAACCAGTTCAATTGAAGACGGTTCAGTTGGTTCAGAGTAGTCAACCGGTTTAGCTTGGTCAACCGGAGTGGTCAACGGTCAACCGGCGTCAAAGTCAATGGTCGGTCAACACCGTGGTCAACGCCGGTCAACGCGTTGACTCCGGCCGGTTTGTGTGTGTGGTTCGTGTGCGGGTGTTCGTGACGTTTCGGGGTTCGTGTTCGTGTGTTCGGGAGGTTCGGGTTCAGTTCGGGTCTCGGGAAGCCGTATATGCATCTGGTCCGCCGTTCTGCGAAATCACTGTGAGTCGGCTCAAATACCGTAGATACATATAGATCGTTAAATGGGAAACCGTAGAGATAGGAATGCATACCCGTGATAATTGAATTGAATTGAATTGAATTGAATTGAGTGATTGACTGAGTTAACGTTAAACCGGCTAGGATTAAAGAAGCATGTTAGACTTAAACGGATTAAACATGATTGTGTGCTGCTAGGTTGGTAGTAGCGTTGCGTGATGCATTCATATAGTCGTTGCATGACTAGGGCCGTATATGCATATATATATAAGTAAAGCACGATAATTTGAATCTATATACGGAAATTGAGACGAGTTAAAATACGGAAGTTAAATCTGAACGAACGTATAGAATATGAACGGTATCGGGGTTTCCCGAGGTGAAATGAATTAAGTAAAGAATGATGAGACGTCGGGGAGTTTAGTAAGCTACTAGCTCTAAACCGACGGATCGAGGAGTTGTTAAAAGATTTTTAGGATTGATTAAGAAATGAGAAGTGTTGTGATTGGTGAACCGTCTACGGGTTAGCAAGCGGCTAACCCAAGGTAGCGGGCGTGAATTGGTTAAAAGACGTTAGCAACCCTAATAGGCCTGTTTGTGTGTTGTTTGTGTGTGATTGTGTGATTGTGTTGTTGTGTGGTTGTGGTTGACCTTTTTGTGCAGGCCTTTATATCGTCTCGGTGTTGGGCCGAGTGATCCGTGTTGTTACTTAACTCGGTCACGGGACCGGTTAAGTTGTGGTGCTGACTCGGTACGGTGCCGAGTCAGAGCGGTGGTGTGTGTGAGTAGACTTGCGGGATGCGGGGTTGAGTTGATTGTTGTTATTGATTGAGATTGATTGTTAGAGTCCAAGCGAGTCTGCGTGTTTACATTTCTGCACTAGGACTCTAGGGTGCGTTAGATCCCGCAAGTCTAGGTGTTTGATTACGTTCTGGTACTTTCGACCCGATTGGATCCTCGGGAATAGAGAACCTAGTCAGTCCACGTACCTTTGGTAGTGGTTCCGGCAGGTGCGAACCTATGGAGTGACGTCTGTAGGGTGTAGTCCGGAGAATACGGGGTCGCGTCCTAGGGCCGGACTGCATGGAAGCTCGGGTTTCCGGGGGTAACCGGAGTCACCGCGTATCGATGGACAGAGAACGGTGTCCTAGTCGTTGTGTGGACGGCTAGGAGTCGTGGGTTAGTTTCCATATCGGTAACTGCGAGAACCCGTGGAAGTTACCAAGTTCGTAGGGGCCCAGCGTGTGTGTTTTGGTGTGGTTAGTAGTGCGCGGTAGAAAGATCGAGTCTCAATCGGGGACATGTGCCGCAGTGCTCCCGATTTCCTCTAATCGCCTTCTCTTTCTTTTGGCAATTGATTGTGTGTGGGCTCGACGCGACGTGGTAGTGCGTGATCGGCTATTTTCTATGTTGATTGTTATTTTGGGGTTTTCGGGCGGGAATCTATAGATGATAGATAGATTAGAAGCTTTAGTGGGGAGCCGATTCACTGGGTGATCTTAGATCGCTCATTAGACTCTTTTGTGTTTTTCAGGTATACAGCGACGGACGCGGGAGGTCCTTGGTGTAGTTTCGGGATTGCTTGTGGCGGGGTTTTGATTCGATGGTTTTGGGATGCTTTATTTCGGTTCGGCTTGTCGCCAATTTTTCATTGAGCTTTGATTGTTGTTTTGTTGATTGACGAATGATTTGTAAAAATGACGATTAAACGTTGTGCTGAACGTTTGGTTACTCCAAAATGAATATGCTTTCCTGATATGGTGTTTAGTCCGAACCGACACAACTCACGGAAATGGTACAAGGTGTACAACTTGTACTATAGAAGTGAGGATAGCGGAGTCAAGGACGGGTTAGTGCGAGCCTTTGTCTCAAACCGATCTGTCTCTGGCTTCGTCCTGTGACGAACTTTTCCTGTTCGACTTGCTCGGGTTCGATCGGTCATGTTCTTGTTTGATTGTTGACCGGTCAGCTCGACGGTCAGCGGAGAATGGGAAAGGGGCGTTACAGAAAGGTGGTATCAGAGCATGGTTCTGCATGGGTTTCAAAGCTATTCATTTCTGAGTGTTTTCCGTGGTTTTATCGAGTCAAAATTGTGTCTTACCCAAGCATCCATTAGGAAACCGAGCAGCGTTTGGAAATACGGGGTTGGGATGGGGTAGAAAATTTGTATTATGTGAACTAATTTTTATTTGTGGTTTATGATTGCAGACAGCAGCAGAGTGTCCCTGGACGGAGTGTGTGTGGGTGCGTGCATTGGGTGTGTGAGATTACCGCGAACAGTATGGGTGAGAGACGGATGACTCGAGCAGAGTAACAGGCGTTGGTAGACCAGCATCAGGCAGGTCTAAGGATAGTACCGCAGGCACAGGGTTCGCGGGTATCAGATCGGCCGCCAGTTGTCCCCCGTGTGCATCAGGGAGCGAGAGCAGCCGCTGTGGATTGAAGGCCATTACCAGACCCGTTACCGCCTTCTCTACAGGACGATGCAGGTACCGCATACCCGACCGTAGGAGTGACGGGATATTTGGGATTCGTGGATTATGGGTTGCCATCATTCCCACCTCAGTTGGAGGCACCTACCGTGCCAACAAGGATGCAGCTTGAGGCACATGATGTGCCATTACCCTACAGTCTGCACGAGTCGGACTTCATCCCACTTGGTGGAGGGGACTTTCAGTTGGACCAGGTACACCCAGCTTTTGACATGGACCGGGACATGGAGCCGTTGGACCCGGAGTAGCATGCGCACTGGGCGCAGCGGATGGACGAGCAGATGGCGATATTAGCAGACGTTTTGGAGCAGCATGTTGGGCCGCATCATCAGCCAGGATCACCACAGAGGTCAGGAGATCCCCCACTCGATGGCGCCGAGCCACACTCAGATAGGGAATCGGCCGCAGGAGTAGCGCCGATGCCGACGTCAGGGTCGGGCACGCAGTTCGAGTCAGTTACATCTCCAGAGGCGCCACCGACCGAGCCAGTTGTACCACCGGAGACGCCACTAGCAGACACGCCAGAGTCAGTACCGCAGATGCCAGTATACCGTACATGTAGCGCCTGCGGAGTTCAGGGTTTTCATCTGTATTGGTGTCCACTACCAGTCGATCTGCGCTACCGTGAGACGTATCAGCCGGTACCGAGCCCTTACTATTGCCAGGTGTGTGGCATGGACGGTCATCTTGCACCGACTTGTCCAGTCGTGGGGCCCGGACCACGTATGTCAGACGGAGAGCCGCATCGTGCCCCATTGCCTGAGGAGTGTCGACCTGGACCGAGTCGCAGAGACGCTGAGCTCATCCGGCAACCAGTTATTCAGCAGCCAGCCGCGCAGTTACCTGTAGCGCAGCCACCATTGGTGCAGCCACCGAGACTATCGAGGTCTTGCAGGAGGTGTGAAGACGAGGGACACAGAGCATCCACGTGTTCCCGTCGGTCCACTTATCGTCGGTCCCGTTCAGCGCCAGTTGTTTGTCAGATTTGTGGAGGTCAGGGACATCGAGCAGCCGAGTGTTTTCAGGAGCCTTCTTCGGGGTCAGTTTCTTCTTGTCAGTTATGCGGAGCGACCGATCATCAGGCGTTAGAATGTTACCGTGGGCCACGCCCAGCGCCCGTTCCGGCTTGTAAAATTTGTGGTCGCGGAGGTTATGTAGCGCAGTTGTGTCCGATGGCAGAGCCGCAGCAGGTCGGACCGCCGACTAGAGATGCACACCCACCACACCCTCCCGGCGCACCTGCCAGTGGTTACCACCATGAGCCGCGATGCCGGTTGTGTATGGCATTCCGGTCGTGCTGGGGCTGTTAGGGTTAGAGTAGTTAGGCCAGGTGAGTTGGACACTAACTATGTTGTTGTTTGTGTGTATCCAAATCGACGGGTTTTCGTATGTTGTTGGGAACATCTCCAGGATATGGCGGTGCAGTTTGTGGGTTGGGTTGTTGATGACGAACATCCTATGGTTGTATTTCTGTTTCCCTACGTATTTCTATAAACCTCGAGACATGTGTATGTTGTTTTTTTGGGTGTATGTATGTGATGCAGATTGTTCACTTATCATTATGACTTTCGTAGTAATTGTTTGCATGCGTGTGATGGTGTGATTGTGTGATTGTGTGATTGTGTTGTTGTGTGGTTGTGGTTGACCTTTTTGTGCAGGCCTTTAGATCGTCTCGGTAGTGGGCCGAGCGATCCGTGTTGTTACTTAACTCGGTCACGGGACCGGTTAAGTTGTGGTGCTGACTCGGTACGGTGCCGAGTCAGAGCGGTGGTGTGTGTGAGTAGACTTGCGGGATGCGGGGTTGAGTTGATTGTTTTTATTGATTGAGATTGATTGTTAGAGTCCAAGCGAGTCTGCGTGTTTACATTTCTGCACTAGGACTCTAGGGTGCGTTAGATCCCGCAAGTCTAGGTGTTTGATTACGTTCTGGTACTTCCGACCCGATTGGATCCTCGGGAATAGAGAACCTAGTCAGTCCACGTACCTTTGGTAGTGGTTCCGGCAGGTGTGAACCTATGGAGTGACGTCTGTAGGGTGTAGTCCGGAGAATACGGGGTCGCGTCCTAGGGTCGGACTGCATGGAAGCTCGGGTTGCTAGGGGTAACCGGAGTCACCGCGTATCGATGGACAGAGAACGGTGTCCTAGTCGTTGTATGGACGGCTAGGAGTCGTGGGTTAGTTTCCATATCGGTAACGGAGAGAACCCGTGGAAGTTACCAAGTTCGTAGGGGCCCAGCGTGTGTGTTTTGGTGTGGTTAGTAGTGCGCGGTAGATAGATCGAGTCTCAATCGGGGACATGTGCCGCAGTGCTCCCGATTTCCTCTAATCGCCTTCTCTTTCTTTTGGCAATTGATTGTGTGTGGGCTCGACGCGACGTGGTAGTGCGTGATCGCCTATTTGCTATGTTGATTGTTATTTTGGGGTTTTCGGGCGGGAATCTATAGATGATAGATAGATTAGAAGCTTTAGTGGGGAGCCGATTCACTGGGTGATCTTAGATCGCTCATTAGACTCTTTTGTGTTTTTCAGGTGTAGCAGCGACGGACGCGGGAGGTCCTTGGTGTAGTTTCAGGATTTCTTGTGGCGGGGTTTTGATTCGATGGTTTTGGGATGCTTTATTTCGGTTCGGCTTGTCGCCAATTTTGCATTGAGCTTTGATTGTTGTTTTGTTTATTGACGAATGATTTGTAAAAATGATGATTAAACGTTGTGCTGAACGTTTGGTTACTCCGAAAGGAATATGATTTCCTGATATGGTGTTTAGTCCGAACCGACACAACTTACGGAAATGGTACAAGGTGTACAACTTATACTATAGAAGTGAGGATAGCGGAGTCAAGGACGGGTTAGTGCGAGCCTTTGTCTCAAACCGATCTGTCTCTGGCTTCGTCCTGTGACGAAATTTTCCTGTTCGACTTGCTCGGGTTCGATCGGTCATGTTCTTGTTTGATTGTTGACCGGTCAGCTCGACGGTCAGCGGAGAATGGGAAAGGGGCGTTACAGATATGGTGACAAAGATGTCTCCAAAGGTTGTAAAGGCTTCAATCAGTCCAAGGTTCCAAGGCGACTCAGTCAATCTCAGTGAGCTGACTTCTCAGGTCCTAGCCATCACTCTCGAGGGCAGGCCACACTCTTCAACCGCATAAATCTCGGTTTGCGAAAGTCGAGCTTAACGACTTTAAACAAAAGCGCACTTGGGAGACATTATCATGTTTATCCTTGTACATATTGATCTTTCGCTAGTCATCTTTGATGTTTTGCTTTGAGTTTTTATCAGGTTTTGGTTGATAGGTGAAGCTATGGACTCATTTGTTGGATCCCGATGGATCTAGGGTTTGTTATATTGAAATTTAGAACCAACCTCGTTCTTACCTTTGGCAGCGGAAGAAGATGGTGAACGAGATCAGTGGAGCAACGCAACGCTTTGCCTCTACCAGATACACACGCACGCTCGCTGGAAACGGGATGCTAGTGCCGGATCAATGGGGATCGATGGTGTCTGGTGTGTCAAGTGTTTCTGTCAAGAAAACTGGACGGCTCTCTTGTTTAGGTCGAACTAAACACGTTTTTATTCGACCTAAACGTGCTTAACGGGCCAGACTCAATTAAGCCATAACCCGAAAAGCCTGTTCGGAAAATCCGAACTGTGTCGACCGACACACAAGCTGTGTCGATCGACACAACACCATTATATCGATTCTTATGTGTATTTCAATACACATAACATGATCATTGCCACAATGATCATTCCCATGTCGTAGCTTCCAGTTCGCTTAGGTGTGTGACCCTATAGGATCATATAATACTGGCAGTAAGTCCACGACCTACAGATTGCAAGAGGCTTCTAGCAAAGCATTGCAAACGCCCAGTATTATACGAATGTCAGATCTCGACACACAACTATCACAGGAGTGAGTACAGGTGTGATTTCAGGACACTATCCCAACAATCTCCCACTTGTACTGGAATCATCAATTCCTATAATCCTTTTGTCTTTATATCTCGATTTGGCATTAGGCAAGATTTGTGTCATCCTTATTAAGCCAATATCGTGTTTATCGAACTCCTGATCTCATACTGAACATTACAAATAACTGAACTACAGTTCGTTTGAGTGCGGCCACACATTTTCTCAGTATTCAATCTTCGATAGGCCCTGAGATATTTATCTCCCGTTATACAGGAGGGACAAATTCCATCTTGTTCCATCCTTGTTTCAATGCACACTTCATGATAAACTTGAACAGTGTCGTTATAGCCGCCAATTACGGATCGACGTTTGACAAAGTCAAAATGTACCAATTCATATGCAAGAAAGCATGATGAACTCAGGTCTTAGGACTATACTCTATAGTCGTAATGAGAACCTCTTATGACACAGATATTACTATCTTGTAGACTTCTCATTAGCGGGTCATGTCCGATCATATGTCCACTGACATATATCTATGTGACTGACTGCGATAATCATATCATTGGCTCCATGAAACTTAGCCAACAGTCACCTCACAATCTAGTCTCTAACGATTGTCAGTGTCCCGATTCTACAACCTTGACTAGGGACAAAATAATTTATTAACTTATAGGGTTTCATGATCAAGTTCTCAACTTGATGACCTATAATATGTCATAAACTTATTTTGGGACCATTATTTAGATCACAATAAATAATGCTGAAATCAAATTTCATTAAACACTTCTAAAAGAATGTTTACAATAGCGTCTTATTATAACTAAAACAAAAACCAAAACTCCCACTAGAATCAAGATTACATCTTAATATCTCTAATGCCTACAGCAGTCGTATGACTCTCATGCTTAGGCCTTGGGAGTGACTTGGTTAGAGGATCAGCGACATTCTCGTTTGTCGGAACTCGGCTGATCTTCACATCACCTCTATTGACAATATCACGAATCAGATGATATTTCCTCTCAACGTGTTTGGACTTCTGGTGTGACCTGGGTTCTTTCGCCTGAGCAATGGCTCCATTGTTATCGCAGAACAAAGCCACTGGCTCCAAGATACTAGGAACCACACCAAGTTCAGTCATGAACTTCTTGATCCAAACAGCTTCCTTTGCCGCTTCTGAAGCAGCAACATATTCAGCTTCCGTTGTGGAGTCAGCTACGGTATTCTGCTTAGAGCTCTTCCAGCTCACCGCACCGCCATTTAGACAGAAGACATATCCAGACTGTGATCGGAAATCGTCTCTGTCTGTCTGAAAACTCGCATCGGTGAATCCATTCACCACAAGCTCATCACTTCCTCCATACACAAGGAATTTATCCTTAGTATGTCTCAAATACTTGAGAATATTCTTGACAGCTGTCCAGTGAACTTCACCTGGATCAGATTGGTATCTACTCGTCATGCTTAACGCGTAAGCTACATCTGGACGAGTGCAGAGCATGGCATACATAATAGATCCTATTGCAGAAGCATAAGGAATTCTATTCATGCGTTCTCGCTCAGCAGATGTCGCCGGACACTGCTTCTTGCTGAGACTCATGCCATGAGACATTGGTATGAAGCCCTTCTTGGAATCCTGCATCCTGAATCTGTGCAACACCTTATCAATATAAGTGTCCTGGCACAATCCAATCAGCTTGTTAGTTCTATCTCTGTAGATTCTGATTCCAAGAATGTACGCTGCTTCTCCCATGTCTTTCATGGAAAAACAACTTCCGAGCCAAGTCTTAACAGACTGAAGCAACGGAACGTCATTACCGAGGAGGAGTATGTCATCGACATACAGTACAAGAAATGCAATTTTGCTCCCACTTGTCTTCTTGTATACACATGATTCTTCTTCGTTCTTGATGAAACCGAATTGTTTTACTGCTTCATCAAAACGAAGATTCCAACTCCGTGATGCTTGCTTCAATCCATAAATGGATTTATGAAGCTTGCATACCTTCTTAGCGTTTTTAGGATCGACAAAACCTTCAGGTTGTGTCATGTACACATCCTCTTCCAGAATACCATTCAGGAATGCGGTTTTGACATCCATCTGCTAAATCTCATAATCATAATGAGCAGCAATCGCTAGAAGAATCCGAATAGATTTAAGCATAGCTACTGGGGAATAGGTTTCATCATAGTCAATACCATGAATTTGTTTGAAACCTTTAGCCACCAACCTTGCTTTGTAAATCTGTACATTGCCATCCACGTCAATCTTCTTCTTGAAGATCCATTTACACTCAATGGCTTTTACACCATTAGGTAAATCGACCAAGGACCATACTTGGTTTTCTGACATGGATGTCATTTCGGATTTAGAGGCTCCAAGCCACTTTTCGGAGTCTGGGCCCATCATTGCTTTCGCAAAGGTCGCTGGTTCGTCACCTTCAATGATCATCAGATCATTTGAATTGGTTACGAGAAATCAATAGTATCTCTCGGGTTCGTGACGGATCCTTCCGGATCTGCGAACTTCAGGCTCCACAGGCGCTGGTTCCACAGAACTTTGTGGATCCAACTGCTGCTCTTCCTCAGCAGGTTGAGCAGTATCCTGTGCATCTGGAATTTCTTCAAGATGTACTTTACTCCCACTGTTTTTCTTAGAGAGAAACTCCCTCTCAAGAAAAGAACAGTCCCGAGCAACAAATACTTTTTTCTCAGATTGGTTGTAAAAGTAGTATGCCTTGGTTTCCCTAGGATAACCAACGAAGTAGCATTTATCTGATTTGGGTGCAAGCTTGTCAGAGATTAAACGTTTGACATAAGCCTCACAACCCCAAATCCTCAGGAAAGACAGACTAGGAACATTCCCAGTCCACAGTTCATGTGGTGTCTTTTCCACTGATTTAGATGGTACCCTATTCAGTGTAAACGCAGACGTTTCTAGAGCGTATCCCCAAAAGGATAATGGAAGATTTGAATGACTCATCATAGACCGAACCATATCCAATAAGGTTCGATTCCTCCTCTCTGACACTCCATTCCATTGGGGTGTTCCAGGAGGAGTGAGTTGTGAAATAATTCCACACTCGCTCAGATAGTCGCTGAACTCTTGACTCAAGTATTCTCCTCCGCGATCCGATCGCAGAGCTTTGATACTTTTGCCAAGTTGGTTCTGTACTTCATTCTTGAATTCCTTGAATCTATCAAAGGATTCTAACTTGTGTCTCATCAGATAGACATAGCCATACCTACTGAAATCATCAGTGAAGGTAATGAAGTACTTAAAGTTTCCTCTGGCAGCAGTACTCATTGGCCCACATACATCAGTATGGACAAGGCCCAATAAATCACTGGCCCTTTGATTTGGTTTGTTGAAAGGGGCTCTAGCCATTTTGCCCACCAAACAAGACTCGCATTTCTCACAAGATTCAAAATCAAATGAGCCCAGAAGCCCATTTCGATGGAGCCTCTGGATGCGTTTCTCATTAATATGGCCCAAACGACAATGCCATAAGAAAGTCGGGTTTTCGTCATTGGACTTAAACCTCTTTGTATTTATGTTAAAGACAGGCATTTCTTGGTTTAATACATATAACCCATTATCTAATGGGGCGCTACCATAATAATTACCATCACGATTAAAAGAACAAACTTTATTCTTAACAGCAAAATCAAAACCTTCCAAATCCAAAACGGAAACTGAAATTATGTTTCTGCTAATCGCAGGTACATAGTAGCAATTATTCAAAATTAAAACCATGCCCGAAGGTAAAGACAACTCGTAGGTGCCTACGGCCAGTGCAGCAACCTTAGCTCCATTCCCGACTCGTAGCTCTACTTGTCCTTTCTTCAGCGTCCTACTGTTTCTTAGTGCCTGCACATCAGTACAAATATGAGCACCGCAGCCGGTATCCAATACCCACGAAGTAGGACTAGAAGACATAACATTAAGTTCGATAACATAAATACCTGAGTCAGACGCATCATACGTCTTCTTCAGCTTCTTGTAATCTTCCATGAACTTCTTGCAGTCTTTCTTCCAATGCCCCAACTGCTTGCAGTAGTTGCACTTATCCTCAGGAGAAGGCCCGGATTTGGGCTTCGGCTTGGGCTTGTCCTGACTTTCAGCCTGGACAACCTGGGCCTTACCCTTACCCTTCTTAGGTTTCTTAAACCTTTTACCCCCTTGTACCATCAGGACATTGGGAGTAGCCTTCTTGAGATTCGGTTCTGCTGTCTTCAGCATACCGTGCAACTCAGTCAATGTCTTAGTCATGTTTTGCATATTGTAGTTCATGATGAAATGATCAAAACATGACGGCAAAGACTGCAGAATCATGTCAGTGGCCAGCTCATGGCTAATGGCACAGTCCAGTTTCCCCAGGTTATCAATGTAACCCATCATTTTAAGGACATGAGGACTTACTGGACTGTCCTTAGCCAGCTTGCAATCCATGAGAGATTTAACCGTCTGGTATCTCTCTGTGCGAGCTTGCTCCTGAAACAAAGCTTTCAGGCTGTTAATCATCTCAATGGGTGACAATACGTTCTCATATTGCTTCTGCAGCTCAGAGTTCATGGTCACCAGCATTAGACAAGTAACATATTTGACATCCGCTGAATGTTTATCCCAAGCATTCTTTTCTGTCTGCGGAGCATTGGAACGTGGCCTCTCGGTGAGAACTCTTTCAAGGACATATTCCTTGTTCTCTAGCCTGAGAACTATTCTCAGGTTCCGATACCATTCCAAGAAATTAGATCCATTTAGCTTGTCCTTCTCAAGGACGGATCTTAGTGAGAAAGTGTTGATGTGATTTGAGACAGACATAGCTGTAATTCAAACAAAAGGTAGATTTTAGTTATAAAGCACAAGGAATGAGAATTCTTATCTAATAAGAAAACTCGCATTGTATTCAAACTATGTTTCCTCATATGAATACAATGATCCAAGATCCTCAGATTACTAAAATTCGAGTGGGCGACTCGCCGTTACTCAAGCTTTAGTTATCTGGGTAAGCAAATCATTGCTACTTGTACTCAGTACAACTCTTGGTCGTGAATAAGACAAACTATGTCCAATCCACTATGATGTCTCTGGGCCCAGAACTTCTGACAGCCCAGTCAAGTATAACCAATCTTTTATCTGTCTTGTGATCACTGACAGTTGCACTGCAAGTCTGTCATTGACCACCTGCCTTACCCATGTTGCAGTGGATATCAAGGACTCCAAGATATCCAACAAACGACACGAGTCTTGACAGTAGACAAGATCGGGCAAGACATCAAGATCACTTGATATTTAGTTGAGGAAAAGAACTAATCTTATCTTGATTTATATTCACTATATATATCAAAAATAATAACTTTTAATTAAAACATTTAGTTTTATTAAGTTTAGATTCTTCTAATACTTTTAGGATTAATTATTCTGGTTCATGCAAATTTGTGGTGAAACCAACAAGTCTGCGGATGTTGTGTCGATCGACGCCAACCATTGGCATCGATCGATGCAACTTTATTTAAACCGTTCTTCGATAACCGGTCAAACCGGATCGAATTTACTTAACCGATTCAATCAAATTGAACCATTTCGGTTTAATGGTCCATGTCGATCGTCACACACCGTGTGTCGATCGATATGACCAAACCAGAATCAATTTTGGTTAATAAAATTAACCGAGCTAGATAACCAGTTCAATTCAATTGAACCGATCTATCTAATTGTATTGCCTGTGTCGACCGACACACCCAGTGTATCGATCGACGCAGCACGATTACGGGTACTCGGTCTCAGATCGAAACCCTAAAGATTATTTGCGGATTTTCGCTTTGTATCGACCGACACACGCTTTGTGTCGATCGATGCTGTGCGACAAACCCTAAAATTTATTCGCGAGTTTTCGCTCTGTGTCGACCGACACAAGCTTTGTGTCGATCGACACCCTGCGACAAACCCTAAAATTTTATATTTTGCGCCGCGGCGTGTCGACCGACACACGCTTTGTGTCGATCGACACAGTGCGATTTCAGCAATACCATCGTTTTGAACAGAGACAAAAATCCGAGATTTAATCAATGAAAAACGATTTCAACAGGCAATATACAGATCAATAACAACAAGTTTCGATTTTATATCACTAGTTTCAATAGCTAAACCCTAAGCATGCTCTGATACCACTGTTGGATCCCGATGGATCTAGGGTTTGTTATATTGAAATTTAGAACAACCCTCGTTCTTACCTTTGGCAGCGGAAGAAGATGGTGAACGAGATCAGTGGAGCAACGCAACGCTTTGCCTCTACCAGATACACACGCACGCTCGCTGGAAACGGGATGCTAGTGCCGGATCAATGGGGATCGATGGTGTCTGGTGTGTCAAGTGTTTCTGTCAAGAAAACTGGACGGCTCTCTTGTTTAGGTCGAACTAAACACGTTTTTATTCGACCTAAACGTGCTTAACGGGCCAGAATCAATTAAGCCATAACCAGAAAAGCCTGTTCGGAAAATCCGAACTGTGTCGACCGACACACAAGCTGTGTCGATCGACACAACACCATTATATCGATTCTTATGTGTATTTCAATACACATAACATGATCATTGCCACAATGATCATTCCCATGTCGTAGCTTCCAGTTCGCTTAGGTGTGTGACCCTATAGGATCATATAATACTGGCAGTAAGTCCATGACCTACATATTGCAAGAGGCTTCTAGCAAAGCATTGCAAACGCCCAGTATTATACGAATGTCAGATCTCGACACACAACTATCACAGGAGTGAGTACAGGTGTGATTTCAGGACACTATCCCAACATCATTGGCGTTAAGAAAGGGCCGAAACATCTTAGACAAAGTGGTCGAAAGGAAAACAGTGAAGCAGTATCGGCCACGATATCGGCTGGCCAGGCCGATACGTGCCTCCCAGAAATAATCCGAGACATCATATCGGCTGGCGTATCGGTTGGCCAGGCCGATACGCTCTCACTGCCCAGGTTCACTCGACCGATACGCCTTCTCTTGGACCAGGTAACACTCCAACTTGTACATACTTGCATTTTAGCTTCTTTTCTTTCTTTTTCTCCTTTTGTTGAGTCTCTCTCTCGAGCTTACTTTCCCACCGAGATGGTGTGAACTAAGTTTGGGGGAGAGGCTAGTTGCTAACCATGTTTTCTTTGTTCTTATTTTCGATTTCCTCACTTTGAGTCTCATGCATTTCATTTATGGCATAGAAAAACCAAAAAAAAAAAAAATTGAAAAAATTTCAAAAAATTTCAAAAAGAAAGCATGTAGTTGCACTTGCATCATAGGATCGAGTCTAGTTGCATCATATAGGACGCATGCATAGGGAGCAATGATTGAAATTCCTTGTAAGACTGATTGAGTGTTGACGTGTTCTTTATGCTAGTTGTTTGAGCTAGTTGATTGTCCTAGGATTGCAATTCATGAAAGGCTAGAAAGTTAAGACGAACCATGCTAGGATTGCTTGCTTTGAAACTTGATTTGAAACTGAAATAGGCTTTGAATTGACACTAGCTCTACCTAAGTGAGAACTTTAATGATGACATCTAATTATCTTGCTCATGCTTTGTGTGTTAAACTCATGGATACTCTGAAAATATTCAAGCATTCTTATCCCTTTTCCCACTCTCGCTTGCTTGAATAGACTCCACACCTTTCACCACCCTTCTTTCAAACTATAAACACTCTTGTTGAGAGGTAGGCCTATTTTTTGAATGAGCTAGGTAAAAAGTGTTGAGTATGAGGCGACTAGGAGAAATTTCCATATAGATGCAAGCTCAACATCTTTGGCTTTGCAATAGGCTAGGATCAAAGTTTGGGGGAAGAGTTGGGAAAGGAGAAAGAGAGTAAAGAAAAGAAAGAATAAAAAGGGATTTTGGTTGGGATCTTATGTTTGTTGGCAAAGTGTTTTAAAAGAAGAAAAGCTCTTATGTGTTTAAAGAAAAGAAAAGTGTCTCATATTTTGAAATGAAAAGAAGCCAAAGGCTCACCTTAAAGAATGAAAAGAGACCATTGCTAAAGAAAGATTTGAGCTAAGTTAAAAAGAAAAGATTTGCCACTGTTTTGAAAAGTCTTTATTGATCCTTGGGGAGTTTGATTGGAAAGTGTCTGATTGAGAAAAGGGGATGAGGCAAAAATAGCCTTGATCAAGGGTAGTATCCATTTAGGTGGGCTAGATTAGGAGAAGAAGTAATTGGGGCATGGGTAGATGGAAATCAACCTAGTATGCACCAATTGCCTCTAACTCTTAGCATTTTACTATAGCTCATCCACTTCTTTATGAGAGAGCCTTCATGCTTTTGTAATAAACCCCTCTTTTGATTGAGATCGCTTTAATCTCAAAACCTTGTCCCTTTGCCAAATGAGTTTGATCACCTTGCATTGAGTAAGATCCACTTCAAAACCTAATGAATGTTAAAGAACTAGTTGATAGGAATGCTTGTCTAGGTTGAGAATTAAGCTAAGAGTTTTGTCTTGATGAGCATGGCTAAATTTTTGGAGTAAGCCTAACTTGGTTGCATCTTGGTGACGTTGACTCGAATTGGAACTTGTTGATCTCAGTTTTGTCTTTGGATATGAGCTCCCGCCTTCAAACCTTTTCCCCAACTTGTTATGATAGTCTTATACTTTCTTGTGGACAAGCAAGGTTTAAGTTTGGGGGAATTGATATACTTGTATTTTCATGCATTTAGGCTATTGTTAGGATCATGTTTTACTTCTTTTTAGTCTCCTTTATCTTCATTTCTTTGGTCGTTGGTGTGTTTAGAGTATAGGATCATCTAGAGCTAGGTTTAGGCATTCTAGGCTTGCATTTGGAGTGTTTCTTATGTTTTGTAGGTTCTTGGAGTTGCTAAGGATGTTTGGAAGAGTTTGGAGGCCAAAGGAATGATTGCAAGTGAAATGGTGATGAAAGACCAAACCAATGAGCTTTAATGATTGAGTCATATGAAGATATTACGTTGACTTTTAGCTATGGGATTCTAAATAAAAATCATGGAAAATTGAGTTAGCTTTCTAATGGAGGTGGTTTGAAGTCATTCGGAGCTATATGGAAAGAGTTATGACTGATTTACTGGATGCATCTCAACACAGTCTCTCAGAAAAAAATTCAGACAGTCCATATCGGCCTACGTATCGGCTGGCCAAGCCGATACGTGCTCTCGGATTAAATTCAGGACTTTCATATCGGGCAGCATATCGGGTGGCCAGACCGATACGCTCCTTGACAGAAAAATCCGAGAGCTCATATCGGCCAGCATATCGGGCTGGCTGGCCGATACAGAACCCAGAATTTGCCTTGGATCCGGGTCAACACCCGGTTTGTTCCGGGTTGACCCGGTTCCCCCCAAAAACACTACTTAAGCCAAAAACCTATTTTCTATTGTATCTTAAGCTTTATTTTATGTTCTAAACCTTTTGTAAGAACAAGTTTGATTTCTTGATTAATCTAGTACTCTTTTCTTGTGATTTCTCTCTTTGATTATCCAATCTATCTCTATTCTCAATGATCAACACTATTTCTATGAATTTTGTTGTTCATATGATGATTAGTGAGTAGTTCTTCATAGGTCTTATGGGTTAGGTAGGATTAGGTTGATTAGGGGTGATCAATGGATTTCTAATGCTTGATTGTTTAAAATCTCATCTGTCAAAGTGTGCTTAGTGCCTAATTAGCCTTGATCACGTTGATTAGGATGTTTAGGATTTCTTGCTCACCATGTGTTCGATGAAATTCCAGTTTCTAGCTTTGGTAGAACTTTCACATTCTAGCACATGAAAATGTATGTTTAGAGTGATTGTTAGTTGGTTGGAACTTGTTTGAATGCTTGCTTGATTTTAATTCACAAATGAGAATTTGTTCTTGGATTAGGATTGAGTAAAGAGGTTAGTATTAAGAGATTAAACTGATCGACTTGCTGTGTTCCATGCTAGGAGGTTAGCTTCTGTGAAGTTTGAATTAGGATCCTTGATCATCCCGAGTCACCTGTCCGTTGACCTTAACCTTTAGGCCTTATCTTTGTCATTGATTGAATCCACTTGTTTATTTGCTTTTTGTTTACTTCTATTTGAATTGTTTTCGCTAGGATTGTTAGAAACTAAAACCAAATTGTTTGATTTGACTCTGAAGGTTTAGTGATTGCTTATTGGTCTTATCCATCCCAAAAAGGTTCGATACCTCAAAGCTACATCGATAAGCTTGAGGAATTGGTACCTCAAAGGATTGCAAAATCTTAGTTATCAGAAAGTAGGGTTTTTAGTATAATGATACATGATAGTCTTTTCCGCGCACAATAAGTATATTTATATCAGAAGAATTAAGGTTTATTTCCTAAATTCTCTATGATATGATAATGTCAAATCTTGGATTTTCCTTCTTTTTCGAAGATTCATCTTTATCTTCTTCCTTTTCTCAAATTGTTAATTTGACATTAAGCATATTTTCTTTTCTTAGTGCAGGTCGGCACGGAAAATCATCGGGCTTCTTCGCATCGGGCCTTCTTCCTCTTTATTGGGCTTGATCTTTGATGGGCCGGTCTAGCTGTTGGTTCGAGCTAAAGAGGGGTGCTAAACCCACCTCCAACAGTAAGCCCCCCCCCCCAGTTTGGTGTACTGAGTAAAACTTAAGTTAGAGAATTTAATCACTTTTTGGCCCAACAGTCCAATCGTCGTGAGTAAAGATCTCTCATCTTTAATGCTCGCATCGTCGCCTTCTTCTTTCACATGGCTTTCCACATTCTTGGGTGCTAAGCACGATTCCTTCTATAGACAATAATGTACAGACACGTGTGGCGGAAGTCGCAAATTCGCGTCCGTCGAGAAGTAACGTTGCGTCCCTCAGAAGACTCCCACCTCTTCATTCCTATAAATATCGTTCTTACTCTTTACTTTTTACCATTCAGTGCCATAAGTAAACTTCATGTACTTTCCCTTCTGATTTCTCATCCTTTTAACTTTTAAATTCTTCCTTTATCTTTTTATTCCGCCAATCTTCCTGCCAATATGCGTATTCGTGCTGAATCGAGTGAAAATTCAACCAGCTTTGCCAGCGCCGGTGCTTTCGAGAGAGATAGCATTCCTTCTTCACTGTCACAATAGCTATCTCGACGTCAAGCCGAATCCCTTCGTGAGGACGATACCGATCATTCCGATGAACATGTTCCTCTTGCTTTAAGGGTGTCATCTTGTGGCCGAGGTAACAAAATGAACACAAAGAAAGGAAAGGAGAAAGAGGCGGCTCCTTCTTATAATGTTGATAATGTCTTTGGCGATTTGCCGACCTCTTCTGACGAAGATTCCCTGGTAGTATTGAAAATATTTTATGGGATTTGAGGGCATAGAACTTCCTTTGTCTTCTTCTTCACAGAGGCCGTGGGACGCTCCTCCAAATTCCGCATAGCTCTATAAATCATTTTACCACTCGGCTAACCTTCGGTTTCCGCTGCCAAAAGTCTTAGTTAATTTTTGCGCACGGTTCCAAATTTCCTTTACCCAGCATAATAAACATGACTGGCCTTCTGGAGCTCGGCCCGGTTCTTGGCATATCGTTGACAGCCGATCTTTTTGAGTGCTTTGGTTAGCTGGATATTGTTAAGGAAAATCCGGCGTGGATTCAAGTTAATCTTCGGCCGAAGTACAAGTTACGCTCTGGTATGAAATCTAGCAAAACCCGTAATTGGCAGACGAAGTAGTTCTTGTCAAATCGACATGTTTTTATTTCCAGACCCAACTACTTTGGTTTTCAACGATTGGAATTTTTCTGTTGGTAGTTAATCAGTCGGTTGACTATTATCGCTTATTTTATGTTTTTAATTCTAATCAAAAAAAAATTTCTTGTTTCAGCCTTTCTTAATCCGAAGTGGCTTAATAAGGAATACTTAAAAGACGTCGGCAAAAAAAATTCTGAGCTCGGCCACAAGACTTAGCCCGAACCCAAAGACGCAAAACGAGAAACCAGTGTGTTCACTTCGCCTCGCTTGATTCCTTATACAGTTTTTCTTTTATTCTTATCGTTACGAATATCTTTTGGCGGCATCCCGGCTGAAGAATAAGATGGGGAATGCAAGGAAAGTTATTCCTAGCATGGTGATTGATCCAAAGAAGAGTTCAAAACCTTCAGAGGGTGATAAAGTCGATGGTACTGGCCGTTCTATGGCTACCAAACCCAATGCCTCTCCTAGATCACAGTACAAGAGGGAAGATGGAAGAGCATCTAATGATGCCGATAAGAAAAGGGCTGATGACTCCAAGAAATGCACGTCTGAACTCATATCGAAGAGGGCGGCTGATGATGATGAGGCCTCAAAGAAGAAGAGAGAGATTGCATCTCATGAAGACGAGTCAGATGATCTTTGCACTCAGTTGAAACGGAATTCTGCAAAGTCTTCATGTCCAGTTTAGGAAAATACTCCTACGACTAACAAGCGTATTTCGCCTCCTTCTACTACTCTTAAGGTTCCTACATGACCTTCTAGGACGCCGTCCTTGCCTGTTGGGGCGAGTAAAAGGCCTTCAGAACACGCAGGTGATTCTAAAGACCGTAGAATCTGTGTCGGACTGGAAAAACAGGTCCTTCGCGCTCCGGGGCGAGAAGCTTAAAACTACGGATGAGTTCTATTGCGTCGAGCTAACTCGGAACATCTATTTTTATGTCACCCCGCCTTGTCCGGTGAACTAGCCCTACAAGCCGAAAGTGTACCGGTCGATTTCTTAGTACCTCGTCAATGTATGTAATTCTTTCTTTCATATTTTTCAATTTTGATGTCCTTGCTCTTGTTCTAACAGCTAATTTTTATGCAGGCAACCGCTATGATGAACTCATATGTGTTCGATGAGAATCGGAAAGTATCAAGCCAAGGAACCGAGGTCAAAAATGAGCTTTCTAAAATACGAGGGATTTGGAAGCATCTCGCCTTTCTGCTAATATCTCCAGGGTGACCGGGGCGAATCTGAAGAGTCAGATTTCTTCTCTCTTGGGAAAAGTCGAGTTGTTTGAGACTCGCAATCAGGAGCTCGGAGAGAGCAATGAGAAGTTGATCGCCGAGATGTCGAACTCGAAGAAGAAACACTTCGAGGACGTAAGGGACAAGCAGGATATTTCGTCGATGGCGATCTGTGAGATCCTTAACGCTCGTCAAATCTGGATGTCTAAGTATGAGTATCATTTGCAAGAGCTGAAGAAGTCGATTTCCGCGAAGGAAGCTGAAAGCGATGCTTAAATGTACTTAAGCCAATACTCTTTGACCATGGATTTCCTTCAGTTGCTTTGGGACGAAAGGGGGTACTCATTCGTGACGACGTCTTTGATGGACTTGAGGAGAAGAAGAAGGAGTGGAATGATAAAATCGACAATATCAATGCTCCGGAAGTCGGCGATGACTTCTTCGTGGTCTGGCCTATGCCGTAGAGAGTGCATGACTGCAATCCTTCTTCCCCTCTTCCTTTTCAACCTCATTCCTTGATACCGCCAACTAATGGTACCGTTATGTTTGACGAATTCGGCAGCAATGTTGAGAAGATGGCAAAGGATGTCGTTGGGACATTGATGAGTGAGGCTTCTCAAGTTGCGACGATGGGAAAATCTTTTTCATTTCCCATAATTCTTCCTTCTTCGACCTCGATAGTTTTTCCGACAGAGCCCGCTCAAGATCTTCCTCCAATGGCTTAGGCCTTTATCTCTTTTTTGTTTGTAAGACTTTATTTTGGGGTAGTGAAATATCCCCTTTTTAAAACTTGGTTGGGGTGGCGAGGTCATTGCAACAATGCTTGTCGAGCTTAGTTCTGGTCATGCCGAGGTTCATTTACTTTTGTTGTATTTCCACTTCCTTCGGGAGCTTTATGTATTTCATGCGGGCCTGATATAATTGTTTTCTTTCCCTTTGGATCGAAAGGGTGACGGAGCTTTTGTTCATTGATGAAACATAGCCTTGAAGTCGTCTGATCCCCTCTGAGTGTATGGACTCCGTTTGGAGTTGAAATTTTTTCACATTGATGGTATGGCGTGGAGGCAAGGCGTTCCTAGAATGGCATTATAGATAGTTGGTATGTCGATGATGACGAACTTCGTCATAGTTTCCGTTCCGCTGACGTAGATTGGGAGCTTGAGTGTGCCGATTGTCATGGTCTGATCGCCATCAAATCTGATAAGTGGTTGCACCTTTGGCTTGACAAGGAAGTTTTTAAATTCCGCTTTTTCAGTGCTTCTTTCAAAATTATGTCGACCGAGATTCTTGTATCGACCAGTATGCGGGATATCTGGTAGTCTCCGATCAGGATATCGAGTACCAAGGGAACGTTAATCGGTACGTCTACACCAAGTTTGTCACCTTTGGTGAACGACAGGGGTGTGCCTTCTTTCGTGGGAAGATGATTGTGTTGGGAATGTCCTGAAATCTATTGTACTTACTCCAAGTGAAAGTCGTATTGTCGAGATGAGACAATCATATGACACTAGGTAGTCATAATGCTTTGCTAGAAGCCACTTATGATCAATGAGTTTAGAACTCATTGCTAGTGTTATATGATCCTACAGGGTCACACACCTAAGCAAACTGGACGTTAAAGACGAGGTTGATCATTAATGTAATGATCTAGGGAATGCATATTTGATATGCATTCGATATCAATATTTTGGGGCAGTGTCGATCGATGCAAAGAGTGCATCGATCGATGCAATTCGCGGATTACCAGATTAATTCGGTTTAATCGCTGGTTAATTCCGTTATGGTTTAAGTCGACATATATAAGATATATGGTCGACCTAAACTGTTTTTCTAACCTAATTCATAGCCACCAGAACATAGATAGAAACCTCTCTAGAGATTAGATCTCTTACAGGCACTAGCATCCCTCCGGTTCAGTTTGTGTGCGTGTGGATACCAGTAGAGGCGCAGCATTTGAGGCGCTCTAGATCTCGATTATCTGCAAATCTTCCGCTGCTAATCACCAGGTAAATCTGAGATCCCATAGATTCAATTACATGAACCCTAGATCCTAGGCTTGGAATTTAGACCAGGATTGCCTAATTGGATTAGGATCTTCTAGAAATTCCTTCAGTGGTATCCGAGCTTTAGGGTTCCACTGAATCTGTAGCATGTTGATTAGATTAGTTGAATCTGAATCTGTGTATGGTTGATACAAACTTGCTAAAATTCGTTTTCATGAAAAACCTAGTTTAGGGTTCTGTTCGAAAAAGTTTTAGGGCTTATTCGCATGGTGTCGATCGATGCCAATCCGGCATCGATCGACACAGGGCGAAAGCCCGAATAAAATTCAGGGTTTTTCGCATGGTGTCGATCGTTGCCAATCCGGCATCGATCGACACAGGACGAAAACCCGAATAAAATTTAGTTTTTCGCCTAGTGTCGATCGACACAAATGTTGTGTCGGTCGAAACAAACCTCGCGAGATTGATGAATCGGTTCAATTGGATTGGACCGGTTATCGAGCTTGGTTAATGATGGTTAAACGCTAAGAATGGTTTATTGCGATTGAGTTGGTATCGACCGATGCTAATGTAGCATCGATCGACACTGACCGGTACTCAAAACCGGATCAATGGGATTGATCGGTTATCGCAGATTGGTTTTTGGTTAATCTGCATCGATCGACACTAAAGTAGTGTTGGTCGACACCAAATTCGATGGTTCAGGTTATGGAACCTGAAGCCACAGAACCAAACCAAGACAAATCATTTAATTAGAAGAATTAAAACATATTAAAACTGAACGTTTTAAAAGGTTCCGTTCCTCAACCAAATATCAAGTGATACTTGATGTCTTTCCAATCTTGTCAACTGTCAAGACCCATTTAATTGTGCGATAGACTTGCAGTGAAAGATGTCCACAATTTCATGAGTAAGACAGAGGTAATCGTGTTGATGGACTTGCAGTGCAAGACATCGACAATTACATGACTGAAGAGATTGGTTTACTTGACTGGGCCATCAAAATCGTTTTGGGCTCAGAGACATCAGGTGGATTAGACATGAGATGTCAATCCACAACCGAGAGTTATATTGGATATAACTAGCAAAGTTTTTGCTTACCTAGATAGCTAAAATTTGGGTGATAGCCAGTGGCTCACTCAAGTTTAGTGAAGTATGGGTCTTGGATCATTATATTCATCTGAGGAAACATTGTTTGAATATAATGCGAGTTTTCTTAATTGTTAAGACTTCTCATTTCTTGAACATCATAACTAAAACCTCCCTTGTTTTTCAGCTATGACTAGCACAAACCATCATAACAATTTCTCCCTGCGATCCGTCCTTGAGAAGGACAAGTTAAATGGATCCAACTTTCTTGAATGGTATCGGAACTTGAGAATTGTTCTCAAACAGGAGAAAAAGGACTATGTCCTTGAGAAAGTTCTCCCCAAAAAGTACCGAGTCAATGCCTGGCAGTCAGATAAGGATGCTTGGGATAAGCATTCTAATGATGCGGTGGATGTGAGTTGTCTCATGTTGGCTACCATGAACTCAGAATTGCAGAAGCAATATGAGTACGTGGAGTCGCCAATACAGATGATCACTGGCCTGAAAAGTATGTTTCAAGAGCAGGCACGAACTCAGAGATACCAGACGGTTAGATCTCTGATTGAGTGCAAGCTACCAAAGGGCGAACCAGTTAGCCCTTATGTCATTAAGATGATGGGTTATATTGATAACCTGGGGAAACTGGATTGTCCCATTAGCCAAGAGTTGGCTACTGACATCATTCTACAGTCACTGCCGTCAAGCTATGATCAATTTGTTATGAACTATAACATGAACAACTTGACGAAGACGTTGACTGAATTGCATGGGATGCTTAAGACTGCTGAACCTAACATCAAGAAGGACACCCCAAATGTCCTTATGGTACAAAAGGGTAAAAATTTTAAGAAACTTGGTAAGAACAAAGGTGATGGCAAGACGAGCTCGATTGTGAATCCAAGCGAGTCTGGCCATGTTCCTAAGGTTAAAACCAGTCCTTCTGAAGATATTAAGTGTCGTTATTGTAATGGTTATGGGCATTTGAAAAGAAACTGCAATAAATTCTTGGAAGATTATGAGAAGCTGAAGAAGACGTACGAGACTTCTTCTTCAGGTATTATGTTATAGAAGTAAATGTTACTTCTTATAGTCCTACTTATTGGGTATTGGATACCAGCTGTGGTACTCATATTTTGTGAAAATGTGCAGGGCCTGAGCAAAAGTAGGACTATGGAGAAAGGACAAGTGGAACTATGAGTGGGAATGGAGCAAGAGTTGCTGCATCAACCGTAGGAGTATTTCATTTGTTTTTCCTTTTATGGCATGTTTTGAACTTAAGACTGCTACTATGTACCTGCTATGAGCAGAAATATTATTTCTATTCCTTGTTTGGATATGGAAGGATATCAGTTTTCAAGTTAAGAACAAGTGTTATTCATTTGATTACAGTGATATATTTTATAGTAGCAATCCATTAGAGAATGGACTTTATGTTCTAAACCAGAATGTGTCTAACTATAACATTAATACCAAGAGATTCAAGTCTAATGATGCGAATCAAATCTTTTATCTGGCATTGTCGTTTGGGCAACATAAATGAGAAATAGAGTCAGAAGCTCCATAGTGATGGGCTTTTGGGCTCATCTGATTATGAATCATAATGAGTAAAGTGGATCTTGTTTATTAAGTAAAATGACAAAGGCTCCTTTCAACAGAGGTAGTGTCGATCGACACAAACGGTGCGTCGGTCGATACAGGTTGCGAACGATCAAAATGAAAGGGCCAGAAGCTTATTGGGCTTTATACATACGATGTATATGGACCGATAAGCACTAGTGCTAGAGGAAAATTTCAGTACTTCATTACCTTTACTGATATTTCAGTAGGTACGGTTATGTCTTATTTATAAGACATAAGTCAGAATCTTTGAAAGGTTCAAAGAGTTCCAAAATGAAGCACATAATCAATTTGGCAAAGGTATTAAACCTCTACGATGAGATCATGGAGGTGAATACTTAGGTCAAGAATTTAGTGATCATCTGAGAGATTGTGAAAGTGTTTCACAATTTACTCCTCCTGTATCGGACTTTATTAGATATGGTTCGATCAATGATGAGTCACTTAGATCTTCCATTATCCTTCTAAGAATACGCTCTAGAAATGTCTGAGTTTACCTTAAATAGAGTTCCATCAAAATCAGTTACAGAGATACCACATGAGATGTGGAATGTAAATGTTTCTGATTTATCCATCATGGAGATTTGGAGTTGCGAGACTTATATAAAACATTCAATCTCCCAAATCTGATAAGTGCTACTTCATTGGTTGTCCTAACAAAACCAAGGCATGTTACTTTTACAACCAGTTCGAGAACAAATTGTTTGTTGCTCAGAACTATGTTTTCTTGAGAAAGACTTTCTTTCCAAGAAGAACAGTGGGAGTAAAAGTACAACTCGGAGAAATTCGAAAATCACAGGAGACTGCTCAACCTGATGAGGAAGAGCAGCAGTTGGATCTACAAAGAGTTGTAGAACCTGCACCTGTGGTGCCTAGAGTTTATAAAGGATCTGGTGAATGTATATTCGATATACATTTAAATGGCGAGTTTCTGAAGAAGTGTCGATCGACACAAAAGTTGCATCGATCGACACAGATAGCGAACCAAATATTGATTTTGGTTTATGACTTAATTAACTACGGTTTAAATCTTGGTTAATTAGGTCGTGGTAAAAGTATACATATGAGATATGTGTGCGCGACTTTTACAGAAAACTGAAGCTCGCAGATCCGAAAGGATCCGTCACGAACCCGAGAAATATGGATTTCTCGTAACTAATTGCCGTGATCTACTGATCATTGAAAGTGACGGGCCTGCGAATTTTGAAGAAGCAATGATGGGCATTGACTCCGAAAAATGGCTGAAAGCCGCTGAATCCGAAATGGGATCCATGTCACAGAACCAAGTATGACTTGGGTTGATTTACCCGATGGTGTAGAAACCATTGAGAGTAAATGGATTTTCAAGAAGAAAAATTGACATGGTTAGTAGTATTCAAATGTACAAAGCTAGGTTGGTGGAAAAAAGGTTTCAAGTAAATTCATGGTATTGACTGTGAAGAAACCTAATCCCAGACACCATGCTTATGTCCATCCGGATTCTCCTAGCAACCGCCACTCATAATGGTTATGAGATCTGGCAGATGGATGTAAAAACAGTTTTCCTTAATGGAATTCTGAAAAAGGATGTGTACCTGACACAACCTTAAGTTTTCATTGATCCTAATGAAACTAGGAAGATATGCAAGCTTCATCGGTCCATTTATGGACTGAAGCAAGCATCTCGGAGTTGGAATCTTCGTTTTGATGAAGCAGTCAGAAGGTTTGACTTCGTCAAGAACGAAGAGGAACCGAATGTTTACAAGATGACTAGTAGGAGCGCAGTTGCATTTCTGGTATTGTATATTGATAACATACCACTTCTCGGAAATGAAGTTCCATTGTTTCAGTCTGTTAAGACTTGATTCGAAAGTTGTTTTTTGATAAAATTATGGGAGAAACCGTGTACATTCTTGGAATAAGAATCTATAGAGATAGATTGGATAAGCTAATTGGATTGTATCAAGATACTTATAGTGATAAGGCCTTGCACATGTCCAATATGCAGGATTCCAAGAAGGGCTTCGTGCAAATGACTCTTGGTATTACTCTTAGCAAGACGCAGTGTCTTTCGACACACGCTGAGCAAGGGCGAATGAGGGTCAGGCTACTGCTAAAGGCATTAGATGTCATAAGATGTGATCTTAATTTTAGTGGGAGTCATTGTTATTAATTTTAGTTATGATATGATGTTCGTATAAACATAATTTGATTATGTTATTGAAATCTGACATCTGTATTATTTAATAATGGTTATTAAATAATAGTCCCAAAGTAATTTATGACATTTTATAGGTCATCAAGTATGTGACTTGATCATGAAACCCTATAGATAATAAATGACATAAATTATGTTAGTCCCTGGTCGAGGTTGTTAAAGTGGGACATTAACAACCGCGTGAGACTAGTATGTGAGGTGACTGATGACTAAGTTTCATGGAGTCATTAATAAGAGTATTAAAGTCAATCACATAGATATGTGTTGGAGAACACAGGATCGGACATGACCCACTGATGAGAACTCTACGGGATAGTTATATAAGTGTCATGAGAGTTTTCATTACGACTATAGAGTATAGTCCTTAGACCTGAGTTCATCATGTTTTCTTACATGTGAATTGGTCCGCTTTAACCTTGTCAAACGTCAGCCGTAACTGGTGACTATAAAGGCATTGATTGGGCGTATCATGAAGCGTGTGAAGAGACAGGGATGGAACAAGATGGGATTTGTCCCTCCTATATAACAGGAGATAAATATCTCAGGGCACATCGAAGATTTGATACTGAGAAATGTGTGGCCACACTCAAACGAGGTGATTGTCAGTCGTTTGTCTTGTCAGTATAAATCGGAGTTCGATGAACATGATCTTGGCTAAATAAGGGTGACACAGATCTTGCCTTATGCCAGATCGAGATATAGTGACAAAGGGATTGAAGGAATAGATGATTCCAGTACAAGTGGGAGATTGTTGGGAATGTCCTGAAATCTATTGTACTTACTCCAAGTGAAAGTCGTATTGTCGAGATGAGACAATCATATGACACTAGGTAGTCATAATGCTTTGCTAGAAGCCACTTATGATCAATGAGTTTAGAACTCATTGCTAGTGTTATATGATCCTACAGGATCACACACCTAAGCAAACTGGACGTTAAAGACGAGGTTGATCATTAATGTAATGATCTAGGGAATGCATATTTGATATGCATTCGATATCAATATTCTGGGGCAGTGTCGATCGATGCAAAGAGTGCATCGATCGATGCAACTCGTGGATTACCAGATTAATTCGGTTTAATCGCTGGTTAATTCTGTTATGGTTTAAGTCGACCTATATAAGATATATGGTCGACCTAAACTGTTTTTCTAACCTAATTCACAGCCACCAGAACATAGATAGAAACCTCTCTAGAGATTAGATCTCTTACAGGCACTAGCATCCCTCCGGTTCAGTTTGTGTGCGTGTGGATACCAGTAGAGGCGCAGCATTTGAGGCGCTCTAGATCTCGATTATCTGCAAATCTTCCGCTGCTAATCACCAGGTAAATCTGAGATCCCATAGATTCAATTACATGAACCCTAGATCCTAGGCTTGGAATTTAGACCAGGATTGCCTAATTGGATTAGGATCTGCTAGAAATTCCTTCAGATTGTTCTTGGATGCCGTGTCCTTTCGGTCGTGCCTCCTCAAATCATTTCAATTTTTTCAATAAAATAGGCTTTGAAATTCTGTTTCGGATAGTTGAACCCCATTATAAGTTTACTAAATGGGTAAGTCACCAATCGCACTGAGTCCGAGCACAACTGCAAACCACCCATGATCAAATTGACTCTTCGATGAGGTTGTGGTGCCCCTTTGCCATCATCATCTTCATCTCGAGCTCGCCTATTAGGCTCTGTTTCTGGAGGACATCTTCCAGAACCGTTTCTTGCTTCGGAAAAGTTCCCCTTCGTTTCCTTTCCCATTTGCTTATTTCCCGTTATTGCAATTTTTGGACCGCCAACCTTCTTGTTCGGGGTTGACATTTTTCCCTTTGCGATATTGGTTTAGAAAATAGTCAGGCATATTTTGGGATGACGCAGTATCATGGGAGTACTTCTTGTGATACTGGCCAATCTTTGTTCCCTTCTTCGGGTCGTCGCTGGTCTCGAACATACTTGTTCCAAACCTGACGTGCTTCCAACGTAATAGGCCGAAGAGGATTTGTTGTGGTTCTCTTCTTGGTGATAAAGTCGTGACTTCTCCTTTAACTTCTCTTTTTCTCCTCTTCCAATTCCATGAATGCTACCGCTCTATGCAATACATCTTTTAGGGGCGTCGGCTCATTGAGATTCAGGTCCCTTATGTATGCAGAATCAAACCACAAAGCTTTTTGAAGCGCTCCTTGAGTCGCGCTATCATCTACTGTCACTCTGGATACCTGATATGTCTATGTTTTCATGCATTTAAGGGGTTGTTTAGTTCATGTTTTGGTTTGATTTAGTTTTCCTTTTTGGCTTTTCCATGATCCTTTGTGTTGCATTTAGAGTTTAGGCATCTAGGACTAGGATTTTGTGTTTTGGTGTGTTTCAGGTTGATTTCTAGGTGTGCAAGGAGTTGAAGTAGAAGCTTGGAGTGTTGGAGTCATTTGGAGATGATGAAGTGCAGGAGAATGCAGGGAATGGCCGATGCAGCTAGCTCGCGGCTTGGCTCGCGGTGAGGACCAAACCGCGAGAGACGTGGATTTCAGGCCGAGCATTATCGCGGCTTGGCTCGCGGTGAGGAGCAAACCGCGAGAACCTCCTGCGTGTTTGAGAAATGACCCGCGGTTTGGCTCGCGGTGAGGAGCAAACCGCGAGAACCGACCGAATCAGACCGAGCATTATCGCGGTTTGGTTCGCGGTTTGCCGCAAACCGCGAGCCTGCCCAGAACTTGTTGACCGACGATGCTTTGACCAATTTCACCCAGTGGATCCGGGTCAACACCCGGTTTGTCCCGGGTTGACCCGGTTCGTGTTACTGTTCATTTATAAGCCAAAAACCCTTATTTTTGGGAAGGGAAGCTTTTTTTTGTTCTAAGTTCTTGTAAGACAAAAGTTTAATATTTTCTTAATCTAAGACTTGTTTTGTTTTGATTCTTCATCTCTTTTCTTTAATCCTTCACAAATCATCATGCTTAACATCTTTCTTATGGATTTTGTTGGGCTAAGCATGATTTGTGAGTAGTTTCATTCAAGGATTATGGGTTAGGTAGATTAGGGCCATTTAGAGTGAATCAAGGATGTTTAAAGCTTATTTATGATTGATCTCACCCTTCTAGATATGCTTAGTGCTAGATTATCCATGATCAAGTTAATCTAGATCCTTAGGCTTTTGTTGCACACCAAGTGTTTGATGAAATGCAAGTTAGAGTCTTCTAGGGAATTTTCATATTCTAGCTCATGAGAATGAATGTTTAGAATGATTATTAGCTTATGGAACTTGATTGTTAATGCTTGCCTTGTCTTATTTCACAAATGAGAATTTGATCTTGAAATGCGATTAGGGAAAGTGATTAGTACCAAGAAATTGGATTAGTCAATTGTTAATGTTCCTAGCTTGGGATTTGCTTCTTGATTGATTGTTTAGGCATCCTTGTTAGCTCTAGATGGTTCTAATCATTGACCTTAGCCCATAAGCCTTGTCTTTTATATTTGATTATATTCCTTTTATCTTAATTAGTGATTGCTTGCTTGTTTAATTGCTCTATCTTGATTAGTTTTGCTTAGAACTGCTAGAACTTTTATTTGAATTGATTTGCTTGGCTGTTGTGGTTAGGTGTATTCAATTGGTCATTATCCACTCCCAAAATTGGATTGATCCCTCATTGCTACACGATAAGCATGGGGAATTGATACCCTTAGAGATTAGCAAAATCTCTGTTATCAATTTGGCGCCGTTGCCATTTTGGGAACTTGGATAGATCAATTCGATTTCCTTTCCTATTTAGATCAAGTTTTGGTTACTAATTTTGCTTCTTCATTTCTCTTTGATGTCAGGTGCATGAACTTGCGGAGCAGAGGTCCCACAGATTTGGTTGCGCGGGTTTCAGATATCAAAGCACTAGAAAGACAGTTAGCAAGAGAGAGAAGGGCACTAGAAAGAGCTGTTCACTTAGAGAGACTCGGGTTGGAACAGGAAGTAGTTCATCCTTTGCTTGAGCCTCAAGAGCAGCCAGTTATGGATTTAGAGGGTCATCAGGACCAGCAAGGTCATCAGGACCAGCAAGGCCATCAGGGCCATCAAGAACAGCATCAACAGGATGCGGATGCTAGAGATGCACAGGGACACAGGATCCCGGCTCATCGTGAGAGACCTTTCAGAGCCATTGGAGATGGCGATACACCCGACACCAACGCTATTCGACGGGGTATCATTCCACCACCTATGAACAATAACAACTTTGAAATCAGAGCCATGGTAATGAATATGGTGCAGAACAACCAATTCCATGGACTTGCCTCAGAAGATCCATTGAAGCACTTAGACACATTCGACAAAATCTGTGACACTACAAGACTCAATGGTGTGACGGATGAGGGTCTCAAGATGCGCCTCTTTGTATTCTCCTTGGCAGATAAAGCCAAAGACTGGGAGAGCACTATTCCTCCAGGGTCTATCACTACATGGGCAGATCTCAAGAAGGCTTTCTTGAAGAAATTCTTTTCACCTACAAGAACCGCCCGCTTTCGCAATGAACTATCTGGTTTTGTGCAAAGAAACAATGAGACTTTTGCTGAGGCTTGGGACAGGTTTACTAAGCTCACCACCCAATGCCCCCACCATGGATTCACCAAAGAGACACTGCTCAGTAACCTCTACAGAGGAGTGCTTCCTAGGATGAGGGCAATGCTGGATTCTTGCAGTAATGGTCACTTCTTAGGAAAGGGAGTTGATGAGGCTATGGAATTGATTGAGAACTTGGCCACAAGTGATGGCAATTACAATGAAGACTATGAGAGGACTACTAGAGGATCATCTTCAATGGATGAGAAGTATGAGAAAGAAATCAAGTCTCTCAATGACAAGATAGACAAGATGATCTCATCCAACCAAAAGCAAATAAGCTTTGTGGAGAACTATGATGACTCCCCACCAGTCCTATTCAGTGTTGAAGGAGATATGACCCAAGAGGAGATCAATTTCATTGCTGGCCAAGGGGGTTTCAACAGGGGTTTCAATCCAAACTACAGGAATCACCCCAACTTCTCTTACAGAAATCCCAATGTTGCCAACCCTCAGGATCAGGTTTATCCTCAAGCTCAAACTCAACCCCAAGCTCAACAACAAGGGCAACAAGGCTTCACACAACCTCAGCAACAAAAGCCTTTTGTCCCTTATACTAATCAGCAAGGGTTTGCCAACAAACCACAGTTTCAGAGTCAACAACCCTTTGTCCCCAAGCCACAATACCCTCCACCCGGATTTAACCAACAACAACCACAAGCCTCTTCTTCTTCAGGTTTGGACAGTGAGTTGAAAGGCATGATGCAGCAACTACTTCAGGGACAAGCCTCTGGAGCTATGGAAGTTCGAGATTTGAAGAATGAGTTGCAGAGTTTGACATCTAGAGTCACCAACATGGAGAACAGAAATGCTTCAACTTCTAGACCTCAAGGAACTCTACCCGGAAAATCTGAGCAAAACCCCAAGGAGTATATCAATGCCATAACTTTGAGAAGTGGTAAAGAGCTGCAACATCATCAAGTTCAAAAGCCTACAACTCTTCCTCCAATCAATGAGGACATTGAAGTTCAAGAGGGGGAGGAGAATTCTGAAAATTCTGTCCTCACCAAAGAAAGTGATAGTGAGGAAGCATTGAGAAAGGGTAAAGCTATAGCTGATGAGAAGGTAGAGGAAGCACCTAAGAAGAAGAAGGAAGAGTTTGTCCCACAACCATATGAGCCTAAACTTCCTTTTCCGGGCAGATTCAAGAAGCAGTTATTGGAGAAGTACAAAGCTCTGTTTGCAAAGCAAATGAAGGATGTAGAGCTGACTATGCCCCTAATAGATGCTTTCCTGCTAGTCCCACAATATTCCAAGTTTCTCAAGGATGCAATCAAGGAGAGAACAAATGAAGTTCAAGGGATGGTTGTAGTCTCACATGAGTGCAGTGCTTTTATCCAGAAGAGTATTGTGCCAAGGAAGCTTGAGGATCCAGGAAGTTTCACTCTACCATGTGCCATTGGTCCCTACAGATTTGAGAGTTGCTTGTGTGACCTTGGTGCAAGTGCTAGTCTAATGCCTTTCTCAGTAGCCAAGAGGCTGGGCTTCTCTACCTACAAAGCTTGTAGGATCTCCTTGGTGTTGGCTGATAGATCGATTAGATATCCTATTGGTCTATTAGAGGATCTCCCGGTAAAAGTGGGAGGATTTGAGGTTCCAACAGACTTTATTGTGTTAGAGATGGATGAAGAGCCAAAGGATCCTCTTATTCTTGGGAGACCATTCCTTGCCACAGCTGGTGCTATCATTGATGTCAAGAAAGGGAAGATTGACCTCAACCTAGGGAAAGTGATTAGTACCAAGAAATTGGATTAGTCAATTGTTAATGTTCCTAGCTTGGGATTTGCTTCTTGATTGATTGTTTAGGCATCCTTGTTAGCTCTAGATGGTTCTAATCATTGACCTTAGCCCATAAGCCTTGTCTTTTATATTTGATTATATTCCTTTTATCTTAATTAGTGATTGCTTGCTTGTTTAATTGCTCTATCTTGATTAGTTTTGCTTAGAACTGCTAGAACTTTTATTTGAATTGATTTGCTTGGCTGTTGTGGTTAGGTGTATTCAATTGGTCATTATCCACTCCCAAAATTGGATTGATCCCTCACTGCTACACGATAAGCATGGGGAATTGATACCCTTAGAGATTAGCAAAATCTCTGTTATCAATACCACTTCTTTAAATCGATCGATGAAATCTCGCAAGGGCTCGTCTTGTCTTTTCTCGAGGTCCTAAAGATCGGCATCTGATGAAACTGAAGTTATGAACAGTGAGTAATGCTTTAAAAATTCTTCTGAGAGTTGGTGGAAGTTGTCGATCGATCACGTATTAAGTCGCGAGAACCAGCTAAGGGCCATTCATCTAAGATTCTCCACGAAGTGTTAGCAGTATCCATCATTTTTTTCTTAGTTTGTGAATAGATTCCGACCCATTGCTATCATGAACGCTGTCATGAATTGACTAGGGTCAGATTTTCCTTTGTCAGTTGGGAACTTTACTTTTTCGACGTGCGGGATCCTTGAGCTCATTATCCGATGTGTGAATGGCATCTTCTGAGCATGTTCCAACATGTAATCGAGCTCTGGTGCCGAGCTAGACACTCGATGGACCCAAGAGTTAAGATCCTGGATTTGACTCAATACGGCCGCGATCAGAGCATTTGGTGCTGAACCTATGTTGATCGAGGCGGGCGCGACACTTGTTGGGTTGACTTTTAACTCTATGGTCCTTGGGGGTGCTTTATAGAAGAGCCGCATGTTTGTGAGAGGCACTTACTCAGGGGCCTGTTCCGTTATAGGCGCGTTCTAACGTCCAATCAATTTGTCTTGCAGCATGGCTTTCTGATTGGCGAGCATGGTGATTCGCTCGTTCGCCCGTTCGCCACCTTGTCCATTCTATCCATTCGGTTCATCAGCATCTGGAGCATCTTCTCCATCGTGTTCTGGTTTCCGGTCTTGTCAGTTGGTGCTACAGTGTTTGTTTCACGAGCTGCCCTTGTCGATAATGCCACTTCTTTTGTGTGATTGGTGATGGATGCAGTTGCACTGTCTTGAGTTGTTCCTCCTATTGCGGACGCGACCGAGTGTTTAGGTTTCCCGTTAGTGCCGCATTGATGTGCGGTCATTAGTCTATCGAGTTACCACAGGCTCAATCACCTTGAGGTGGCGAGTTGGATTGGATCCGCTCTCATGCGCCTCATATTCTTTTTCCACGTAGGGGAAGTATATTAATATCAAGAAAATTATATTTTATTTCTTAAATTCTCTCCGATTTGATAATATCAACTCCGAACAATCTTTGATTTTTCTTACTTTTCGGAATTCATCTTTATCTTTTTCCTTTTCGCAAATATGTTAAATTGACATTAAGCATATTTCATTTTTTTTTTTGGTGCATGTCGGCAAGGACAATCGTCGGGCTTCTTTGGATCGGGCCGTCTTCTTTTTTTATTGGGCTTGATCTTCGATGAGCCGTTCTAGCTGTTGGGCCAAAGTAAAGAGGGATGCTAAACCCACCTCCAACATGCAACTTACCCTGAAACCAATGTCTATGAAAAAAATTAGGGTCATCTGATGGACATGAGTTTAAAACCTTGTTTTTAATTAAAAAAATGTTTAACAGTTTATTATACATCTATTAAGAAAACTATTGAAGAAGATTATGGAAAGAAGATATGAAACTCCCACTTAAAAAATTATACATGTTATGTTTAATGATTTTGTTATTAATTTTTTTGAATGTCTAGGAGGTTCTGGGTTCGTATTTCCTTTAGGATGAGACCCAAACCTTGTAAAATTCTTTTTTTTAGAGAAGATCCTCCCAATAAAAATCGAATCTAAATTGGCGGAAATGTACTAGTTGAATTTTATCAACCGAGTCAATTCTTGTTGGTGATATATTTAACGAAGGATGTTATTTTTTCCTTTCTCTTATTAAGCTATATTTAATGAAGGATGTTATTTTTATGTGTTTTACTTTTAGGACGAGATGTGGCATCTACGCACGTGATCTTGCAAACGCATGTTTGTTCGACACTATGATTTTAGCATGGAGCTTCTTTTTTTTTTTTTTTTTTTTTTTTTTGGCAACAGCATGGAGCTTCTTTATACCAAAGAATGTGCTCTTTACTCTCTTCTATGTATTTGTTTGGGGATTCTAACTTGTAGAATAACCTGTCCATATCCTGTTATAACTTTGAATTAGATTTTGATCTGCGTTCAGCGCAGAATATTATTATTTTCTTCTGAGTTTTTCTTATTTGAAATTGTTATATTGATCTTTTAGTCCTATTTATTTTAGTTATTTACGTTTTTTTAATAAAGTGATTTTATTTATTTTTCGGATCTACAAACTAAATTATTTATTTATTTGGATTATATAGCGTGATATTTTTTTAGTTTTTACTATAATCACATATTTTTATCTAAATGTTGATATATTTTTTTAAAAAAAATTATTTTGTTACCTTTTAAAAAAAAATAAACGAAAAGATCAGACCCATTTATATTTAAGATCCGTTTAAACTCGTTCATTTAATCTCACTTGAAATAACACATGCTTACCAAAATTTGTTTAGGTCTACTTATAAATTGTAATACAAAATATATAAAATTTAACTTTGTATATTTCTCTCCGATTGAATCCAAAACTTCCCGCCTATTTTAGACAAATTGTTCTTCTTGTAAAACATTTTAATAAAATATTTATTTTTGGGGTTTTGCTTCTTAAAAATTTATTTGGGTTTACATAGAGATGTTAAAACGGGCAGACCCGGTCCGTTTAAACACGTTATATGTAAGACTCATTTAGATTCGTTCCTTTAAACCCTCCAGAAGTAACACATGCCTATTTAAATTTGTTTAGGTCTTTTTATGAATTTTAAAATTTTAAATAAAAATACAGAAAATTAACTTTGTATATTTTTATACATTTTTACTCCGATTGAATCTAATACTTCCTAGCTATTTAAAATAATTTTCTTCCTACACAAATTATTTAGTAAAACATTTAGTTTTTGAGTTTTGCTTTTTAAAATTTTATTTGAGTTTACATAAAGATGTTAAAACGGGTATATCTTTTAGACCGTTTATAATTAAGACATATTGAAACCCACATGTTTAAACTCGGTATAAATAATACATGCTTATTTAAATTAATTTAGGCATGTTTATAATTTTTTTTAAATTAATAAAATATACAGAAAATTTAACTTTGTATATATCTCTACACATTTTTACCCCGATTGAATCCAATATTTTCAAGCTATTTAAGATATTTTTCTTCGTGCTGAAAATATTTAGTAAAATATTTTTTTTAAATATTTGGTTTTACAAAGAAATGATAAAACGGACATACCAGGCCCGTTTAGATCGGTTTATATATATTTAAGACTTATTTAGATCCGTCCGTCATAATTAACACCTGCTTATTTAAATTCATTTATGTTTGTTTTTAAATTTTATTTTATTTATATATTTACTGCTAACTAGATTTTTTACTGATTTGTTTTTGTATATCTATTAGATAAATCCGATTTTGTATCAATTTAAAAGCTTAAGATATTTTCATTAATTTAATTTGGTAATTAATTAATTCAAAATTAAAAGAATTCGTAATAGGTCAAATGATTTTATATTTTATATTAGCCATGAATTTGGAAAGAATTCAAAAACAGGTCATCCATAAATTTGGAAATATCAAACAGATTTGGAATTGAAGTATAAGATAGTATTATATATTTAATAGATCACACAATTTTAGGAGAAATTACAGATACATATTTACCCTTAATGAATTTTGAAATTTAACAAAGAATTTCAGTGGCATACTTTGTAATTATAGAGATAATTAGTGGTAACAATTATTTTGTACTTATGTTTTAATAGTATAGATTTTACATATTATTCTGTTATAACTTTTTGCATATTGTTATTTACGTTTATGAGGGCGGCGGGATAGATGGAAGAAATTTATGAGATCGGTTGCTTGGGGTAGCGACAGAGCCGGATTTGATATCAGTTTTTTTAAGTTTTTAAATAGGGCCCCACATTTTTAGGGCCCCACAAAAAAATTAATTCAATTATATATTCATAAATATGGTTATTTGTATGACCTTGATTATTTAAGACTCTATTTTGACATAAAATTAAGTTTTGTAGACAAATTTTAATATAATATTATGTTAAATTTTATACATTATTATGATTTAGTTATAAAACATTAATATATATAATAAAAACACATACAAAAGTTAATTATTTATGTTTATATTGTGTTTTATTTTATAATTATATATAATAGTTTATAACATGTAAATTATGATATTTATATATTATTTTGAATAGGGCCCTGAAAATCTTAGCTTCGGTTCTGGGTAGCGATCAATTTACATGGCCCTGAGATAATTCTGGAAGCATGGATTTTTGAAATGGCAGAGATTTGATCTGGAACCGATTCCGGTCCAATCGAAAATGAGATATGTCTTCTAGTTGCAGAGGATAGTTTGGTCGGGCCGCCGGAGGAAAGAGCTTCATAGCTCCGTTGTTTTCTTCCCACCTCATATATGGCTTTCTAATTGATTCTCGCCTATAGTAGGATTAACCATGATTTTGAGCTTTGTTTATCGCTGCATTTTTGCTCATAGATGTTGAACGAGTTATACCGACTACGGTAGATTTAATTAACATAATATAATTTTATTTGTAAAAAAAGTTATTTACGTACATCTAGAGCTGTCAAATGGGCTGTCAATGTTCGTTTGGCGAGAAAACACGAAATCATATTTTTGGCGGGGAAACACGAAATTATGTTTTTGGCGCGAAAACGCGAAATAATTTTTTTATGCGGGAAAAATGCAGAATCATGGTTTTGGCAGGAAAAATGCGGAGTCACGTTTTTGGCGGAAAAAAAAACAAAATTTTGTTTTTTTTTTTGTTGTAAAAACATTTTTTCAGAAAACTCGATTTTGCATTTTGGTAAAAAAAATCTCAAATTTGACTTAGAAAATTTAGTGTATTGGGTTGTCCATTGGACTGTCCATGTCCAAACGCGTCCAATCCATTTTGACCATAGACATTATTGGTCATGTCCGTTTTAGTTCATTTACAATATGGACTTGTCCATGACCGGTCCATAATATATTGGATATGGACGGTCATAGACAGTTCTAACATCAATGTATATATGTCACTTAAAAATCGAAAGAAAATTCAACCCACTTGTTGGGCCACATTCCACTAATAGTTGAGATCTATACATATATTTATAACCCTCGTTTCATATTGTTTGACATCTATAAAGATTGGAATCAACCTACCTAACTTGCCAGTTAGAGCTGTCAAAATAGGCGGACTATCCATGACCGTCCATGTCCAATACATTATGGACTGGTTATGGACAAGTCCATATTTTAAATGGACTAAAATGGACATGACCAATAATGTTTATGTTCAAAATGGATTACACGCGTTTGGACATGAACGGTACAATGGACAACCCAATACACTAAATTTTCTAGGTCAAATTTGAGATTTTCCTACCAAAATGCAAAATCGAGTTTCCGGCAAAAAAAAAAAACTTTACAACAAAACCACAAAATTTTGTTTTTTTCCGCCAAAAACGTGATTCCGCATTATTCCCGCCAAAAACATGATTTTTCATTTTCCCTCCAAAAACATGATTCTTCATTTTCCCGCCAAAAACATGAATCCGCGTTTTCTCGCCAAAACATGATTTCGCGTTTTCTCGCCAAAAACATAATTCCGTGTTTTCCCGCCAAAAACATGATTCTGCGGTTTCTTGCCAAAAACGTGATTCCATGTTTTTCCGTCAAAAAATTGATTCCGCGTTTTTTCGTTAAATGTGATTCAGTGTTTTCCCGCCAAAAACACGATAGACAAGTTGTTGTTTATATATTAGCTCTGAGATTAGTCAAAAAAGTGTATACTCGGCTGATAACAAAAAGTTATGTTCTTATATGCAAGTTGTGTAATGTGCGTACAAGTTCGATGCAGATCATCCAAGCTAGGTACAGAAAAATATATACAGACATTATTTATTCAATAGTCATCACGAGATGGTTTTTCGTCAGGGTTTTATCACTCGTATTGGGATGTAATAGGAGATGATGTTATCTCCGAGGTCCAACTCTTCTTCACTTCAGCCTCTTTGCATCATCGCCATAATGAAACTCATGTTTGTCTGGTTCCGAAGATAACATGCCCTAAGAAGGTTTCAGACTACCGCCCCATTGCCCTCTGCTCGGTCCACTATAAGATCATTGCTAAGATATTGACAAAGAGGCTACAACCCTTCCTGGCTCAGCTCATTTCTCCATCGCAATCTGCTTTCGTCCCGGGAAGAGCAATCTCAGACAACATCCTCATCACTCATGAAAACCTTCACTTTCTCCGCACGTCAAAAGCAAAGGTCCGCTGCTCGATGGCCATCAAAACCGATATGAGTAAGGCCTATGACCGCATTGAATGGGACTTTCTCCGAGCAGTCCTTGAGAGATTCGGTTTTAACAACACTTGGATTTCTTGGATCATGGAATGTGTATGCTCAGTGACCTACACCTTCCTGCTAAATGGTTCACCTAAAGGAAAAGTCAAGCCATCGAGGGGCCTCCGACAGGGTGACCCCCTTTCACCTTACCTCTTCATTCTTTGCTCGGAAGTTCTCTCGGGACTATGTCGAATTGCACAAGAAGATGGTTCTCTAAAGGGTATCAGAGTGGCGACAAACAGCCCCTACGTCAACCATCTTCTCTTCGCCGACGATACGATGTTTTCTGTAAAACATCGCCTAAGGCATGTGACAAACTGAACTCAATTCTGCACCTGTACGAGGCAGCTTCGGGTCAGAAAATTAACCTTGCGAAATCGGCAATAACCTTCTCATCCAAGAACCCTTTGGAGATCAAAACGAGAGTTAAAAACTCACTCTTGATCACAGGTGAGGGAGGCATTGGCAAGTACTTAGGACTCCCGGAGAATTTTGGCCGGAAGAAGCGTGACATCTTTGCAGGAATCATCGATCGTATCCGTCAAAAATCCCAGAGTTGGACTAACCACTTCCTGTCCGGTGCGGGGAAACAAATACTGCTCAAATCAGTGTTGTCCGCTATGCCTTCTCATGCCATGTCTTGTTTTAAGCTCCCACGGTCACTTTGCAAGCAAATCCAATCGATTCTCACACGCTTTTGGTGGGATAGTAAGTTGGGCAAACGGAGTATGTGTTGGGTCTCTTGGAAGAAGCTTACCTTACAAAAATCAGTTGGAGGGCTGGGATTCCGGGACGTCGAACTCTTTAATGACTCGCTCCTTGCAAAAGTCTCGTGGAGGATTCTTCAAAACCCGGACTACCTTCTTAGTCGCATCCTACTCGGCAAATACTGTCACTCGAGCTCATTCTTAGATGCCTTACCAAAGGGTCAAATTTTCCATGGCTGGAGAGGGATTCTGGCAGGCTTGGATGTCATCAAAAAAGTTTTGGGATGGAGACTAGGTAATGGTGAATCTATCCATGTCTAGAATGATCCTTGGTTGAATGCGACAGCTCCGGAAGCTCCTATGGGACCACCGTCGGAGGCGCAAGCTCGTCTTAAGGTCAGTGACTTGATAATTCCTAACTCACGAGAGTGGGACATTGCTGCCATACGCCATCATCTTCCCCAGCATGAGCAGCAGATTAGGAAGCTAATTCCCAGCCTAAGCCATGCCCCGGATAGACTCTCTTGGATCCTCTCCAAATCAGGAGAGTACACGGAGAAGTCGGGTTATGCTCTCATCAAATCAGGGACGAACCCGAGCTCAGTTTCAGACTGGAATTGGACAAAATATGTTTGGAAGGGTCCTGCTCCTCCAAAGCTTAGGCACTTTCTGTGGAAGCTAGCCTCTAAAGCTCTCGTGGTGGGGTCGAACTTGTTGTCTCGCCATGTTTTGCAGGTAGCCTCGTGTAAACACTGGGGTGAATTTGAAGATGAACTCCATGCACTGCTCAGATGTTCATTTGCAGAGGCAGTTTGGGACCAAGCTCCGCTTGCTTGTAAACCATCATCATCCAACATCATCTCGACTCATTGATCGAATATGTAGACTCGGCTGGCTCTTCGACGATCACGGACCCAGCCCACACTCCTCTCTCACACTGGATTATGTGGCAGCTTTGGAAAGCTAGAAACATATGTGTGTTTGAGAACAGGTTCCTGTCGAAGGAAGAGGTGGTACAGAGAGCTTTTAATGACGCAGAACAGTGGAAGAAAGCCAACCTGCTTGGCCCACGGATCACCCGTCCTCCTCATCTACCTGCTTCTACCCTGGCTCCCTCTCCTCTAACACGAGTCTCCTGCCAAGTTGATGGCGCTTGGGATAGCTCGTCAGGGGATGGTGGCATGGGATGGATTTTCAAAGACATGAATGACCTCTTCATAAGCTCTGGCTCGACTCGAAAGAAGCATGTCAGCTCGGCATTGATGTGCGAAGGCATCAGCTTGCTCTCAGCCATGGAAGCTGCACTTGAAGCTAACATCCTCGATGTTTGCTTTCTCTCAGATTCGCAGAACTTGATCTCTATGATCAACTCGCGCATTGCATCAAACGAATTGTATGGGATCCTATCTGATATATGGTCCCTTAGCCTGCAATTCGAAGTATCTCTTTTCTCCTTTATCCCAAGAGCACTGAATGTATCTGCTGACTGCATCGCAAAAAATGCTCTCCGCTTTCTTTCCTCTGTTTCTTTTTATATGTAAAACTCTGTTTCTTAGTTTGAAATGAAAGTTGTTGGTTTGATCAAAAAATAAGTCATCACGAGAAAACAAACAATTCGAACAAATATGAAGTCGTTTCGCGTTCTCGCTTACATCAAAGCAAAGAATGTACGTGGTAGACACAAGATTTTGGTTACAAGTCCACCGTCGTTCGACCGACGAGATCGTACACTGTAACTTGAGAAGTCAAACACTCAAACAAGCAAGACATCCATCCACACGTGTCTATATATCATCCATCAGATTGCACAATGTCAATAGCGCACCATAACATGGTAAACCCCAGCGTACAGGAAAACGACTTTCCTCCTAAATCCATTTTCCCGCCGATTGTCACATAACGCCTAGCTGTCATTTTCATTAATTCCGAAACTACCATGGGACAAGAAATTGGCTCCAAGGTAAGGACAAGGATATAAATGTAAATTGCGGGAAAATATCACGGAGTAACAAAACGTAACACCACCGGCGAATTTATATTAATTTTCAGGGCTTTTAACTTTAAAGGCGTCACGGGGTAGGCATGTTCTTCAGCTATCAAAAATAATAAATGGGTTTGTATTTATTAATATATCTTGTTTTGGTGGAAACAAGAGAATTTATATTACTACCATAGTCCGGTTCTATGCCCTATTTCTTATACATTCTAGATCACATTATAAATATTTGGGTGTGGTTTGGTAACTTTTTACCATTGTGAAAAAGCCTTAAATCCATATATAATTTGAAATTGAGGGATACTAAATTACACACAATGCAGCAATATTATATTTAAATAAAAGCAGACGGATTGGATATCCGGAGAATTTCAAAGTATCCAGATCCGGATCTTTATCTGACGGATCCGTAAAATTATTATCTTTATCTGGATCCGAGGTTTTTGGATATTCGGATTTCGGATATCCGCCTAAACATTTTGATATCCACAGATATCCAGATCCGTTTAAAAATAATAAATAAAATAAATAATTTTTTTTAAAAAAAATTAAGTATAATTATAACAACAATATTTTATATAATATTTTACAAGTAAAATAAATATATTATAAAAATATAATTAAATTTAAATTTTATATATATTTTTATAAAATGATATAAATATCTATAAATTATATATATTTTTAAATATTTAATATATGTATATATATAATGGTACGGATTCAGATACCTGGATCTCAACATCAAGTTATTCGGACTTGGATATAGTGTGAACGAATACTAAATTTTATTATTCGGATTCGGATCCAACCCCTTCGGATATCCGGATTTTTGGAGCGGATCGGAACAAATCTCTGGTTGGAACCCGTACTGAATAGTTAGTTATATGTTAGGAACGTGTACAAGTACAAATAATAAGTCAATAACAAGGTAAATTATAAAGGAGAAAAAAAATCTAATTAAAAAAAAAAATATATATATATATATATATATTGTTCGTACAAGAATGCTTGTGGCAAAAATGCACTTGATTTTATCGAAACGTAATTAAACTTTGATTTTGATCCAAATTAATAACTATTATTCTGAATATTTGACAATTTAATTTAAATATAAGTATCATAATTAAGTCATTAGCGCGCTTTCTTGTGATTAGCAAACTCAGCGGCTCTTTCTTTATGGCTTTAGATAAATGTACTTATAATTCTCCCGAATTCAGCCTTATAATATGCTCCTTTTTACTAATCTTTTTATACATTCTCTGCCAGTCTTAAAGGAAAAAAAAAAATCTTACAAATCTTTTCTTTTGGAGAAAAATCTTACGAATTCTACTCTTAGTTATATGCGTGCATGACTAATTTCTGGTAAAACATTATCGTTACGTTACCAAATCCCAAAATTCATAGTGAGAAATATTAGGCGTGCCTGACTATTTTGGGTATTGTTATCCCAAATCAAGATTTTTTTCTCCAAATATACCAAAAAATAAAAACTAGAAAATACTATTTCTGGGTATTGTTATCCCAAATAATAAAAATATTTGGTATTTATTTTAGTGGATTGTATAATGACCCGTTAGCAAAAGAGAGGAATTTTCTATTTGCATGCAAACAAAAGAGAAGCAGTTAATACTGAATAGAACTGTAACTCCTGCGATTATCTCAATCACTGTATATTTATTTTCTTTCCAAAAAAAAAAAAGAATAAAAAACTACTGTCCGTTACTTTATTAGCTTGATTGTAGACAAAGAAAAGCATAAAGGATTCATTAGATATACACATACATAGACTTGTCTTTGTGTATATAATACAAATACAGAGAAAGAGAGACAGGTGGTAGGGAAAGACAAAGTTGATAGTGGTGGGTGGGTCTGTTCCTGACAATATCTTCATTTCCCGCCTCTGGTCTCTTTTGAATCTCTCTCTCTCTCCATCTATCTTCTTCCACTTAAGAAATATAGAGAGAAAGTGAAAGAGTGAGTCAAACTTTTCTTCAGAGATAAGAGAGGGTGTATATCAGTGCATGTGATACTTTTTTTGTTTGTGTGTTGGAAATGGATACGCCTCAGAAGAGTATTACCCAGATCGGAACTCCAATTTCTAAATCCAGATTCGAGGTTTTTCTTTCTTTCTTTCTTTTAACATCTATTGTTACCCTTGTTACAAAATAAAAAAAATCTATTGTTTCTGGTGAAAGTTGACTACTTCTTGTTTATGTTTCTATGTCATTTCTCAAAACTTTCGTGCCCATCTCTGGATTTCTACTTAATTCGTTGAATAAAATCCATCTTTCATATGTTTGATGGACCAATTTTTTACAGAAATCAAAGACAGTTCTTTTTTTTCTTTTCTGGTTTTTATTTGAAGTCAAAAGCAGTTTATTCAGACACAACAACATGGTAACTGGTTTTTAGATTTGTTGTACTTTTGATGGTTTCACACTTTTTGAAGTGTTAACGAACCCCAACCATGGTCAATTATACTAAATTCACTGCAAAAGCTCTACTTGATTTTTTTATGTTCTGTTTCTTGAAAATTATTAATTGGAATCACAAGATCCTTAATTGGAATCTTAATTTCATCACAAAATTAAAAAAAAAAAAGTTTAATTAGTTTCCCCCCTTTTATTGTTGTCTGAAAATGCAGGACTCTCCAGTGTTTAATTACATAAACAGTTTGTCTCCCATAAGACCTGTCAAATCAATCCCAAATCCTCACCAATTCAGCACTCTGAATTTCACTTCCCCTCCCTCAGTTTTCACTTCACCACACCTAACTTCTTCTCACAAAGAATCAAGATTCTTCAAAACTCATCACTCTTCTTCTTCTTCTGATCCTACCAATCCTGTGGAGGAGTCCCGAGATGAATCAACTTCTAATGAACAAGTTACAGCACCAGCAGAAGCTACCAACATAGATGCTTCCATGAGAGAAGAAGCTTCGACTGAAATAGAGATGCCACAAATCATCAAGTATGATGATTACGTTGCTGCTTCACCGTGTGGTAAAGATACCCCCGATCTTTCGATTGTTCCATACGCTCCTTCTCCTAGAGTAGAGAATGGTTCATCTGAGGATACTCCAGGAATGGAAATCCAGAACAATGTTCAAGAGAAAAACGATACTCCGGATTGGGAAAGTTTGATTGCAGATTCTTCTGAGCTCCTAATCTTCGGCTCACCTAACGACTCGGAGGCTTTTAGATGCCTTATGATGCAGAGAGCATCAACTTGTGCGGGGACGCCAACAGTGCAGCCTCATTCAAACAATGAACCTGAGTCTTCGAATGCGATTCCTTCTGAGGTAAATTAAGGAATAAGATCTCCATTTGTTATCTCACTTAGTGTCTTATCAATGATCACTGTCTCATTGTCATCTTGGAGTTTGTCTTGTGTGATAGGCGGCTTCAGTCTTGCACCGCGGTATAAGAAGGCGCTGCTTAGACTTCGAGATGCCGGGGAATAAGCAAACAACGAGTGAGAATAACACCGCGGCTTGTGAATCCTCGTCGAGATGTATCGTACCGAGTATAGGTCTTCATCTAAATGCCATTTTAATGTCCTCAAGGGACTGTGAAATTAATGTCAATCATGATTACTTGTGTTCTGAGAAGAACCAAGTGGTTTTACGAAGCTCCAGTCCTACACTGCAAGAAACATTGGACCAAACAGAAATTGAAACCCCCGTTGAACCAACTTTGGAAGAGTTGCATTTGAGCAGCCCTAAGAAGAAGAGGCAAGTTTGTTGTCCTGAGTGAAAGTAAAGATTCTGTATCTCTGTTTTAGTAACCGTTGGCATTGTAAACACACAGGCTTAAGTTGGAAGCTGGAGAAGGCGAGTCATGTAAGCGATGCAACTGCAAAAAGTCCAAGTGTTTGAAACTGTAAGCTTCAAAATTCCACTTCTTTGATCTTGAGCTCTTCAAAAGAATGGTGTTTTGAGTCTCTTGATGTTCACGTGCAGTTACTGTGAATGCTTTGCTGCTGGAGTATATTGCATAGAGCCATGCTCATGTATAGATTGCTTCAACAAGCCTATTCATGAAGATACCGTCTTGGCTACTCGCAAACAGATTGAATCTCGGAACCCACTTGCATTTGCTCCTAAAGTCATTAGAAGCTCTGACTCTGTTCTAGAAACTGGGGTAAAATCTTTTACACCATCATCCATTTATCTTGTTTTAAGGGATGATAAAAAAAATTATCATGACATACAGGACGATGCAAGCAAAACTCCAGCTTCTGCGCGCCATAAACGTGGCTGCAACTGCAAGAAATCAAACTGTCTGAAGAAATACTGCGAATGCTTTCAGGTTTTTATTTTTCTTCTCGTCGATATGCTTTTGATGGATCTATGTGATTAACTTCTTCTAATTTGGTATAAAGGGTGGTGTGGGCTGTTCCATAAACTGTAGATGTGAAGGGTGTAAGAACGCATTCGGCCGCAAAGATGGTTAGCTTCTCTGCTTCTGAGCTTTCATCACAAGTTGTCTTTCTGATTCTGATTCTACTTAATGAATATCTCAGGGTCTTCCACTGTTGACATGGAAGCTGAACAAGAGGAGGAAAATGAAACATCTGAGAAAAATAGAACAGCCAAAACCCGAGAGAACACTGAGGTTTATTTAACGAGAAAGGAGGAGAGTTCCGCTCTACCTACGACACCAATGTCGATTTACAGGTAGAGTCTCAAATTCCAATGGTGGTTTGTTGTGACTTCACTTGTGAGTTCTATGTATCACTTGAATAGCTGTATTTCTTTTCTTTTCAGGCAACAACCTTTCTCATCATCTAAGAACATGATGCCTCCTCCACAGTCTCTACTTGTAGGTGGATCTTCCTCAGGGATATTTAACAGTCAATATATAAGAAAACAGGAAATTAGTTTGACTCAATCCGGGACTGAGAAGTTATTCGAGACAGACGCAGAGGATGGAGCTGAAGAAATGCCCGAGATTCTACGCCAATCCCCTATAGATAACATCAAGGCAGTCTCCCCCAATGGTAAGAGGGTCTCTCCTCCTCATCTGGATTCATCGAGCTCAGGGTCAATTTTAGGGAGAAGAAGCGGCGGGCGGAAACTGATACTGCAGTCGATTCCATTGTTTCCTTCTCTCACTCCTAAGCACTAAAATGTAGCTATGAAAATTCTTTGAATCTTTTTCAAGGTGACAGATGATGATAGAAGTCAACTTCTAGTTGGTTATAAGTTAGCACACATAGCGTCTGTAGTCCACTGGTTGTGTAATAAAGATGTCAATCGAGACTCGGATTTGAACACATTGTTTTGAAACTTTTGAATAGAACCCCACCTATATAAAATCCCCCAAAATTTATAAAAATCTTATTCACATATATTAGCTTATGAAAATAGTATATTTCATATATCTGTTATAGAAAACATAAAATATTCTAAAAAATATATAAAAACAAAAATTCTATAAGTTGCAAGTGTTTGAAGAAAGTTGTAGTTCTTGACATTTTTGAGGTGTGTTTATCAAATATAAATCCATGATTGATCCGGCCCCAGACCTAGACTTCGTCACACCGATGAGTTGAACTGGATTAAAAATCTTGTGTGTAGTGTATCTTTTATGCTCTGTCTTTTACTTGTTCTAACAAATAAATGAGTGACACAACAAAGAGAGAGTGAGATATTGTGTTTTACAAATCGGGTTGGTAACTGTTGAAATGTGATTCAACCTTGAAGGCTTTAGCTAGAAAGAGAAGCATGAAGAATGAAGATGGATTTAAGCTAAGTATGGTGAATACACTAGTTGGACTAGAAGGTTTCTACAAAGGGCTGTTTATTAAATAACATGTGACAATCACGTGAGAGTCTCAAGCTTGATGATTTCTTTATGAAATCAGAGTCATCGACGAGTCATAAAAACACAGAGCCAACAGTGTCATCTTCTTCATCCCATCAGCTTAGAGAGAGAGAGATTAGCGTAGACAGAGAGAGAGAGAGAGAGAGAGAGCATAGAGAGATTCACAATCTCTTGGTACTTGCTCGGGTCTTGATCGGGTCTTGGGGGGCTATTTCTTTCTTGGTTCTCTTCTTCCTTCTTGTAACTCCGATTGGGTGTAATCGGAGACGGTGAGTGACTGCTGTGTAAGACCACGCCGGAGGTGATTTCCGGTGTTATAGTGGATCGTAAGGCAGTGCGTCAAACTCCCCCAGACGTAGCGGCGTTGCCGTGAACTGGGTAAACATATTGCGGTGTCGTTAGATGTAGTTTGATAGATTGTTCAAGAACTGGATTCGAGGGATTGAGGGATTGAATCCTCAACAAGTGGTATCAGAGCTGTGGTTCGGCGACTCGGAGGTTCAATCGATCTATGGTCATTCGGCAAGGCGCAAGATTCAATCGATCTCGGAGTTATTGGCATCACGAGCTGAAACGGAGCTGGTCGAAGGTTTACGGGATCCACGATCGCTCGGATTAAAGAGATAGAAGAATGAATCAATATTTATGGAGGTTATAGATGGAAGCGATTTGTTCTTTTATTGTTTTCTGAGGATTAATCAACGAGGTATTGAAGGAAGCTCGTAGGTGAAGGTCACATCTAATTCTGCGAAGAAGTAAGTTAATCTTCCATGGTTACAAGCTCGGGAAGAAGAAGAAACGGATGAATCTTTGGGTTCGTCACTTCGGAATCTCAAAGGTTAAAGAATCTCAGCTGGTCTTGAATGGGTTCTTTATGGATTCGATGGGAAGGATGCCCATGGTGGAGATGATTTCCAGATGAGCTGGTTTCTGGTTCATGGAAGCTTTGTTAAAGCTGCAGAGTCGTTGTCCACATCCATGAGTATTACGACGTTAACGTTTATGGATTGAGTGTGGAAGTACGACGGACTGATACTGGAGAAACGCAAGAAGTCAGGAAGAAATATTGATCACTGGTTCACTGGACACAAAGGCTTGGAAGAAAACGCAAATTTCCGCTGCAACTCCAAGGAAAAGGTATGAAACTGGTAATGATCAACTAGCTCTTATTTCTGCAATTGTCTTGGAGATTCAGGTAAAGAGAAAGGTCATGGAGACATGTCTCTGTTATGGAGGTTTGCTGCTCAATTCTTACCTGATACAAATTGGTAAAAGTCAAGTATATGTACAGTAGTTACATGTCGCTATTAGGTAGGCTGTTGGAAACTTGTGGAAATTCTAGGTCTGAGGGACGCCTTAGGAGTAAGATTGCATGTGTTTATAGCTTGCCTAACATGATTTAAGACTTTAGGAATTCAGAGAAGAATGGTAGTTAAATGTGAATCTAAGACATGGAATTACTTAGAGCTAGAGAGTTGACTTATAGATCAAATAGTTTCAAGTATGTTGGCTGAAGGTTTTATTAAGTCAGCTGAATGAAATTGTGTCAGTGTTGATGATCATGTTCTTGGTAGAATTCTTGGATGTTTTCTGTATATATAACAAAGTTTCAGGTGCTTGACAAGTCTCACATCAAAGATTTATCAAGATATTTTGCTCAGTAAGGAGTACTGAGAGTCTTAGCATGAATGAACAAGTTGTTCAGTGGAATGATTGTTGATGTGAGCTTGGGGCAGTATAGCAAGGTGGATAGATGCTTCAAACGTGGCAGAAACATCAAGAAAGCTTGTTGGTACAAAAACAACATCAAGTGTTCTGTGGTAAAGACGCATCGGAATGATCCGTGGACTGCTATATATGCTGTGAAGTTTTCTGAAATTTCAGGGAACAAGTTATCTGTGTGCGACAGCCAGATTTGTGCTGGTACAGATGGCTCCAAGTGATGAGATCATTTGGGAAAGTTTTGTGGGGTACTGTAGGTGATTATTGCAAGCTCAAGCTGGAAAATGAGAGTTGATTGAAGAAAGCGAAATTCAGAAGAATGATAGTGGATAAATCATTGGACGTGTGTTGGTCTTACTAAAGAAGAGGCCAAAGGTTCTTTTGAGTTCAATTCTGAGGTAAAGGCTGATGAAGAAGAAAGCTTCAAGGATGATTTTGTGGTATTATCTTCAAGGACAAAGGACCAGTTTGTGTGGCTGCAGAGTCAAGGGTCTACATGACTACAAAAGGGGTTAAGGCTATCTTCTGACAAATGATACAAGATAAAATTCAAAGTGGCTACAAGATAAAGAATGGTATGTTGGGACTGATATACAGTACAACATGGAAGCCATTAAGCCATCCTATTACACGAGGGTGTTAAGCTGATCAAGGCTAAACAAGGAAGTGAAGGCTTAGCTCAGTGAAGGTTGCAAAGACATGGAGCTTCTAGAGAAGTGTGTGTTTCAGGTGGAGCTGTCAACGTTATATGATGAGTGATGCATCCTCAAAATATATTTTTGGTTCCAGGTGGAGTGTTTACATTGGTGCTAGAAGATGTCTGGTTTTCTTCAGATAGATCTATTGATCTAAGTAGGTAATCTGGTCAGTTCACAAGTAAGAGCTGAAAGGAGGTTATTTTCACTGAGAAGCTGAGACTCGTGGGTGTTCATAACACAAAGAAGATAAAGAGTATCAAGAGAAGAAGCTGGTGGATTTCAGATAAAGTATTTCAAATACAAGATTCAGAGAAGATACTTTAAGTATGAGCTAGCTTGAGATGATGATGAATTTGGTGTACTCAGTAGATTCTCTAAAGAGATGTTGAGAGAAATGAATGCAAGGCAAGAACTGTTTTTCCATGGTCATTCAAAGAAGATGGAAATGGTTGTGCATTCAACAAAGTAATGTCATCTCAAGGCTGAAGCATGAATCTAAGAAGAAATCCAGAAAATAAGAGAATGCATGAGAGATTAATGTGCATTTGAAGACAACAACTAGAAGTGTTCTGGTTTTAGGCATCATAAGAAGGCTTTGGGGAATCATCTCAGGGATCACTTGTAGAAATATCAAGTGATGAATGGAGAAGTAGCATAATCACATGTCAAGTGAAGCTACTGGTTTATGGAGAGATTCAAGTAAAGGCAGCATTTGCTAAAGTTGCAGGAAGCAAGTTCTTATGATGGAGTCTGCATATGGAAAGTGTATTGCAGGGTAATGTGACAGCTCAGGTGTCATCATGGATTCTAGATGTGATGTAGAAGAGGCTGTAAGGAATTGTCTCAAGATATCACAGGTTATGCTGATATGAGACAAGAGTATAAAAGAGCTAGTAGTGGGTTTAAAGGCTGCTAGCGGTTTCTTTTTGTAAACAGGATGACTGAACAAGTAAAGTGTTCAAGGCTGATCTAAAAAGGTCTGGTTTTACAGCTGGAGAAATGCATCATGAGCTCAAGTTTGGTGTGTTAAAAAGGAAGCTATTGCTGGATAAAGGAAGTCTCGAGAGTTTCATGGATCAGTTGTTATGAAGCTGGTTTAAAGCTTCTAACTGAGGTTTAAACGTGATGGTGAAACGGTTTTGATTACTCAGAAGAAGGGTTTGAACAAGGTTGAGCAAAGACGTGTGTTTCCGAAAGTCTTCCTAGCTAGGTGGAGCTAGGCAGCGGGTTCTGTTGGTAAAAACAGCGGAGCATTGTGATGTTCAAAGTTCAAACAAGTATTAGTAAGCACAATCTCATGTTAAATTGTGTTAGACTACTAACATGTTTTGGTTGAGGTTGTTGTTTTACAGGTTTTGAATCAAGAGATGTTTCAAGTTTATGGAGCATTGTTGATTCAGTTCTTTGCATATGTTTCAAGTGATTCGAAGAGTTTTGGGCTCAATGCGCATGAGGAAACTCTTAGTGGCTAGCAAAGAAACATGACTGCAAAGAGATAAGTATTTTCAATACTGTTTTAATCACTGTAACAGATTTATGGTTGAATAGAAACCATAAATGAACCTGTGTGATTAATTTTCATAAGTGGTGATAGCTTGTGATGGTCTGTTGGGTTAACATGTTTAATGGTGCTTTAGACTTGTTAATGTTCTGGTTTTTTCTGAGTGTTTTAACTCATGTACCAAGGTGCTGGAAAAAAACACAGTACCAACTTGGAGTTTAGCTTGACACAAGATCGTGTTGGAGCTGGTACGACTCCGGACGAGAGCATGGGACATGCTATAAGTTTTGGAGATAGCTCAGTGATTTCTTTGAAGATCACTTAGTCTGATATAGAGAGATTCACAATCTCTTGGTACTTGCTCGGGTCTTGATCGGGTCTTGGGGGGCTATTTCTTTCTCGGTTCTCTTCTTCCTTCTTATAACTCCGATTGGGTGTAATCGGAGACGGTGAGTGACTGCTGTGTAAGACTACGCCGGAGGTAATTTCTGGTGTTATTGTGGATCGTAAGGCAGTGCGTCAAACTCCCCCAGACGTAGCGGCGTTGCCGTGAACTGGGTAAACATATTGCGGTGTCGTTAGATGTAGTTTGATAGATTGTTCAAGAACCGGAATAGAGGGATTGAGGGATTGAATCCTCAACAGTAACAAAGTGGTATCAAAGCTTTGTTTTTCGAAGGAAGTTTCAGACTCGGTGAAGAAAATCAGTAAAAACTTGAGCTTTGGTGGAGAAACGTTCAAAAGGTTCGATCTTTGTTGAAGAAACTGCAAAAGGTTCAAGCTTGTGAAGAAAGGTATCACCATTATCTCTGAATCATCAGGTTTCATCGTATAGTTTCAAGATTGAGTTTGGATCTTCAAGTTTCTGCTATATAGGTTCAATCTTTGTTATGAAAACATTAACTTTATTACAAAGACTTGATCTTTATATCTGGAGGTGACATTCTAAGATCTCTGAAAGACGGCTAAGGAGCTTTTAGCAAGTGCTCAAGTTGACGTCGACAAATTCAATGGTGATGGAGATTTTTCTCTGTGGAAAACGAGGATGATGGCAAACTTCGTATCCTCAGTCTGAAGGATATTGTTACAAACCATAAGATTGAGATGGTGGTTCCTTTTACTACAAGTGAAGAGAAACATCATGCTGAAGGTGAAGAAACGACAACAAAGGAACCTTTGGTGAACACGGTTCCAGATCCTGTGAATCAAGAGAAGTCGGAGAAAGCTATGATTTTGATCATCACGAGTGTTCATAACCATGTACTGAGAAATATCGAACATTGTGTTACAACAGTTGAGATGTGGTCTTTACTGAACAGATTGTACATGGAGAGAATTATTCCAAACCGGATTCACCTGCGGTTGAAGTTTTATACATTCAAGATGAATGAGTCTAGGAGTGTTAATGAGAATGTGGATGACTTTATGAAGATTGTTGCAGAGCTAGGTAGTCTTGATGTTAAATTCTCTGATGAAGTTCGAGCTATAATGTTCTTAATATCTTTGTCAACAAGTTATGACCAGCTGAAACATACTAAGGACTACAAAAGAAAGGGAAATTGCAGATGCTACTAAGGACTACAAAAGTCATGCAACAAGTTTGTACACAAAGGAAAGAATTTCTCGAAAGGACCCAAGGAGTTTCAAGGGAGAGGGAGAAGGCAATCAAACTCAAATAACAAGAGTAACTTGTTGTTTCTGTAAAAAGGAAGGTCACATAAAGAAATATTGTTATGCAAGAAAGAAGAAATTTGATAATGGAGGTCCGAGTGAAGCATGGGTTATTACTGAAAAGTTAGTTTTTTCTGAGGCACTAAGTATGAATGATCATAGTGCAAAGGACATGTGGGTATTGGACTCCCAATGTACATTTCATATGACATCACGAAGAGACTGGTTCATTGATTTGAAGGAAAATGGAGGCACTAAAATCTTGTTAGGAGATGATCATACAGTTGAGTCACAGGGAAAATGTTCAATAAATATACACTTGGAGGAACATTGAAAGTGTTACACAATGTAAGATATGTGCAACAACTAAGAAGGAACCTCTTCTCCACATGTACGCTGGATAGACTTGGATATAAGCATGAAGGTGGAGATGGCAAGGTCAAGTACTTCAAGAACAACAGGACATCACTGCGTGGTAATCTGGTAAACGGTTTGTATTTGTTGGATGGTGAGACTGTGATATATGAAACCTGAAATGCTGAGAAGAAGATGAGCGGTAAAAAATCATTGTGGCATAGTAGGCTTGGGCATTTGAGAATCAATAATCTGAAAGTCTTGACTGAAAAAGGGCTGATAGACATGAGTGATGTCAAAGAAATTACCTTTTGTAAGCATTGTGACATGGAAAAATCTAAGAAGCTGAGTTTTAATGTGGGAAGGCATGATACGGAAGATCTTCTTGGATATTTTCTTGTTGATCTTCAGGGTTCACCAAATGTTACATCTTCATTTTCTGGAAAGCAATACTTTCTATCTATCATTGATGACAAGACAAGGAAGGTATGGTTTATTTTCTTAAAGACTAAAGATGAGACATTTGAAAGGTTCTGCGAAAAAAATAGTTGGTTGAAAACCAAATGAACAAGAAAGTGAAGGTTATGAGGACAAATAATGGATTAGAATTTTGTAACACAAGGTTTGATGAGTATTGCGGAGACCATGGCATTGAGAGACACTGAACATGTACATACACACCCCAACAAAATGGATAAGCTGAGCGCATGAATATAACAATCATGGAGAAGGTTAGGTGTATGTTGAATGAATATGAAGTTGGTGAAGAGTTCTTGGTGGAAGCAGCTTGTACTGCAGCCTACTTAATCAACATGTCTCCATGCTCTGCAATAGATCATAATGTAAGAGTTGTGGTTGAATAGAAAACCAGGATATAAACATCTAAGGAAATTTGGCAATATTGCTTATGTACATCATGATCAAGAGAAGCTGAAAAGAAGAGCATTGAAAGGAGGCTTTTTAGGATATCCTCAAGGTACAAAAGGTTACAAAGTGTGGCTGTTGGACTAAGAGAAGTGTGTAATCAATAGAAAAGTTGTGTTTCATGACGAAAAATTGTTTAAATATTTGAAGTCTATAGAAGGATAATACATCAAGAGAAAGTTGAAGTTGGTAAATCAAGTGAAGCCAGTAACATTGAGATTGTTGCTAAGACTAACACATAATGAGATTAACACCATCAATCAAATACAGAGAACTTTGTTCAAGGTGGAGTTTCAGAGGACAGCTCAAGCGATTCAGAGGTTGAATATGTGGATGCTATTGAGGATCACAATGAGGATGAAATGGCAGGTTATCAGTTGGCAAGAGATAGAACTCGTAGAGTTACTGTGCCACCAAGAAGGTTTACAGATTATAGCGTGGTAGCCTTTGCATTACTAACTGCAGAGGATGTGGAGGTTGAAGAACCTCAATGCTATCATGAAGCTAAAGAATCTAAGATTGGGACACATGGAATGGATCTATGGTAGAAGAAATGGATTCATTGTCAAAAACAGTACATAGGATGTTGTTGAAAGGCCAAAAGGAAAGAAAATACTTGGATTTAGATGGTGTACAAGAAGAAACCCTGAATCCATGGTGTTGAGGAAGAAAGATATAAGGCGAGACTTGTAGCTCGCTGTTATACACAACGTGAAGGCGTTGACTATCAATAAGTCTTTGCACCGGTAGTTAAGCATGTCTCTATTGGGATTTTGATGTCGGCAATGATGAATCAAGATCTTGAATTGGAACAAATGGACGTCAATACCGTGTTTCTTCATAGAACTCGGGAAAAAAAGAATTATACATGGAACAACCTGAAGTTTTTGAAGAAAACAAGGAGAAGAATCAGATTTGTCTCATAAATAAATCTTTTTTGGTCTAAAACAGACCCCAAGACTATGGAATAATAGATTTCACCAGTTCATGAAAGGACATAAGTTTCAGAGAAGTGAGCATGACTCTTGCGTATAAGTGAAGCAAGTCGAAAATTGTTGGGTATATATATTACTCTATGTTGACGATATGCTATTAGCAGCCAAGAACATGGAAGAGATTAATAAACTCAAAAATATGTTGAGCTCCGAATTTGAGATGAAGGATATGGGTGCAGCAGCATGATCTAGTTCTTGGATATTCTTGGTTGGAAACCTTGTTAGATACCAAAATTAACTAGTATCTCCCCACACTCAGTTGGAAGATGATACGATCAGGTTTTAATCCCTATATATACACTGCAAGTGCACAGACGTGAACTAGTAGTATATAGGGTATCAAATCCACATAGATTCTAGATTCTTGCGATAGATTGTAGAACGTCGAATTAAGCTAGGTGAAACAGTAGTGAAAGCAGTAAATCAGAACAGAAAAGTAAATCAAGTGGTTTGTAAGCAATCAGGAAAAAACGTCAGGTCAAAGGAGTTCTCAGGAAATCAGGAGCATAGGCCAATCAATCAATCGGGATCTAATTAAGAACTGTTCTAGAACTAGAATCACAGAATTATAACAGACCAACTTTCGTTGTGAATATTATCTATGTCTAACAACCAAGCAAGCCAACTTTCGTTGTGAATCCTAGAGTTCTAAACAAGCATTAATCTTAGGTTCTTTCGTTCACAATTCTCCTAAGCCAAATTTCTTTGCGAATAGTCAAATTGCTCATCTAGTTTCTTTCTAGTTAGTTAACCAACTGTCGTTGCGGAAATCAACCTAACATCATAAATCTGGGTAGCTACTTCAGATTAAGCATTAAGAACAACCCTAGGTGAAGAACTAACAGATATGAATCCCTACAAATTGATCAACCTATAATTCCATGAAATCCCCTGTGAGAATCCCTAAACCTAACTGGTAAACTACTCAGACATGATCATTGAAACTGAAGACATGTTGAATAGAAAACCAAATAGCATATAATAGATAAAGAAACTGGGGTTCAAAATCTTTTCTCTCTCGAGTACAAGATCAGCCCCTAACTCTCTCAATGTAAAATAAAGCGTAAGTAAAGTGTAGCCTAAACAATGGCTTAAAAACACTAATATAATGATATAATCACGCCTGGGGCTTCTTTATAATTATGAGAAACTTCTGGGCTTTTGTGCAATTTCTAAACTCTTATTAAACCGCCGAGATTTGTTCATCTCGCGTTTGTGTCGATCGATGCGCAGTGTGTGTCGATCGACACAATCATCTGTAATCGGCAGTGAACTCATCCTCTCGGCCAAATGCACCAAATAGCTCCAAAATGCGCCATAATGTCCAAACCCGCTCCAAACGTACCTAGACCTGTAAACATACATAAAAGGACTCCAAAAGACTCGATAACAAAACATATACCATGGTTAAAAGTCCTAAAAACCATGATATCTCAACTCCCCCACACTTAGCTTTTGCTTGCCCTCAAGCAAACAGAAGACCAAGATCAGGAAAAGAAGTTTGAAAACTTCAGAAACTCGTTTCATCGTAGAAGCACCACACTCAGATTCCCCTTAGTAATCCACATGAAAATGAACCTGCAGACATCAAGACCAACATATACTTCCCCCACACTTAGCAACTATCCTGAGTAAACTCCACAATCACATTCAGAGCATCCAAATTCACCATACTGACTTCTATAAGCTATTAAGTGCGGTCTCACCTATGGGGTATCGATCAACGAACACGTGGACTCTTACTCTGTCAGCATCTGACCACTAAACTGTTGCTTTTGGTTCCTTTCTTCTCTTTTCCCTTCCTTAGCACTGATTTTTCCCCACTGGGTATCATTTTATTTTTTCTATCAGTGCTCTTCCCTTATTGGGGTGTACTTTGGACATGTTTCCATGGATGCACAGGAGGTAATAGGGGTCTCTACCGCTCCCGTGACCACTTCGAAGCTACTAGCTTATCCTCAGTTTATCTCTCTTTTTTTACTTTCAAGGATGGGGAGAAGGGAACCTTACTTGGACATGTTTACAAGCTGTGTCAGAACTAACAGAGGAATCCGACTCAAGGTATACCAAGCCCATAGGAGAGAAAATTAAGTCAAGTTAAAGGTGAAGTCAAGTAATGGATTCTCTGAATACCTGAAGTGATATGGGTGTCCTCAGTAGGCTGGTCTGTGTTGGGTTTTCTAATAGTCATAGATCATCTGCAACTCATCCAATGGTCACTTAGGTTCCTGCAAGTGTGGTAATCTTCTCAAAAAGTCCTTGTTTCCTTTTCAATTTTGACTCAATAAAAAAAAATTTTGACTGACTCTAAGAAAACAGAAAGCGTGCGTCAGTAGCTACCTCCCCCACACTTGAAACACACTGTCCCCAGTGGTGTCAAGCTTAGGCTCGGTGAGAATAATAATCAAATTGAAAAATCCGAAAGTTGCAGAATACTAACATGTCGTCGGCTTGCGTCGATCGACGCCACAAGTGGTGTCGATCGATGCAAGGCGAATTTTGCTCGTGGTTATTAAGATAACCGGTGTATGAACCTCAATCGAATCGATTAACTGTGAATCACAACTGTGTCGACCGATGCACTATGTGTGTCGATCGATGCATTGTGATTCTGTCTGTTTCTCACGCCTTTGAACACACAAAAAGAAAAATCAAAAACACCAAATCAAAACGAAAAAATGAAAAGAAAAACGAACCTAACAGTGGGTTGCCTCCCACTCAGCGCTTGTTTAAAGCCAGTAGCTTGACTATGGAAAGGAGATCGGACTTATGGCGGTTTCAACAGAGACTTTGAGTGTCTCTGTGAATGTCTCCTCATCCAAGGGGGCGTATAAGCATTCAGATCATGAGATCTCCCAAGAAAAGAGCGAAGAGAACCAGGGTGGGAGCGTAGCGAGGGTGGGATACTGCATTTGCCTGCATTCACAGCTTTGTGATTAGTAGTTTTAAGCTTAGAGGATCGATACCTTTGCTTTGGTTGGAATGAGATATCTGGAGCTTTCTGCTTAGTAGCAGTTGCAGGTTCTGAAGATGTTAGAGCATGTTCAGAATGAACAGCCATTTTTCTTCTCCAATAGGACTCTTTGGTTCCACTTCAACACTGAAACTTTTTCCATCAGTGGTGGATTTGTGCAGCTTATCCATCTTGAACCTCAAAGGCTTATCTCCCAGATGGAGATCAATCAGTCCATGTCTCACATCAATAACTGCTCCAGCAGTAGCTAAGAATGATCTACCAAGTAGTAAAGTATCATCTGGCTCAATATCATACTTTAGCACCACAAAATCTGTTGGAATCAAGTAGTTTCCAACTCTGACATGAATGTCCTCAAGAACTCCTTCTGGATACCTCTTTGATTGATCAGCCATGATAAGAGAGATCCTAGTAGGCTGGAAATCCATCAGTCCTAGTCTCACAGCCACAGAGTATGGCATGAGATTCACAGCAGCTCCTAAATCACATAGAGATTGCATGAATCTGTCCTTAGAGATGGAACAGTCTAGCACAAAGGCTCATGGGTCTGGTATCTTCTCTGTAATTTGAATCAGCTTCTTTTCCATCACTTTCATGCAGTTAGCCATGTCTATCTCCTGTTTAGACTGTTTAGGAGCCTTAGAATATGAACCAGAGGGCTTATAGACTCGTTCTAGGACTGTTGCAGGTTTCTGGTCCCGTCTGCGATCTGTGTCGATCGATGCGTAAGATGTGTCGATCGACACAAGGCGATTTCGAGCAGTTTCATCAGACGTATCGGGACTGTGTCGATCGATGCACATTTTGTATCGATCGATGCTTGTCTCAGACAAACATAACTCACCCAGAAAATCCGAGATTATGCTCTCTTCTTCTTCCAGCAAGTCAATCTCATCTCTTATGATCATAGCATTAACGTATTGCTTCTGTTCAGCTTTCCCAGCTCCATTTTGCCTTTGCATTGCTTGAGATGTCTGTTGGATTTGAACATCTAGCTTCTTCACATGAGTGCTCAAGGATTCAAACTTCCCATTCAGATCTTCATACACAGCATCCAGCTTCTTGTTGAAGTCTACATCAGTCTTAGTCTGCCCCTCCAGAAAGCGCTCCATCATGGCTTCCATCTTGCTCTCATGAGCACTAGCAGCAGGAGGTGTCTGATAGGAGGATGATCCATAAGTCCTTTGATAAGAATTACCTTGCTGATTTTCAAACATGTTTCCTTGAAATCCAGAGCCACTAATGTAGTTCACATCCTCTTCTTTGTTGCCCTCTTCATCCTTAATCACCTCAACTTCCTGAGCAAAGTGGACAGCTTTCTTTCCAGTCAACAAACTATGAACAGTGTCCAGCTTATTCCTGATATCAGCAATCTCCAGATTATCAATCTTTCCACCAGACTCTTTCCTTCTTCTATCAGCATTCTTGGTGCTATTATTGCTTACCAAGTTGTCAATTAGTACTCTAGCCTGCTCAGGAGTCCTTGTATTGAAATTGCCATTGCTGGCATTATCCAATGTAGACTGATAATGGAAATCAATGCCTCTGAAGAATATGCCCAGCAGCGTCACTTCAGAGAATCCATGATGAGTACAGTCACGTTGGTACTTCTTAAACCTCATCCAAGCAGACTTAAGAGGCTCTGTGGGACCTTGGGTGAAGGGGAGAATATCCTGTCTCGGCTGATCAGAGCGAGCATCATCATAAAAGTGCCTAAAAAATTCTCTCTTCACAGCATCCCAAGTAGTAAACTTCCAAGTTGGAAGTTGTTTCAGCCAAGCTGCAGCCTCTCCAGCGAGAGAATAGGGGAAAGCTTGAGATACAGATAGTCATAGTTTACCCCATTATACTTCATTCCAGTGATGAAGTCCTCAAAGTCATCAATATGATCCATGGGTTGCTCATGTGGGAGACCATGGAAAGGATTCTGCCTCTGAAGAGAGTAGTAGACAGTCTTGATCTCAAAATCATTCCTCTCAAAGCCAGGAGGTACAGTTGGTGACCGGTTAGCATAGAACTCATCCGAAAGGTTGTAGTCAGCAAGAGTCCTCTCATCAGCAGGAGGATTGATCATCTGCCCTTGACCTTGGGCCGGTTCAGGATTAGGGATCACACGTCCCTCAGCATCAATCCTTAGCCCAACATCATTGTATGGGTTGTTCTGTTGGTCTCTCAGAACACCCTGAGCATCAGGTCTCAAAATCAAAGGCACCTGATTAACGTTCGCCATCTTAGCCTTCTTCTGAGCTTTTCTGTTCTCTCTCTCTCTAGCTTAGCAAGCTCCTTAAGTTCGAGATTCACGAGCTCCTTGTCCAAATTTCTCCTCAATTCGCGATCAGGCATAAACTGTCTCAGTTACGCAGATGTGTCGACCGATGCAAGAGAAGCGTCGATCGATGCGAGTCGCGAAGATGTGACAATCGACACACATGGCAGTGTCGATCGATGCAGTGCGATTACAGGCGTACCTGAAACGCAAGAAAAAGAAAAATTAGTAACCAAAAATAAAAAAACGAAAAACCTAGTCTAAACCCTAAGTTCAAATCTATCGAAGACTCAAAAGAGTCCCCGACAACGGCGCAGAAAACTTGATACAATCAGGTTTTAATCCCTAGATCTACACTGCCAAGTGCACAGACGTGAACAGGTCAAGGGAGTTCTCAGGAAATCAGGAGCATATGCCAATCAATCAATCGGGATCTAATTAAGAAATGTTCTAGAAATAGAATCACATAATTATAACAGGCCAACTTTCGCTGCGAATATTATCTATGTCTAACAACCTAGCAAGCCAACTTTCGTTGCGAATCCTAGAGTTCTAAACAAGCATTAATCTCAGGTTCTTTCGTTCACAATTCTCCTAAGCCAAATTTCTTTGCGAATAGTCAAATTGCTCATCTAGGTTCTTTCTAGTTAATTAACCAACTGTCGTTGCGGAAATCAACCTAACATCATAAATCTGGGTAGCTACTTCAGATTAAGCATTAAGAACAACCCTAGATGAAGAACTAACATATATGAATCCCTACAAATTGATCAACCTATAATTCCATGAAATCCCCTGTGAGAATCCCTAAACCTAACTGGTAAACTACTCAGACATGATCATTGAAACTGAAGACATGTTGAATAGAAAACCAAATAGCATATAATAGATAAAGAAACTGGGGTTCAAAATCTCTTCTCTCTCGAGTACAAGATCAGCCCCTAACTCTCTCAATGTAAAATAAAGCGTAAGTAAAGCATAGCCTAAACAATGGCTTAAAAACCCTAATATAATGATCTAATCACGGCTGGGGCTTCTTTGTAATTATGAGAAACTTTTGGGCTTTTGTGCAATTTCAAAACTCTTATTAAACCGCCGAGAATTGTTCATCTCGCGTATGTGTCGATCGATGCACAGTGTGTGTCGATCGACACAATCATCTGTAATCGGCAGTGAACTTCCTCTCGGCCAAATGCACCAAATAGCTCCAAAATGCGTCATAATGTCTAAATCCGCTCCAAACGTACCTAGACCTGTAAATATACATAAAAGGACTCCAAAAGACTCTAAAAGACTCGATAACAAAACATATACCATGGTTAAAAGTCCTAAAAACCATGATATATCAGAAGATTGGACCGCAATGAGTGTCTATAGTAGGAGATCCCACGCTGAGCAGAGGTCTAGTGTCTCTTAACTCAATGGAGAGAGTTATGCAAGAGTGATCTGGTATATCTACTTGAACTGTTAACACTTTCGATTGGTCCACAAAAGAAAAAGATAGTACTCATTCAGCAGTAGTTAAGGGCTTGACATAGCAATTTAAGGATGTGTTTGAGATGCGAAAGGGCTTACCCCCTAACCGCAATCGAGCTAATGCAATTACATTGAAAAAAAGATCAGGTACTGTTAATTTTTGCCCGTATCGGTACTCATATGTGCAGAATAATGAAATAAAGAAGCTGGTTCAGGAGATGCTTGAAGCTCATATCATCAGGCCAAGTGTCAGTTCGTATTCGAGCCAGGTCCTTTTAGTGAAGAAAAAAGATGGAGGATAGCGCTTCTGCGTGGATTACCGAGAGCTCAACAAGGTTACTATTCATGACCGTTATCCAACTCCCGTCATTGAGGAGATTTTAAATGAGTTGAATGGCACCAATGTGTTCTCAAAATTGGATTTGAAGTCGGGATTCCACCAGATTAGAGTGAAGAACAGTGATGTTGAGAAAACTGCATTCAAGACACAACAAATTCTTAGTAATGCCCTTTGGGATTACGAATGCACCCTCTACTTTCAATTGCATCATGAACGACATGTTCAGACCATATATTCGATGGTTTGTGTTGGTTTTTTTTTTTTATGATGTGCTAATCTATAGCCATGATATTACACCACACTTATAGAATTTGTGTGTGGTGATGTGTTTGATGTGGCAGAATTCCTTTTATGGTAATGCTAAGAAATGTAGTTTTGGCCTCACAAAATTATATTATTTAGGTTGTATCATATCCGGAAAAGGAGTAGCAGGTGATCTTGAGAAGATAGAGACAATGCTTAGTTGGCCTACACCTAAAACAATCACTGAACTCATGGGATTTCTGGGGTTAATTGGTTATTATAAAAGGTTTGTGAGGAACGTAACTATGGACATATAGCGAGGCCATTCACAGAGTTTCTTACGAAGAACAGCTTCGGTTGGACACTTAAGGTAGAAGCTTACTGCCTTGAAAATGGCGAGTAACTCCCGCTCGTATACTGACTTCACCCGTCCTTGAGAAAAGAAGGCATGACTGATGAAGGCGATTGGTCTCTTATCTTGGGATAACACAGCTCCTATCCCTGCTCTGGAAGCATTAGTCTCAATGATAAATTATTGGTTAAAATCGGGAAGCACCAAGACTAGTAAGCTTGTAACAACCGATTTTAAGGGGTTTACCGCTTTCACGATCACCAATCACAAAAATGGTAGCAAAAGCGTTATTAATTTTTTCTCTCTGATTTTTATACCGCTTTCTCCAACCGCTTGTTTTTACTTCTTTGCATTATTCTCTAACCGCTTACCGCTTGCGTTTACTGCTAATATTACCGTTCCGCTTTTGAATACCAATCGGACTCACTAACGCACAATAGTTACAACCGACTATGCATTGTACGTCAGTGTGTCTTATTCAAAAACATGTTTTCAATTCACCCAAGAGCATTTTTGTCCAATTTTTATGTCTTTCTTGTTCTGCAAAATCACAAAACTTTTACTCATTGTTGTTAGGATTCAGAGGCCTAAAGGGGTCACCTTTACCAGCTTAAATCACCAACAAACCAAGCCTGAGAGATAACCCGAGTAAGACAGACCTGTGACTGTAACAGAGAAGCAGAACAGAAAAGAAAAACAGAGCACACCAAGACTTTAAAGAGTTCACGCCCTTAATGGCGTCTTTGCTTATCTTCTATCTCTGAGTGTCTCTTCCACTTATATACCAATAGTCACGACTTGACCTAGTTCCCATGTGTGGCCAACACATGCTTCCTTCTTTTGGCAGATTGTCCACGCGTTAGACGATCCTTGCCCCTGTGCAACCAGACAAAACCTGCTTTTGCTTTTGATTTTTCCCAGCTCTTGCAACCTGCTCTTTGTCTGTCGTCCTGCACAGATTTGGTCACGTGATATTGTTAAGTAGACACCCCTTTCTCTCCAAGTTTTCTTGTCTTTGTCTTGATCTTCATAGCTATTCCAACAAAACTCCACCTAGTAATGAGAGATCAAACAAACCAACATAACCGAATAACTTGAGCTTGAGATAGACTTCTTCCATCTAGTTTCTGGATTCCGATCCCGGTCCCTGAGTCCAATTACTCAGACTTGACCCGTAGCAAGTTCAGTGCACCTTGAAACTTGCTAACATGCACAATCTTGGTAAAGATATCAGCCGGATTAATCAATGTTGATATCTTTAACACATCCACAATCCCATCCGCTATGGTGTCACGGGTCTTGTGGTACTTGGTAGCAATGTGTTTCGTTCTCTCATGAAACACATTGTTCTTTGAAAGAGCTATTGCGCTCTCAGAGTCACAGAAGATATCCACCGTCTTTTGTTCATACCCGAACTCTCTCAACAGATCCTTGAGCCATATAGCCTCCTTCACCGCTTCATTCAGCGACATGTACTCAGCTTCCGTGGTTGACAGAGAAACCACCTTCTGCAGCCTAGACCTCCAACTGATAGTATTCCCCCCAAGTGTGAAAACCATCCCACTTATGGACCTTCTTCTATCTGGATCAGCAGCATAATCTGAGTCGCAATACCCTTTCAGAACAAATTCAGACCCCCTGCAGTAACAGAGCTTCATCCTCTGTGTACCCTTGATATATCTCAGTACTCACTTGACTCCTAACCAATGCTCCTTGATAGGCTTGCCCATTTACCGACTGATAATACCAACTGGGTATGCTAGGTCTGGCCTAGTTCCAATCATGGAATACATAATACTCTCAACCGCATTAGCATTGGGAACTGACCTCATGTACTCCTCATCCTTGAGCAGCTGTTGTTCTGTACCAGCACACATCTTCAAATGAACACCAAGTGGGGTTGCCACATGCTTTTCCTGGTCCATTTTGTACAGCTCCAGAACCTTTCCCAAATAACCTTCCTGAGACAGCTTTAGGACACCTTCTTTCCTGTCTCTAGTGATCTCCATGCCAAGTATCTTCTTAGCAGATCCGAGATCCTTCATCTCGAACTTGATACTAAGCTGTTTCTTCAAATCAGATATCACACCCTTGTCTCTTTCAGCCACCAACATGTTATCAACATAGATGAGCAAATATACCATGGAACCATCACCCAGTCTCTTGACATATGCGCAGTTGTCACGTGCACTTCTCATGAAGCCAATCTCCTTCATATACCTGTCAAACTTCTGGTTCCACATCATGGGCGACTGTTTAAGACCATAGAGAGATTTGTTCAACAGACACACCTGGTTTGGATTGAACTGATCCTCAAAACCCTCTGGTACCTCTATATAGATCTTCTCATCTAATTCACCATGGAGAAACGCTGTTTTGACATCCAGTTGCTCCTGCTCATAATCCTCCTCCACAACAATGGCCAACAGAATCCTTATAGATACGTCTTACCACAGGAGAAAAAATGTTTGTGTAATCTACTCCATCTCTTTGTGCATACCCCTTTGCAACAAGTCTAGCTTTGTATCTTGGTTTTTCAACACCGACTATTCCAGGCTTACGCTTGAAAATCCACTTGCAGCCAATAACCCTTTGTCCTTTTGGCTTTGCAACCACAGTCCAAGTGTGATTCTTCAACAGGGAAGCCATCTCCTCATCCATACCACCTTTCCATAAGATCCAATCTTTGTCCCTTATGGCCTCTTGGTAACTTGCAGGTTCAATGGTGTCCCCATCCACAGTAGTGTAGAGAGCTTCTGCATCGAAGATCTCTTCCTCCTCGTCTTCTACTTCTTCCCCAAAGTACCCCTCCACATCAAATCTTCTATGAGGCTTCACTTCCCTTCGTGATCTGTCCCGAACTAAGTGATAGCTTTCCGGTGATTCATGAGTTATCTCATCTGAATCCTCCTGCTCCTCCATCTGATGTGTGTTGACTGGTGTTTGATCTCCCAGGGATTCCGTCTCTTCCAGAAGATCTCCACCCGAGGTTACAACTCTGCTTTCCTCAAGATCAATATCAAATGGCGAGTTTGATTCGTCTTGATCAGTAGTAGACCCTGTGTTACTCTGCATCACATCCTTGTAGACTGCATTTTCCTGAAACAAAACATTTCTGCTGACTGCACACTTCCTTTCATCCAGCAACCATACCTTATACCCCTTCACTCCATCAGGATAGCCTACCCTTCTTTGCCCTAGGCACCAACTTCCCTTCATCTGAGTGAACAAAAGACACACACCCAAACCTTCTTAAGTAGCTGTAAACTGGATCCTTTCCTGTCCACTTCTTGTCAGAAATCTCGAAGTTTATAGCAGAAGATGGTGTCTTATTGATAAGAGTTACTGTTGTATGTGTAGCTTCAGCCCAAAACTTCTTAGGTAGACCCGAATCACTCAATATACTCCTCACCTTCTCCAATATGGTCATGTTCATCCTCTCTGCAACACCATTCTGCTGTGGTGTGTAAGCACACGTTCTGTGTCTCAAAATCCCCTTTTCCTTGCAGTAATTGTTGAACTGAAGGTTGCAAAACTCCATACCATTATCTGTCCTTAAGATCTTGATCTTCTTCCCAGCTTGATTCTCAACCATGACACACCACTCCACAAAAGTCCCAAATGCCTCATCTTTGTGCTTCAGGAAATACACCCACGTTTTCCTTGTGTAATCATCTATCAGAGAGATGAAATACTGACATTTCCCCAAAGAGAATGGAACGGTTGGAGCTCTCCACAGATCAGAGTGAATGTAGTCTAATTTGTCCTTCGTATCATGTGTAGCTTGATCGAAACTGACCCGTTTTGCCTTTCCATACACACAGTATTCACACATCTCTAGTGTGGAAATCTTCTTCCTGTCTAGGAGACCCTTCTTCACTAACAAGTCTAGATTCTTCTAACTCATATGTCCTAGTCTCCTATGCCACAGTACTATGTCATCTATCCTTCTTTCAACAGCCAATGACTGACCAATCTCAGGCTTTCCTTGGAGTAAGTAGAGCTTCTCATACCTTTTTCCTTTCATGAGAGTTCTGGTTTCATCTTTGATAAGCAGGATCCCATTATTGGATTCAAAACTACATCCTTGCTCTTCTAAAGTTCCCATAGACAGCAAATTTCGGTCCATATCCGGGATTTATCTCACATGTGTAAGCAGCACAGTAGAACCATCTTCATTCCTGATTCTTACATTCCCTAAACCCCTGACCTTTGATATCGTTTTGTTACCCATCCTTACTGATCCTCCTACATCTTCACTAAGATTTTCCAACCAATATCTCATGTGAGTCATGTGATAGCTGCACCCTGTGTCCATGATCCATTCTTCCACAAGATTTATGTATGTGGAATGGAGAGCTTCTGCTTCAGACACAAATAAACCTGCAGCATCAGATGTACACTCTTTAACCATCGCAGCCTCACCTCTGTTGTTACCTCTCTGGTCTTTCTGCTTGAACTTGTTCCGGTTTGGACACGAAGCTTTGAAATGTCCATCTTCACCACAAATCCAGCAACCCTTTCTGATCTTAGACTTGGACTTACCCATGTTCTGTCTAGAACCTTTGTCCATGTATTCTCCTCTTCCCCTTTGCTCTCCCTTATCTCTGACATAGAGATCCTCAGCCTGAATCTTCGAGATCATTGCAGTTGAGCCAAACTCAAGCTCCTTTGCATAAATAGCTGAAACAATCTCATCAAGTGTCAACATGTTGTTCCTTGAACCGTACTTCAGCGTATCTCTGAGCTGATCAAACTGCCTTGGGAGTGACATCAGAAGTAGACCTGCCTGGTCTTCATCAGAAACTGTAACACCAGCATTTTCCAGGTCTGCAATAACATGCAGAAAATCATCAATGTTGTTCTCCACAGAGAGACTTTCTGACATCTTGAAGCCATATAGCTTCTGCTTGAGGTAGATCATGTTGGGAAGAGCTTTGGCCTGATAAAGTTTATCCAGAGCTTTAATCATGCCAGCAGCCGTTTCCTCTTTCCTTATCTTCCTCAAAACCCTGTCTGTGACACACAGAACAATAATGCTCCTTGCCTTCTTCTTTTTCTCCGCTAAAGATTCCTCCTTTTCTTTAGCTTCCTTCTCTTCCCCCTCTGTAGCCTTTGGATCTGAGACCTTATGACTTGGGGTCTCAGCTTCTTCTTCCTCCAAAGCTTTGCTCAGACCCAACAAATCCATGTGAGCTAAGAGCTTATCCTTCCACAGAGTATAGTCTCCATGTTCATCGAACTTCTCCATCTCTACTCTTGATGACGACATGATTCCTTCTTGAATGGACTTTATAGAACCACACACAAAGAACCTTCGCTCTGATACCACTCTGTTAGGATTCAGAGGCTTAAAGGCGTCACCTTTACCAGCTTAAATCACCAACAAACCAAGCCTGAGAGATAACCCGAGTAAGACAGACCCGTGACTGTGACAGAGAAGCAGAACAGAAAAGAAAAACAGAGCACAACAAGACTTTAACGAGTTCACGCCCTTAAACCTGGGTCGCTACGTCTCGCCGGGATCTTTCCCCGGAATCCACTAGATAAGAGAGTTTACAAAGAGATTTCTCGAACCCCAAATCCCCTTACAAAGATTTCTCTTGGTTCTCACTCTTTACCCCAGAACCCTTACACAAGCTTATACTTTGAGTAATGTTCTCTCTCTCCATCTCCCTTAGCTTCTGGTTTATGCCTTTCAGCTAATGGCGTCTTGCTTATCTTCTATCTCTGAGTGTCTCTTCCACTTATATACCAATAGTCACGACTTGACCTTCTTTTGGCAGATTGTCCACGCGTTAAACGATCCCTGCCCCTGTGCAACCAGACAAAACCTGCTTTTGCTTTTGCTTTTTCCCAGCTCTTGCAACATGCTCTTTATCTGTGGTCCTGCACAAATTTGGTCACGTGATATTGTTAAATAGACACTCCTTGCTCTCCAAGTTTTCTTGTCTTTGTCTTGATCTTCATAGCTATTCCAACAATTGTCTTAATTATTTTATTAAGTTTTGGTATACACCTAAATAATAACCAAATAAAGAATTTCGAATGAAGATAAAACCTCAACTGGTTTTGGTTTGGTTTATTATAACTGTTTTGCTAAGTAAAATTGTTGTTATTCGTTTTCTCTTTGCCCATTTGATTATAATCTAGTTTGCTGCCTAGTGAAATCGAAGAAACCTGAATTATAAGTTGGTTGGATATACAATTCCTTTGGTGCTGGCTCTGATTTCAGCGCCACCCTAGGAGATGACTAACATAGTAACACAGATCTTACAAACACTATCAAATTATTCAAAATTCAAAAATATCAAAACGTTAATGAGAATGATAAAGACGAAAAGCAAGAATCAATACTTAAGACGAGATGTCCCTTTCACTACATATTTTCTTGACATCTAGAGATTTGTTCCTTGTTGAATCTTTATCATCAAAAAAAAGAAAACAAATTTCCTTCTTCGGGTTCTAGACTTGTCTATTTTCTCCAGCAATCTCTCAGATCACTTGATTCAGTACATATTGTTCCCATGAACCTGCAACAACACATAACCAAAAACAGATAATAAACATTAGTTCCAAACCTAATCTCAGATAATATTTTCTTGGGAAACAAGTAATCTTTCCGGACTCACATCAACATATCTACCGCAGTTGGTATTGGTCATAACTGTACTGGTAGATCCGCATTCGCTCTCCATAAGCGAAATGTTAGATCTATCGAGCTTAATTGCCATCCACGGATAATACTGATGATGATGTTGTTGACTTTCCTTTCCTAATTGAGATGAAGATCTCTGCATCCGTACAGCCTTAGGTACACCGTTCCTTGGTGCTTCCATGGAAGATCTTCTCCTCCCGCTCGTCTGCTTCTCATAGATCTCAGGAGGCCTCTGCTTCGGTGCACTCTGAGACCGAGCCTTGGCTTTAGAAGATTGAGTATTAGCCATGTAATTTGGGAAGAGAGGGTAATCGTAAGAAGACAAAGAATCTCCATCTTTGAATCTGAAACACTGAGGACTGCTTTGTGCTGTGTTTAATGAGTTACAATCTTCGAAATGGCTACTATACGCACGAGGACTCATATCAGTTATAGCAGAAGGAGCCGGAGAATAAAATTTAGACTGAATGTCCATTTCCACAATCTTGATGTTTTCTTCATTCTCCTGCAAAAAGAAAACAGAGGAGTCAAAAGTTAGAAACTTTAGGATCTGGGTGTTGTCAAGATTGGATTTTTAGATCTGGGTTAGATCCATTACGTGGTAAATGTTATTGATCCGGGTTTTATGAATCGATGTTCTTGGATTTGTAGAATCTCCGATCATACGAATCCTCTGTTCTCGAGCTTTGGCTTGAAGTGTAATTAATGCTTGCATACATCTAAGTGTAGCTGTTGCTTGTTTCCTCACTAAATGACCTCTCACAAGTGCTTGTAATTTCACTAACCCTTTTAATGCTCTTAATGCTTTCCTCGCCTGCCCCCCAAAAATTGATTCTTAAGACTAATTTGAAGCCAGAAACAGAGAAATTGAAAAGAAGGAATGTGTACCAAATGAGAACGAAAGCAAGCCTGAATCCTCACTGCTGCAAGTTCTTCAACAGCTATTTGAACCTCCGTGGCTGAGGCGTTATTATTCTCCTCTTGTTCAATATCGACGTTTGCGACCACGAATGGTTGTGGCGGTGGTGGTTGAGGCGGTTGAAATGAATCTTTGATGGTAGAAGCACAAGCTGGTGGTCCAGTGGCAGAAGAACGTCTAAAACTCCATCGACGTTTCTCTTTAGGAGTGCCTGGTATCGTCGAAGTGAATCCACACTCGCTCTGAATAATCTTTTCCTTTGTTCTCTCTTTCTTTCCGGTTAAGAAATTTCGAATCCACTTGCTTGTTTTCCCCATTGTATCTTCTGAAAAGCTTAGATTGCTCAAACCACCATTATATGTCAGAGAAGAAGAGATTGTAATGTGTGTGTGTGTGTGTTTGGTCGTGAGAAGAAGAGGTTATAATGGGACTGACATTTTCTTATACAAGACATTGTACTCGAAGAACTTAACTGCTTCTTTTTTTGGACAGCCTAACACCATAAGTTCCTTAACTACCCACCACTCAATAACATTCAATTTTTTCCCCATTATTTGCATTCCCTTATTGGTTGAATTTAATTGGATCTACGTTGGAAAGTATAGTTTCTATTTAGTTTGTTATGTGTACAATTTTCTCTTTTGTTTATGCTTAGTCTAATTTTAGTATAAGGATTGCTTTTTTTTTTTGTCCCGGAGTTCAAATCATCATTCGTACAAAGCCTTATTCTTTAAATTGGAATTGGAATTTCTAAAATTTGCTCTGAATTAATTATGGGATTAAGGTCCGGAATTTCTATAGAGAATGATTTTTGTTTATTTATTATTGCAAGGTTTTAATAGTAACTTTCATATAGAGAATGATTTTAGGGAAGAAGAAGAAGCAGAGCGGAAGCTCCATGGCCACGATTAAGCCACTCGAAAGCCAACCACACAATCTTAATAAATCAGATTAGATTAGATTAGTATATTCTGGACTTAATCTGGACTTAAACTTGAGATTGTTCATGTATGAGAGGTAGACGTTCTTACAACTATATATTAACAGTGAGGCGTCATTAGTCTAGGGTTTTCATTTTATTTTTTCAAAGCCAAATATATATACTTCCATTTTGTTTACCCTTGATCTTGGCTAGTGTAACATGAAGCTGACTGTTGGAAGAAGTAAAGATAAAATAGATGATACTATGAATACATTAAATTGTAAATTAAGACATTATTGTTAATTTTACAACGAAATGCTTAAGGACTATGAATTTCACATGAAATTTTAGATTGTAAGTAACATTGATCTTTTTCGATTTTCATCAATGTTTCGGAGTTTAAATTTTCATTCTACTAACAGAGTTGAAAATCTAAAATATATCTATCATAGCTACCCTCAATCACTAAATAAAATAAATGTTTAACCATGCATTAAATATTGATTGACATCTAAATATGATAGTTCCATTAAATAAGAGATGAATTAACCTTTTCTTCTAAGCCTCCAAATCTAGAACGGTGTTGTGTTGATGGACTTAGCTAGATAAATATTATAATGAGATATATCGATACTTTACTACTCATCCGAGAGAAATAGACACATAAACTTTTGGACTTAGTTAGGGGTAAATAAGTCTTTCGAAATTGTGATTCGAGATTGGTAAGCCATGTGAAAAAGGGTGAAGAACATGGAGAATCCGTGTGAAATACTTTATCATGATCTTAACTTGCATTTTTTTATAAGGGACGTTCTGCGTTTCATGGATTTTAGCATGAGACATATATTACCAAAAAGTTGATTATATTATAATATGTCAACATTTGGAACAATAAAAACACGGTTGGCTTTATTGCCCCACCCTGAAATATATATGAGAAAACGATGTTAGTAGTTATAGTTCGTGGTCACTCGAATGAGACTATTCAAGAAAAATATATATATATCTGCACTATTTAATTGTTAGTAATCATAGCTGGTGAACCGAAATTTAAACTAGTTTTTGGGTTACTATCGTCATGTGAATTATGCATTTGTCAAGTGTGCATATAAATTTGATTTTTATAACATTTTCGGGTCTTTTCCTTTTTCAGCGGTAGAAATCTGAAATCTTTTAGGATTTAAATCTGAAAATATATGAAAGTTTGAAGGAATATGCCAAGTGTCATTAAATAAATAAGTTTTAGCTATACTTATCTATTATGTCTGGGTCTCATTAAAGTATAATCCAAAGTATTTATTTTCTTGGTCGGAGGACCCCCCTATAAAATGTAGGACACCATTTGATACAACGACCCTATAACAATTCAACTCTCAATCCTTTTTTTCTTTCCATTAATCAATTGTAGATATGATGCAAATGCACCAGGAAAATGATATGTGATGGGTCTAAACTCAATTGTTTAGCTCTTGAAGACAATGATAGATGATTCCAGACAATTTGGGTTTGAAAAGACAGTTGTTGAAGTCGACAAAATTTATTGAATGTGGTTAGTATCATTAAGGAAAACTAGATATCAAAATAAATATAATTAGTTGTATTCAAGTTAAATATATCACAAATGGTCCATACATATTTTTTAGCACAAAAAGAAGGTCCATATATGTAAGTTCTATTCGTTTCGTTGTTGCAGACGGTTGTAGCTGCGGCAGCGGCAACATTGTCTCACGTTGATGTTCGTTTCGCAGACGATACTGCAGTCGCAGCCGCAAATTATTGTTCGTTATGAAGATGCAGCTGCAGCCGCAAGTTATTGTTCATTGTGAAGATGCCAGTCCCCCCCCCCCTCCCTTCCCCTCCCGCAACCGTCGGCCATTGCATTTAACCGCGGTTTTTACCCACAAATACCTATAGCAACCAAACGAATATAAATTACCGCAGCCGCAGTTCCAAGTACCTGCGACTAAACGCTGAATTTTTTTGGTGTTTAGAAATTTTCGACGCTAGCCGCAGTATTTAACCGCAGCCGCAAATACCTGCGTCAACTAAACGAAGACAAACTATTGCCGCAACTGCAGGTATCTATGGCAATCAAAAGAACAACACCGTAATGAATGGAAGACGTGGGTGGTGCGGTTTTCCAATAACATACATCAAATTGTGTAACTGTCACTATTCAAATAGTGTAATCTAGTAAAAATGTAATTTGCTAAAAACTCATCTACCAACTTAAAGAAAAATTATTTTTTTTGTTTGCTCTTTGTTTGTCAAATAACACACCTAAATAAATAACCTACCAATTATGATGCGGTTTACTGTGCAATTTTCATTTATATATATTAAATTATTACTATTAATTAATTTAAACAAATTTCTTTATTTTTCTTTAGTTTATGTTTAATATAAAAGAGTGTAATAACTTCATATATTTTAATAAATAATTCAATTCGAAATACATTCTATAACTGTAGTTTATAATAATTCTTGTGAATATTTTACTATTCTAAATATCTTTTTGAGAAAAAAAATAACATACTTGATGTTTAATATAATGTAGTTAGAGCGTTCAGTATTATACTATAATATAGAGCTGAGATTTTGAACCATATCGAATCATAACTTAATCAAAAACCAAATCGTGAATCTATATATTTTCTAATCCAAAATATCTGAACGGAATCAGTATCAAATCAAAACCGAATATGTATAAAACAAATATATGAAACTATATTTTATGTCTAAAATATTAGTTATGTTTATATAAATAACCAAACTTTTTGAATATTACAAAGAAAAATTGAATTATCTAAATTTACACAAATAATTTTATCTGAAAACCCAAAATTAACCAATTTTACCCAAACTATGCGAATTAGGCCTGGGCACATTATCCGAACCCGAAGAACCGACCCGGTACCGCACCGAAAAAACCGGGTTCGGGTCGGGTATGGGTAAGCTGAAAAAACCGAATGGGGTTTCACCTTAGGTTACTTTGGATATCGGGTCGGATCCGGTTTTTACCCGATATCCATTGGACCCCCGTTATAACCCGAACATCTAACCTAAACCCTAGAAACTTCTTCTACTGTCGACAACCGTACACATCTTTTTCGTTTCCGAGAAGACAGAGATGCTTTTCGTTTCATCTCCTTGGCGGTGGATTACTTTTCGATTGAACTTCTACACGCGTTGTCGAATCCAAGATTGAAGACCTCGCTATAAAGCCTCAAAGCATCATGTTCGTAAACCTAAGCGGAAACTCTTCATCCTCTCCGCATTCACAGGTGTTTTCAAATCGTTTAGAGGTTCGTTTTCTGTTACTATTTCTCTATTAAGTTCGAAACTTACTTCAATTAGCTTCTCGTTGATAGCTTGATATACCATGGTATTTGATTCATTTCATAGAATTGTTTATGTATGTATCGTTGTCTCATGTGTTCTTAGTTCTTAGTTCTTACTGTATTGATCGTTACATAGGATTAGTTAGGTAACAATGATTTCTGAGATTGATCGTTTGCCATGTTCTTAAATAGAGTTGTTTAGAGTTTTTGCTTGAGCCATCATGTCTATGATTGTGTAATTGCTTTGAATCTGATCACTGATTATTTTGTTTGACTCTGCGTTTCTTATTTTCAGATGGGTTCTTCATCCTTTCCAGATGAGGTCGAAGATGTCATGACTCCAGAAGAAGAGAATGATGCTCAAAATACTGATCAACCAGAAGATTTGACCCCTGAAAGTCAAGGAAAAAGAAAAGATGTACCAGAAACAAGTGGAGCTACTTCAAAGCCTGCCAAAGAGGCCAGAACCATCCTTCCAAGATCGCCGGTTTGGATTCATTTCACCAGAACCAAGGAGAACAGGAATAGGTACTTCTGTCACTACTGCAAGAAGACATTCTGCTGTAAGTCTTCTTCAGGGACTTCTAACTTGTCTAAGCACCTGCAAGCTTGCAAGCAGTACTTATCTTGGGTGGAGAACAAGGGTCAGAGAGTCATCAGAGAAGATGGAGCAACGCAGAATGCGAAGATCAGTGAGTCTGTTTTCAGAGAGGCAACGAATGAGATGTTGGTTATAGGAGAATTACCATTGTCATTTGTTGACACTGTGGCTTGGAGGCACTTCTGTTCTCGTGCCAACCTCTACAGACCGCATTCAAGGAGATCAGCAAGCAGAGACATTGTGCTAATGTATGAGAATATTGTTGAAGAATTGGATTGTCTCAAACAAGCAAAGGATGTCTCTAACTACTGACATATGGGTTGCTCCCACTACAGGTTTGCTTTTGCTTCTTGTTTGTATGTTATTTGTTTGTATAAGATCAAATATATAAAGCTTACTAATTATTGCATTGTGTTCTTTTATGTAACAGGCGCAAGCTATATGGTCATAACGGCTCACTTCATTGATGCATTGTGGCTTCTGAAGAAATTCATAATAGGGTTTAAGTATGTGACGGATCACAGAGGATCCACGATTGCAGCTACACTTCAAGAATGTTTGTCTGAATGGGGGATTAAGAAGCTGTTCTGCATCACTGTTGACAATGCGACAGCCAACACTTCTGCTTTGAGGAAGTTTCACAGTGAGTTTAGCTTGATTTCTGATGATGCGTTTGTTTTAGATGGAGACTATATGCATGTCAGATGCAGTGCTCATATCATCAACTTAATCGTCAGAGAAGGACTGCAAGAGTTGGGAAAGAATGTGGAGGCTGTACGCAATGTTGTAGGGTATGTCCGGTCTTCTCATGTTAGGCAGAAGTCATTTGAGCTGAGGGTTGAAACATGGAAGATGAAAAGAGGCAGTCTCACATTGGATGTGAAAACCAGATGGAATTCAACATACACAATACTGACAAATGCTTTGAAGTTTAGAGTGGATTTCGACAAGATGCAAGCAGAGGATAAGCTGTATCACGATTTCTTCTTGGAAGAAGATAATGGGAACAAGAGAGTTGGACCTCCCGAATCAGCTGACTGGAATGCAATAGATAGATTGGTGAAGTTTCTGGTAATATTCTACAACTCTACATTGATTGTCTCTGCTTCCACTACTCTGACTGCACACAAATGCTATGGGGAGATAGTTACGATACAGAGGAACTTGACTACTCTGAGTAACATCATTGATGATGCACTGAAGAAAAGAGCAGAAGATATGTTGAAGAAATTTGTTAAGTACTGGGATGGGATGAAGCACATGAATAAGATGGTGATCATAGCCACTGTTTTTGATCCTACTAAGAAGATGAAGTTTGCCAAGATGTGTTTTGATAAGCTGTATGGTGAAGATTCCTTTGACTCAAAGGCCATGTACGACTCAGTCTTCTGCGTTCTAGAGTCTATGTTCAGAGAGTATGTTGCTCGTAGTAGTGAAGGAGCAGAAGCATCATCTCAGTCTCACTCTCATCAGACTTCTACACAGAACAGTCAGAGTGATCCAGCAGCAGTAAACATTGAATTGGTCGATGATTTGGGATATGATATGAGCGAATGGATTTTGCTTACACAGAGATGGTTGCTGATATAAGAGATGCAGAAGTTAGGACTGAATTAGAGATGTATCTGGCAGAAGCAGTTGAGGTTCCTAAGCTCATCAGGGGTTCATAATTTGATGTTCTTTCTTGGTGGAGGGTTAATTGTTTTAAGTACCCAATCTTGGCAGAAATGGCTAAAGATGTTCTTGCTATGCAAGTTTCATCTGTTGCATCAGAGAGTGCTTTCAGCACAAGTGGTCGGATTGTTGACCCTTATAGGTCATGCCTAACTCACTACATGATTGAGGTCCTCATGTGTACCGAGCAATGGATGAAGCAAGACCTTAAGACTGGTGATATGACACTGATGATAACGAGTGCTCAATTGCTTTCTGAGATTGAGATGTTTGATGGGCTTGAAAGAGGTATTCATATATACAAATGTACAATTTGATAATTGTGTTTTGTTGTTTTGTGTCTAACAGTTTATATGTTTTAATTTCAGAGTTTGCTTTTGGTGATGAAGCCACTTAGGAGATCATAGTGTCTTGTATGTCAAATGCAGAAGGTACACTCATCATCATTCTAATTCTAAGTGTCTAGTCTAGTAATATCTTGTTTAATACTTCTCTAACTATGTCTATGTTGTTTGGCGTTTAAGGAATGAATCATGGAGTAGTAATGATGTTGCGGTAATGCGGTTTGCGGATGAGATCTTTTTTCACAAGAACATGGAGTAGAAGACCCTTTTTCTTCATTGTTCTTGAACCTTTGTTTATTTTACGTTTGAACTTGTTTATTTTGGCTGTGTTTTCATGCCTTGTCATGGATCTTGTTATGTTTTCGGATTAATTTGAATGATTTGCGGATGCTAGAGTGTTAAAATGTTTCATATTTTCAGGTTTAGTTCGGTTTTAAGATTTTATAACTTCGGTTATTTCGGGTCTTTATCGGTTTTTTTAGTAATTTGGTTACAATATAACCGAACCAATTAGAAACCCGAAAATACTTCGGTATTAATCGGATTTTCATGTAAAGTAGAGAACCGACCCGAACCCGATATGATCCGAACCGGACCGAACCGATTTTTTTGTAAAATACCGATTGGGGCTTCAATACATAGTACCGGAATACCCGAGAACCGAATGGGTAGAACCGAACACCGATTGGGTATCCGAATGCCCATGCCTAATGCGAATCACCCAAAAATTTACCCTAATTACCCATATTTTTTTTCTTGATTTATTCAAAATTAACCAAAATCTAAAATGAACCCAATTTTTCCGGATAATAAACCAAATTGAACTTGTTGAACCAAACCGAATCAAACAAAAAATTTGGTTTTTGGTTTGGGTATGATTTTAAATTCGGTCATCGGTTTGGTAGTCGGTAGTCAGTTAGTTTGGTTTTTCAAAAAATAAAAAATTAAAACCGAATTTATATCAAAATTCTGAATTGAAAATTATTGAAATAGCCAAATTTAGCAAAAAATCGAAAATCATTGAACCAAACCAAATCGACCTAAAATAACCGAATTTAACCAATTAATCAAATTTACCCAAAATAAATCTAAACTAATCAAAAATATTTGTAAAACCGCACTTGTCCCGCAAATCATTTTTCACCAATCAATATATATTCCACACCGTTTATTATGTAAAAATCGCACTTGTCCTGCAATCTGCATGTACCGTAGTTGAACCGTACCACACTTTAAAACTTCTTATCTCGCACAGTTAAATACACGGTCACCGTCACCATTCAAAACCTTAATTAGTTTTGTTCTATTAGTTCTACCACCATGTCTCATTTAGTCTATTTAAACCTCGTATATATGATATCGTAAACCAAAAAATAAATCAACTAAGGCGGTGAATGGAAAATGTATAGCAGATGGTTTTCTATTATTGCGGGACGGATTTGAGAAAAGTCACCAATCAACCAAAATTCTTATTTAGTTGAAAGCGTTATTGAAATAACGCAGTTACAAACTTTTGTTTGTTTGTTTGTTCTGCTTAACTAAAAAACGCACTTTGCTATCTCCGAGTTGAATTATGCTGCAGTCGTGATGCGGTTTTCATTTATTAATCAAGATGCAATGAAAATTAATTAAATGTTGAATTATTTATATATCTTATTATTTTACTGTTTAAGCTAGGTCCAATTCTTATTATATCTTATTATTATTACTGTTTAATTTAGGTTTGGACAAATTGTAATCGGTATGGTTTTGGGTAAAAGTTGATCGGTTTTGGATATTCCGAGTCCAGAAGTTTAGGATCCAATAGATACCAAATTATTTCGGTTCGGTTCCAATTTGGTTCATGTCAGTTTCATATCGATTCAGATACACAGAATAAAAAACGTAAAACATCTAATTTTTCGGTTTTTAAACAGCTCAAGCATTTGGTATTTTAAATAGAAACTTTATACACGAATGATTAAAATATCGAATGACCAAATTATTTGCTATTTTAAATTAAAAATATATGAATTCGAAGACTTGAACTGAATCCGACCCAAAAGATAGTATCAGACTGAATCCAAAACCGATAAAAATACTTAAATGGATCCTAGATTTTTATATATAAAAAATTGAATTCAAATCCAAACCAAACGAATATCCAAAATTATATATATATAATAACTCAAATACCCAAAATTACAACTATGAACTCAATATATATATAGAGAGAGATTAAAATAACTAAATACCTATAATAAACGAAATATATGAAAGTTATTGTTATATTTATCGAAATTTGTATTTTTTCAAATATAACAAAAACTTTTATTTAATAGAAATAAATTGGATATTTATAATTCAAAATATTAATTAAATTTAATTTAAAACTTAAAATACTAATTTAGAAAGTAGTTAAAAAATTATTTATAATCTAGAATCCGCACGCTAATCGTTTTTTCACTATTCAAACATTTTATTGTGTACCGCAAATCATTTTTCACCATTCAACTTTTATTTTGTACTGTTTTTATGCAAACTGCATTTGTCCCGCAAACCGCGCGTACCGCAATTGAACCGCACCGCATTCTAAAACTGCTTATCCTGCATAACTAAAACCGCGGACACCATCGGTAAATCTCAGCTCTTATTTTGTTAGGTTAAACTTTTTTTTTCTTTTTGTCAATAAAAAATAAAAACTTTAATGTTGCTCAGTTTTCCATATCGGTTTTTTTCAGTCCGACATGAAAACAATGTGACGGTCTTGTGTGTGCACTCCGTGCCAGCTTATGCATTACTGTATTTATAGGTTGTGGTATATGCTTGATCACAAGTGTCATGAAAAACTTCTTCCTACTTTTATATTTTTCCAAATGAATTGAAAAAACTGGTCATTCCTCCTGTTCATATACAATCTTTACCAATTCAGAATAGTTTATTGCAAAAGTTATGTAAAATTGTTTTAAAAATCTCATACATTTAATTGCCCATATTAAAACCTCAAGCTCAGCATAAAAGAGAGATAAGCTAAGTCTGCTGTTCCTTGATCTCATTATTACAACGATATCTCTTTCGAAATTATTGTATCATCCATGGTCTATAAATGAATCGTGTTCTTTCTAGGAACCATCAACAAAACACCATTAACTCCGTTGAACAAAACTATTTTCGGGAGTGTCTCTCTTTTGTATGGGTTGTGATAGCTCGTTAATTTCTGAAACTTTTATCTTTTCCCAAATTGAAGATTCTGTTGGTTAAATAATTTAGTTGGTGATTTGGAATGTATAAGCGATGTTCTAGCCTTAAATGTGAACTAATCTCATTACGGATGTCAAATAGGGAATTTACAAATGAAAAAACAAAAAACAACAACAGAAGTTGCATATTTTGTTTTAAGCATATTGGAAAGTATTGATTTAAATTAGCTTTCAAGTTGCATTTGCTTCATGGTATCCTTGTAAACTCTTTATTTAATATCCAAGCCAACCCTTTGACAAAAAAAGTTAGCTTTTTGGCTTATAGTCAAATCACAAATGATCATTTGGTCCTTGCAATAGATATAAACATCGGGGGAATATGTTTCAAATCACTAAATGAATATTTAAGTTTACATTCACAGAGAGTAGTCCCGATAATATATGATCGCTTAAACATAAAAGAATTGTCCAAAAACCACATCAAATTACGATTTTGATGTATTTATATTTTAATATAAATTTGCCGTTTAAATCGGTGATTCATGAGTTTTAGCCGAATTAGCCTTTAAAAAACAAACAAAATATTGTTCACACAAAAGTATTTCAGTTTGCAAAATTCAGTTATTCAGATCCTTTTATGAGTATTATTAATTTTTCTTTGCTAAAACCCGATTCGGACGAGTAGACATGTCTCTATCCGATCAAACTTAAATATGATAAGAATGTCTAGAAATGCTAAATACTCGAGATAAATCAAGATGCATCAAACAAAACTATACTACTAGTACTATATAAGTTGTTGAATGACAAAGCCAATCATCAGATAAGGTTTTTGTCACTTTGTACTGTCATTGACGAAAGTTCCAATTATATGTATGGGGATTTGTACATCACTCCTTAACTTGCATTAATAGTTAACTACTCAAATTCATTAATAAATAATAATACTATATTACTATTAATAATACGAATTGTAGCAGGATAATACGTGTCGGAGTCTGTGTATGAAGCTGGCATCACATGGCATGTTACAAGACGTTGACTAGTTTCCTCCATTATGTTTTCATCAATCTATCCAAACCATTACTTTGATGTCTGTTTTGCCATTCTTTATCATAATTATTTACAAGCGTCATTCAGAAATCGAAAAAAATAATGTCTTCTCACCCACAGGGCCCGGCCCTGAGAATTTAGGGGTTTGAACAAAAAAAAAACATTGGGGCCAATAGTTTATACTGTAAAAAAATTTAGGGGCCACACAAAACGTAGGTTTACATGAAGAGTGTTGATTAAATATTTATGTGTTGAAGAGAGATGTTAAAAAAAATGTTGAAAAGAATATAAAAAGAGGCCGTTTAGCTTTACGTGAGGTAGAAGAAGCTGAAAAGTCATAGGAATTTTTTTTTTTTAATCTTAAAGAAAGGCTTGCTTAAAATGGAGGCCAAGACATTTGTTTTACTGGGCTTTGCCTAGGGCCGGGCCTGCTCACCCAAGAATCAGATTACCACACATAATCTCCATTCTTTAATAACATGATTTTTTTTAAATGATTAATAATTCATAAAAAAATTCCATAACGTTATATTGATTCTCGTTGGATTCGAGCCGGATTCATCAGATAAACAGTTCATCCTCTTCTTCACGAGCACCTGGTTCTCTTCACTATTCTCCCCTCTTAATATTTTCAAGTTGAACTCTTTATTTTCTCGTCGGCCGTTGGTTTTTTCTCCTCTCTCTTCTCCCACATTAAGCTAAATCTACTGAATTTGAGTTTTTTTTCTGGAGAATTTAGGGTTTAGAAAGAAATTTGTTTAATGAATATTTAATTGTTATTTAAGTACCACATTGTTAATTTTCTGTTGAATCGAGCTACATCTTAGGTAAATTGTAGCTTGAATCCAAATATTAACTCAATTTTTGCTTGATTTCCGCTTGATTTCGGCTCGATTTCATGTTCCAAATCTGCACAATTAGTCCAACTGGTACATCTAGTATCTATGATAGTTTGATCAATTGGACCAAAAATACCGGTTGGACCGCAAATACCATTTTACCTTAACAGTTGTACTAGTTGTACCAAAATTTCATCATTTTTAATTGAGTTTTAGTCTATTATATTTACAGGAGGCGTTGAAAAAAATCAACACTAGGTGTACATTTTGACTATGGAGGGTGCTATTCAGAAGAGTATGAATGGATTTCAAGTAATCATGTATACTCCATATCGATGAAGACCTCATATTTGGGGGAGATAACTTATTCGGTGTTAGTAGATAAGATACACACAGAGGTTTTGATAGATGGATTCATGAGGAAGCTGAAATTGAGTTACAATCTATCTAAAGCTCAGAGAGAGTCATATGTTGTAGATGACGAGGATGTTTATGTTTATCTGACGACAATGGATAATGAGGGACTTAAACCTATTTTGCATGTGGAGTTATCCGATGATGTGAAAAATAATCTGAGGGTCGAGCAACTTTCAAGAGTGGAGCGAAGAAGTTCAGTTGGTATGAATTATGGTGAGGAGGTTTCAAATGGCAGAGTTAATGTTGTTGATGATCTACATGATACTAACATCTTTACTATATACAGAGCGGCTCGTATAGTAGAACAACATAACAACCCTATTATTGAAGAGCTGATGGATAATAATGTTAATCAAAGTTTTGGTAATGATGATTGTGAGAATGCATCACGCGACCAATTGATGGATGTGGACAACACGTTGGGTAACCATATGAATGCTAGTATGGACGCTGGTATGGATGCTGGTATGGACACTAGTATGAACGTTCGTATGGATGCTGGTATGGATGTTAGAGATGAATACGTTGAGCTTCCAGCATCTGTAAAACCACCAAGTCAGTATGTGGAAGAATGAGAAGATGGTACGTGTATTGAATTATATATAAAAAAAATTTCTGGGGAGGCATTGCAAGATTTAGTTAACAGAGATGAAAATAAGAACTGCTTTGTGACTGAAACTGTTAACTCGGATACGGTGCGACTCATGCTACGTTGCTGACAATCTTCTGAATGTAGTAAATGGTATTTACGAGCTGCGATAACTAAGAAATAAGTATTTTGGACTGTCAAAGTAGACAGAAAAATTCATACATGTTCTCGGATTGTTGCGACTACAAGTAATAGTCAACTGAAAGGCTCACAACGATTAGTTACAACTATTTTACATGCTGACTATTCTGGTCAAATGAAGACCATGCCCCCTAAAAGCATCATGAGTATTGAATAAGGAAGGCTTGGTTTGCTGGTTTCCTATCCTACGGCCTTGAGAGGTAAAAAAAAACATGTTTGTGATGTGCGAGGGAGTCCTGAAAAAAGCTACACGATATAGTATGAGTTAGAGAAGGCCAATCTCGGAACAGTGACAAATGTGGAATTGGATAGTTTGAAAAAATTCAAGTACCTATTCATCGCTTTAGGTGCTAGGATTGAAGGGTTTAGAGCAATCAAGAAAGTGATAATTGTGGATGTAATTTTTTTTAAGATTGTATATGGTCGTGTGTTAGTTTTCGCAACAACTCAAGATCATAATAATCACCATTACCCAACTGTTTGGTGTAATTAATGGTGAGAAAGATGTTAGTTGGGACTGGTTTTTAAGAAATTTGAAAACCGTTATACCAAAAGTACCTGGATTGGTTTTTATGAGCGACAAAGATTAAAGCAACATCAAAGCAATCAAGAATGTGTATCCGAGCGCAAAGTGTGGGCATTGTATATGACATATGTCTCAAAACATGAGAGGAAAGGTGAAGATTGACAAAGACCTAGATGCATCGCAATTCAGGGACTGCGTTAACTAACAGTTTTTCATTGTTTTCTTTTTGCATTTCACACTACAAAGCTGATACTGCATATGAGATAGGTGCCTTCAATTTTTTTTCTTGGTTAGCAGACAATGACATGGTAATATGCCCATGTAGAGACTGTCGTAATGTTAATCATCATGAAGCGCGCATTGTAGTGGATCATCTTGTAAGAGGAGAATGGATGAGGCTTACAAGATGGGAAATGAGTGGTATCATCATGGATAAGTGAAATTAGATGGTGAAGGTCAAAGATTGATAAATCTGTGGGGAGCTGAGATTGTTCGGTTATTCAAGGCTGCTGGAGGTTTATATGAAGAGATGATGGAGAATGATGACTTATGCGATGTTGTTGAGGTTGAGGACAAGAAAGAAGACGAGTTTATAGCATAGATAGCAGATCCCGAGACACATTTTTTTCAAGTTGTGCAACACATATCAAATTATCGGCTATTGTGTCTTTATTTAGGTTGAATACTGTGAATGGTTGGTCAGAAAAATGCTTCAATGAGCTGCATGAGACGTCGCCAAAAATGTTACCTGCGGATAATGTTTTTCACACATCATTGCATGAAGTGAAGAAATTTTTGAAGTCGTTCAATATAGGATATCAAAAGATTCACACTGTGTAAACGACTACTGTCTATTTAGGAAGAAGTACAAGAAGCTTGAACGTTGTCCAAAGTGGAAATTTTCGAGATGGAAGACGAACATCAAAAATGGTGAAGTGAAGAAGGGTGTTCCACACAAAGTATTACAATACTTTCTGATAATACCACGCCTAAAAGGATGTTCAGGTCCGAGGAAATGGCAAAGGACTTACGGTGGCATTCTAGCAAGAAGAGCACTGATAAAATTATTTGTCATCTGGTAGATTATGTTGTTTGGGAGAAAATATACAACAAGTATCCTTCTTTTTCCAGTGAATAAAGGAACATGCGGCTAGGACTTTCAACTGATGGATTCAATCCATTCAACATGAATATTTCTAATTATAGTTGTTGGCCAGAGTTGTTAGTTGACTACAACATGCCTCTTGACTTAGGTATGAAAAAAGAGAACATTATGCTTATCCTGTTGATTTCTGGACCACACCAACTTGGAAGCAATATAAATGTCTACCTAAAACCACTTATAGAGGATCTAAACCATATGTGAAAGAAGAGAGAGATAACATATAACACATACAACAGAAGTGCTCTCACTCGTAAGGCAATCCTTATATGGACAATAAGTGATTTTCCTGCTTACGGAAAACTCGTTGCTGTAAAGTAAAAGGTAAATTAGCTTGTACTTTATGTGGGAAACAAAATAACAGTATGTGGTTGAAAAACAACATGAAGCATGTTTATATGTGTCACCGCAAGGGTTCCACCGACACATAGTTATTGGTCTAAGAAATCATGGTTTGATTGAAAACCAGAACATGGGAGCAAGTGTCGGATTCTTACAGGTCATAATATTTCCAAAATTCTTAAGAACTACAAGAATAATTTTGGGATGTTAAAAAAACTGAAAGGAAGAGGGAAATGACCGAAGCTTTTGGATCAAACTCAGTTGGGGAGGTAACCTTAATGCTTAATCTAAATTGGCCACTTAGATTATTAATGTTAGGTTGATTGATGCAACGAAAGTTGGTTAATTAGCTAGACAGAACCTAGATGAACAATTTGACTATCTGCAAAGAAATTTGGTTTAGAAGAATTGTGAACGAAAGAACCTGAGATTAATGCATGTTTAGAACTCTAGGATTCGCAACAGAAGTTGGCTTGCTAGGTTGTTAGACATAGTTAATAGTCTCAACGAAAGTTGGTCTGTTATATTTCTGTGATTCTAGTTCTAGAACCGTTCTTAATTTGATCTCGATTGATTGATTGCCTGTATTCCTGATTTCCCGAGAACTCCCTTGACCTGACGCTTTGCTTGATTGATTACAAACCGTTTGCTTTATTTACTCTGCACTATTTACTGCTTTATTATATGCTCTGGGTAGCTTAATTCGAATCTCTATAGTCTATCGTAAGATTCTTGAGTCTCTGTGGATTCGACCTATATATAGTACTAGTCACGTATGTGCACTTGCAGTGTAACTCTAGGGATTAAAATCTGAGCATATCAGGAGGATGAAGACTTTGAATATGATAAGGAGGAATAAGAACTCGAAATAGATGAGGAGAAGTTATCTAGATGGAAGAAACAATCCATATTTTTCAAACTGCCTTATTGAAAGGTATGTATATATTATCAATTTATACATTATTTCACATTTGAGAAGGTTGGCGTTATTTAACTAAGTTTATTTTTATGCCTTTGTATTGTTCACGAAATCCCAGTGAGACATAACATAGACATAATGTATGTGGAAAAATGTGGTTTCAAACGTAGTCTATACACTATTGCACTGTGAGAAATCGAATGATGGACTCAATGATCAGAAAGATTTGCATGTCCTTGGTATTCGGAAGGATTTGCATCCCCAACCCATAAGAAAGAGGACTTACCTTCCTGCAGCTCCTTGGTCATTGACAAAAATAGAAAAGAATATATTTTGTAAGAGACTTGTTGATTTCAGAGAACTGGATGGGTATTTTTCAAACATATCTAAATAGAAGATTGTAAGGTATCATGATGGAAATCACATGATTACCACTTGTTATTGCAGCAACTGCTCCCAATTGCACTTAAAGGCTTATTGCCTACTGATCCGAAGATAGCGATTACACATTTATGTGCATTCTACAACAAGTTATATCAAAGAGTTATTGGTAGGGAGCATATCTCAGTAATAGAATAGTAACGAAAATCGAGATAGTAGAAAATATGTGCATGTTTGAAAGATTTTTCCCTCCATATCATGGTGCACTTAACAACGCATTTAGGAAGGGAAGGACGACTTTGTGGACCAGTCCATTTCCGATGGATGTACCCTTTTGAGAGGTTACGTTTAACGTCTTGTCGTTTTTAGAGATTTGACCTCTTAAAAATTATTGTGATCATATGAATACTTGTTGGTAATTTTGTGTTGATATATTATGGTTTTTATTGTTTTAAGCCATGATATATGTATATAAACAAGTCTTTTGTGGTATCTTACGAGTCTTTTCAGGTGTTTTATAGGTTTACACACGTTTGGAGTATTTTGGAAAGTATTAGAGCTTTTGGGCATTGTTTGGAGCTGAAGCCGTGTGACAGAGGTCAGTGAGAGTGTTCGAGCTGAACATCAACCATTGCAACTTGTGCATCGGTCGACACACGTTCCTACAAATGTTGACGAGTTTAATGAAGAATTGTGAGATTGGCCGAGAGGATTCAATATTTGCAGAGAAGACTCAAAACGTGTTTGACACTTATTATTAGGGTTTTATGTTTTATTTTCATTCTACAATTTTCATAGTTTTGGCTTGAGAGAGTTTTAGAGCTTTGGGGCTGATCCGAACTTTGTACTGCTTCTAGAGAATATTTCGAACCTCGTTTTTTTATCTATTTAATGCAATCTATCTTATACATGTCTTTTGTTTTATCTGATATGTCTTAGTAGTTTCATAGTTATGTTAAGGGATTCTCAATAAGGTTTTCATGGATTGTTAAATTAGTTTATCAGTTAGGATTTATAACTTGTTATTTCTTCATCCTAAATTGTTCTTAATGCTATTTCTAACTTGATCACCTCGAATCTAGATCTTAAGTTGTTAAATTTGACACGTAAGTGTAATTTGGAATATGAAATATTTAGGTTGAGAAAATTAGATATTCGGAAAATTTTTGGTTTAGATAATTTGTGAACAAATCAAACATGTGCTTAATGCTAGTTTAGTCTTTAGAAATTGCAAATAAATATGGTTTTCTAGGATTTAGAATTAGTGAATCCTCACAACGGAAGTTGTGTTATTTACACCTGTGATATGAGTTCTAGAACAGTACTTAATTAGATCATGACTGATAATTAATTTGCATTACTTGATGTCGTGAGAAATCCCTTGACATGACATATTCCGTATTGGAAACAAACCGTTTAGCTATTTATTTCCTACTTTTATTAAATTGGTTTTTGATTTCTTCTACTTAACTTAACTCAACACTTTACAGTCTATCGTAAGATTCTTGAGTCTCTGTGGTTCGACCCCTATATACTATAGTCACATTATGTTCACTTAAAATGTAGCTTTAGGGATTAAAACTTTGAGCATATAAGGTTTTTGCCGCCGTTTCCGGGGACTCTTTTGAGTCTTCGATAGATTCAAATTTAGAGTTTAGATTAGGCTTTTCTTTTTGGTTTACTAATTTTTCCTTTTATTTTTTTTCTCTTGCGTGTTGTTTATGTTACGTGAAGCACATCTCCATCAATCGACACTCTTCAAGCATCGATCGACACACTCACGACATCTACAACGATCGACGCTATCTTTGCATCGATCGATACAGTGCCCGTGAATCAGATAGTGCATGCCTAATCGTGCACTCAGAAACAATCTAGACAAAGAGCTCTTGTTTCTTCTGAATCAGGAGCTTGAAAGCTAGAGCGAACAAACAGGAAAGCCCAAAATCCATTGAAAATAGTGAATCTTAATGTTGTGGTGTTGATTCGGGATGAAGTTGGTGTTCTGACGGAACTTGAGAACAATGCTTAAAACAATCAGGGTCAAAGACTTGATGGGGATGGAAATACCCTTGTGGCACCGGTTGTTCCACCAGTTGTTGATGCGGGCGCAGATGAAGATGGATGTGCTGAACAAGCCGCGGGAGCACTTATTGCACATGCGCATGGGAATGCACAAGCCGGGAGGACTCTTGCTGATTACAACAGACTTGACGAGTTCTATGCTGACAGGTCTGCGATCAGACCTCCTCCTATTCAGAGGAATGACTTCGAGCTAAAGACTTCCTAATACACTCTTGTGGGACAACATCTGTTCCATGGTCTTCCACATGAGCATCATATGGACCATATCGAAAGGTTCGAGGATCTGGTTACATGAATGAAGCATAATGAAGTGAGCTATGACTTCCTACACTGCAAGATTTTCCCACACTCTCTTGGTGGGGAAGCTGCAAATTGGCTGAAGCAGATTCCACCAGGTACTCTTACTACTAGGGATGCGAACAAGAAGAAGTTCCTTAGAAACTTCTATGATATTGCTAGATCTGATCAGCTGAGAGAGGACATTCTACAGTTCAAGAAGGTCCTACATAGGCTTTAAAGGCTGCTTGGATTCGCTTCAAGATGTACCAATGTGACTGTCTCATCATGATTTCTCTAAAGTTCAACTGCTGGGCATATTTTAAGAGGTGTAGATTAGTGGTACCAGATGACATTGGATTCTGCTAACAATGGAAACTTCAACACAAAGTCTCCAGAGCAAGCTAAGGAGTTGATTGATAACTTGGTGTCTAACAATAACACCAATAATTCTGATTTAGAGAGGAAGCAATCAGGGGAAAACGTTGATGAGACTCATATTGCAGAAAAGAAGAACAAGATTGAATCTGTCCACAACCTTCTGATTGGGAAGAAGCAAGTCCAATTTTCTCAAGAGGTTGAGACATTTGAAGCTGAGGATGACTGTGATGAAGAGGATGTGAACTACATTGGTGGGGATGGTTTTCAAGGTAACATATTTGGGAATCAGTAAGGCAGAGGTGGCTACAATGGAATGGGTCAGAGGAGTACCTTCACATGTAATCAAAACTCCTCTGGTTTTTCCCCTAAGCCTCAGTACCAAAAGCCTTTCTAGAGCAACAACAACAACCTTAGGAACAACAAAAATTTCATCATGAATTATAGACCTTCATCTTATCAGACTCCTCCTCCACAAACCAATGAGAAGTCTGAGGTTAAAGCAATGCTGGAATAGATCATAGTGGGTCAACAGAAGAGTACAGTGGATTTCAATGGAAATATTAATGCTTTGTACTTGGATCTGAATGGAAAGATAGATGCTCTGACCCCTCATGTCAAACAGCTGGACGTTTAGGTTGCGCAGAATGTTGGGTCTGCAAAGAGGCAAGATGGAACTCTCCTTGGGAGGACATATGTTAATCCAAAGTATCAATGTAATGCCATTACATTGAGAAGTGGTAAAAATGTCACTCATGTGCCTAAAAAGAGTCTGAATTTGGAGGAAATCGTGGAATTGGAAGAAATGAAAGATGAGATTCGCGAATTGTAGAGAGCGTCGACCGATGCACCACTGCATCGGCCAATCCACAATGGAAATCTCGACGATTCTTCGAATTTTAACGTAAATCAGAACACGGGACTCCCAGTTGATGTCGACACAAAGGTCAACGCAGTCAATCAAGCATCGATCGACACACTCTTAGCATCGATCTATTCATGTTTTGTGCACAAACACCGGATGCAGAGAAGCTAAAGTCTGTGGATAACAAGGTCTACAAATCGAAGGTTCCTTTCCCTAAGAACCTTAGGAAGTCAAAGTACGAGCTTCAATTGGATAAGTGCAAGGAAATGATGAGTAAAGTGCTTATTGAAATTCCTTTGATTGGTGCTATTAAGACCACTCTTGTGATGAAGAGGTATCTGAAAGACATGCTTTCAAGCAATTTGACTGATGAAGAAGATGTCATGATGATCTCTGAAGTATGCAGTGTTGTGATTCAAGGCAGAATTCCTGAGAAACTAAAGGAACCATGGAGTTTTGTGTTGGATTGCTCTATTTGCAGAGATAGGTTTGAGAGGTCATTGTGTGATCTTGGTTCAAGTGTGAACCTCATGCCCTTCTCAGTTGCTCATAAGCTTGGGATGACATATTTCATGCCTACTAGAATTTCATTGGTTCTAGCAGATAGGACTGTCAGGATTCCAGAGGAAGTGTTGGAGGATGTGCCAATCAAGATTAGAAACTGCATGATCCCCCATAGACTTTGTGGTTCTGAAGTATGGAAAAGAACCAAGGGATCCACTTATCTTGGGTAGACCCTTTCTGGGTACTACTAGATCAAAAATTGACTTCAAGAAGGGGATAATTATTCTGAATGTGGGTGATCTGAAGATGAGCTTCGACATGAAAAAGCTGGTGAAGAGACCTACCATTGACGGACATACCTTTTATGTAGACACTCTCAGTGATCTGGTAGAGGAGTTATTTCACTTGACACATGCTGAGGATCCATTGGAGAAAGCTCTGCTAAGCTCTGTGCAGGAACTGGAGCATATGGAGGATGAATCAGCTATGTGAGCATGTGATGCAAATATCTGCGCAGGAAGAGACGCTGCATCGATCGACACACCCAATGCGTCGGTCGATGCACATCGCGGACAGAGACTGGTGATATATCATGGTTTTTACCTGTTTTAAGCTATGATATAAGTGTGTTTTAGAGTCATTTACAGTGTTTATCGAGTCCTATCAAGTACTTTACAGGTTTTACCACATTTGGAGTTTACTTGGACATTATGGCACATTCTGGAGCATTTGAGAGCATTTGCCCGAGAAGAAGAAGTCACTGCCGATATCTGATGTTGGTGTCGATCGACACAGTTCGTGGACCAGAATATTTGCAACTTGACCCAGAAGTTTATCATAATTACAAAGTGACCCAAATCGTGTTTTAGCTTTTTATTAGGTTTTACAGCCATTGTTTAGGCTAAGTTTTATTCGAAGTTTGATTCTAGTTTTGTTGTGGAGATTAGGAGATTAGGGGCTGATCAGATACTCGAAAAAGAGAAGATTTCGAACCCCTGTTCTTATTCCTTTGATTATTCTATGATATCTATTTTGACTATGTTTTCTGTTATGATTGCTATGTCTGAGTAGATTTCTTGTTAGGTTAGGGATTCTCATTAGGGATTTGAAGGAATGTTAGATTAACTAATTGATTAAGATTTATCATCTAGTTCTTCATCTAAATTGTTTTTAATGCTTAATCTGAACTGGCCACTTAGATTATTGATATTAGGTTGATTTACACAACGACAGTTGGTTAATTAACTAGAAAGGATTTAGGTGAGCAACTTATCTATTCGCAAATAAATTTGGTTTAGAGAAGTTGTGAACAAACGAACTTGAAATTAATGCATGTCTAGAACTCTAGGATTCACAACGAGAGTTGGTCTGCTAGGTTGTTAGATATAGATAATTATCGCAGCGAAATTTGGTTAGTTATACTTTTGTGATTCTAGTTCAAGAACGCTATAGATTTAATCTTGATTGTTGTTAATCTGATTTCCTGATATCCTGAGAAATTCCCAAAACCTGACGCCTTCGTTTGATTTGCTTACATCCACCTCGCTTGATCTGTTTACTTGCTATTTTGTTTACTGCTTTACAATCTGTTTCGCTTACCTTAATTCGAATTACTTATAATCTATTGTGTGACTGAGAGTCTCTGTGGGATTCGATATCTCTTATACTATAATTGCATTAACTGTGCACTTGCAGTAGAATAGGATTAAAACTAGACCTATCAAGTTTTTGGCGCCGTTGCCGGGGACTCTTTGAGTTCGCCGATAGATTCAGTATTAGAATTTACTCTAAGCATTTTTCTTATTTTTCTAGTTTACTTACGTTTTTGTTTCTTTGGTGTTTCAGGAATCGCACTTTGTCGACCGATACCCTATAGGCATCGATCGACACAAGCAGCGACCAGTGATTCCGAGAGCTTGAGCATTTAGCAGGATTCTCTCTATGGAACCTGTGATTCTGATTCACGGAGAGGACGACATTTTACGAGACCTAGAGGGTCACATACGCAACGCGAAGGGTCAGAAACTAGATGGGGAAGGAAACCCCATCATACCAGATGTTGCCGTGGGCGCGGAACATCCACAAGAGGATGGTCAGAAGAAGACACTTGCTGATTATAACAGACCAGATCTATTCTATGTTAATCGGTCTGCGATTAGACCACCTCCGTTCTCCAGAGCTGAGTTTAGGCTGGAACCAGAGTACTACGCATTGGTTGGACAGTATTAGTTTCATGGTCTTTCCAGCAAACATCCTATGGATCATATAGAGACTTTCGAGGAATTGGCTAGCAGTATCAAAGCTGAAGGAGTATCTACTGACTATCTTTTCTGCAAGCTCTTTCCATTCTCTCTCAAAGGAGAAACAACTTACTGGTTGAAATAGTTAACACCAGGATCTTTAACTACTTGGGATGCGGTTAAGAGAGAGTTCCTTAGACACTTTTATGACGATGCTAGATCCGAACAGCTTAGACATGACATCTTGACATTCAAGCAAGAACCTACATAGTCTTTTAAGGTAGCTTGAATTAGATTCAAGAGGTATCAAAGAGATTGTCCACACCATGGCTTCTCTGAGGTGCAACTTTTATGTGCCTTTTTCAGAGGTTTGGATTTTTGGTACCAGAAAACTATGGACGCAGCAAGTGATGGGAACTTCTATACCAAGACTCCAGAGGAAGCTAAAAAGCTTATTGAGAACTTGCCAACTAGCAATAGTGTCAAGAATGCTGACAAGGAGAGGCAGAGATCTGGTGGAAGAGATGATAGCTTGCAGATAGCTGATTTAAGGGACAAGGTGGATTATGTCCACAACATGGTAGTTAGGAAGAGGCAAATCCGATCTGATGCAGTAGTTGAAGAATTTGCAGAGGTGAATTACGTAGATGAAGCTGATTTTCATGGACATACATCTAGAAGTCAACAGAGACAAGCTCCGAGACCAAATGATTATAGCTACTTACCTCACCAAGTCCCTCCCACTAATGAGCAGACAAGGATTGAGTCTATACTTGAGCAGCTACTTCTTGGACAAAATAAAATGACACAAGATCTGAATGGAAAGATGGACTTCATGTATCAGGATCTGAGTGGAAAATCAGAGACTTTGACAAGCAGAGTTGACAATCTGGATGCTAGGATAACGCAAGTGGAAACCAGTACACGAACAGAACATGTTAAGGCAGCTTTGACAGAATATGTAGCTGAGCAAAATCATGATATTAAGGTTTTGGAGCTGAAAAATCGTAGAGATTATCGAGCTGCAGACACTGTGTCGATCGACACATATAGGCATCGATCGACACAGCTCTCGAATCGTGAGCAGCTGGTTTGTCCAGAGAAGCCGATTGAAACTGAAGAAAGAGTCTACAAACCAAATATTCCCTTCCCTAAGAAGTCCAAGCAAGAAATTCAGCTAGAAAAGTGCATGGAGAAGATGAGAGAAAAGCTAACTGCAGCTCAGTTGATTGATGCTGTTAAGAACATTCCTATGGTGAGGAGATGTGTTACAGACCTAATTTCTAGTAACATGACTGAAGAAGAAAGCGTCTTGATGGTCTCTGAAGTATGCGATGCTGTTATTCATGGTAGGATTCCTGAGAAGCTTAAGGATCCAGGTGGTTTTATGTTAGACTGTTCTATCTACAAAGACAGATTCAAGAGGTCTTTGTGTGATCTTGGCTCAAGTATAAGTCTCATGCCATACTCTTTGGCTGTGAGATTGGGACTGATGGATTTCCAGCCCACTAGGATCGCTCTTGTCCTAGCTGATCGATCGAAAAGATATCCAGAAGGAGTTCTTGAGAACATCCCTCTCCGAGTTGGGAATCACTTTATTCCAACAGACTTTATGGTGCTGAAGTATGAGATTGAGCCAGATGATCCCATTCTGCTTGGAAGATCATTCTTAGCTACTGCTGGAGCTGTAATTGATGTGAGGCAAAGTCTGGTTGATCTCCACCTGGGAGATAAAACTTTGCAGTTCAAGATGGATAGTTTGCAGAGATCCACTATTGATGGACAAAGTTTTAGTGTTGAGATGGAACCAGAGACTTCGATTGGAGAGGAGAAGATGGCAGTTCATGCTGAGCATGCTTTAACATCTTCAAAGCACGTACCTGATCTTAAGCAGAAGGCTCCGAACATCTCATCTAACTCACTTCCGATAAAGCCAAGGTATGTATCTTCTGGCCTTAAGTATCACCACCTTACCTTACTGTAATCCCCAAGTTCCTCGGCCAGTTTCATGCACACAATGCATATACGCCACCATGGACATGTTTCCATGGATGCACAGGAGGTAATAGGGGTCTCTACCACTCCCGCGACCACTTCGAAGCTACTAGCTTATCCTCAGTTTATCACTTTTTTTTTTTACTTTCAAGGAAGGAGAGAAGGGAACCATAATCAGACAGGTTTACAAGCTGTGCCAGAACCAATAGAGGAATCCGACTCAAAGTATACCAAGCCCATAAGTAAGAAAATTAAGTCAAGTTAAAGGTGAAGTCAAGTAATGGATTCTCTTAATATCTGAAGTGATATGGTTATCCTCAGTAGGCTGGTCTGTGTTGGGTTTTATAATAGTCATAGATCATCTGCAGCTCATCCAATGGTCACTTAAGTTCCTGCAAGTGTGGTAATCTCCTCAAAAAGTCCTTGTTTCCTACTCAATTTGACTCAATAAAACAATTCTTGACTGACTCTAAGAAAACAAAAGCGTGCGTCAGTAGCTACCTCCCCCACACTTGAAACACACTGTCCCCAGTGGTGTCAAGCTCAGGATTGGCGAGAAAAATCGGAATTAAGAGTTTCCGAAAAGAGTCAGAACACTTACCTGTCGTCAGCCTGTGTCGATCGATGCCATTAGGGTGTCGATCGATGCAAGGCGATTATGCCCACGGTTAAGTAGATAACCGGTGTCTGAACCGCAATTGAATCGGCAAACCGTAAATCACAACTGTGTCGACCGATGCACTATGTGTATCGATCGATGCAGTGCGATTTTGCCTGTTTCTCATGCTTTTGAACACATAAAAGTAGAAAATCAAAAACACCAAATCAAAACGAAAAAAAAAAAACGAACCTAACAGTGGGTTTCCTCCCACTCAGCGCTTGTTTAAAGTCAGTAGCTTGACTATGGAAATGAGATCGGACTTATGGGGGATTCAACAGAGACTTTGAGTATCTCTGTGAATGTCTCTTCATCCAAGGTGGCGTATAAGCTTTCGGATCATGCGATCTCCCAAGATAAGAGCGAACAGAACCAGGGTGGGAGCGAAATGAGGGTGGTATACTGCGTCTTCCTGCATTCATAGCTTTGTGATTAGGAGGTTTGAGTTTGAAGGATTATACCTTTGCTTTGGTGGTTGAGGGAAATCTGGAGCTTTCTGCTTAAGAGCAGTTGCAGGATCAGAAGATGTTAGAGCAGGTTCAAGAGGAACCGCCATCTTCTCTTTTCCATTAGGAACCTCTGGTTCCACCTCAACATCGAAGCTCTGTCCATCAATAGTGGATTTCTGCACTTTATCCATCTTGAACTCCAAAGGCTCATCTCCCAGGTGGAGAGCAATCGAACTTTGTCTCACATTAATCACAGCGCCAACAGTAGCTAAGAAGGATATACCAAGCAGTAGAGGATCATCAGGCTCAATCTCATACTTCAGCACCACAAAGTCCGTTAAAATCAAGTAGTTTCCAACTCTGATATGTATGTCCTCAAGAACTCCTTCTGGATACCTCTTTGATCGATCAACTAGAATAAGAGAGATCCTAGTAGGCTGGAATTCCATCATTCCCAATCTCTCAGCCACATAGTATGTCATGAGATTCACACAAGATCCTAAGTCACACAGAGAACGCTTGAATATGTCCTTAAAGATGGAATAGTCGAGCACAAAGGTTCCTGGGTCTGGTATCTTCTCTGTAATCTGAATCAGCTTCTTTTCCATCACTTTCATGCACTTAGCCACTTCTAGCTCCTGTTTAGACAGTTTAGGAACCTTAGGATACGACACAGAGGGCTTATAGACTCGTTCTAGGACTGTTGCAGGTTTCTTGTCCCGTCTGCGATCTGTGTCGATCGATGCAGTAGGTGTGTCGATCGATGTAGTGCGATTTCGAGCAATTCCATCAGACGTATCGGGGATGCATCGATCGACATCGAGGTTGTGTCGATCGACGCATGTCTCAGATAGACAATATTCATCCAGAAAATCCGAGATTATGCTCTCTTCTTCTCCTAGCAAGTCAATCTCATCTCATGTGATCACATCATTGACGTATTGCCTCTGTTCAGCTTTCCCAGCTTCATTTTGCCTTTGTATTGCTCCAGCTGTCTGTTGAACTTGGACATCTAGCTTCTTCACATGTGTGCTCAAAGATTCAAACTTCCCATTCAGATTTTCATACAATGCATCTATGTTTGAGTTGAAGGACACAATGATCTGTTGTTGTCCCTCAACTGCTCCATCATGGTTTCCAATCTGCTCTTATATGTAGGTGCAGGCGGTGCTTGGTAAGAAGAAACACCATAGTTCCTCGAGAAGGAGTTACTCTGTTGCTGGAAGGGTTCCTGAAAAGCAGATTCCTGATTGTTGAATCCATTCCCTCCAACGTAGTTAATAGCTTCTTGCGCATACTTTCCAAGTAGAAGACTATGTAGAGAGTAAAATTTGTTCTTCAGCCCAGCTATCTGGGAACTGTCAATCCCTGAGCTGAAAAAATCATTCGACACATCGTCCTTACGGATCTCTTAGTCTTCTTGGTGATTCCGCGAAATGTGTCGACCGATGCAAGAAGAGCGTCGATCGATGCAATGCGAAATCTATGTCGATCGACACACAGGACCGTGTCGATCGATGCAGTGCGATTCTAGGCGTACCTGAAACGCAAGAAACAGAAAAGAAAAAATAAAATAAATAAAAAATCAGTAACCAAAAACAAAAACGAAAAACCTAGTCTAAACCCTAAGTTCAAATCTATCGAAGACTCAAAAGAGTCCCCAGCAATGGTGCCAAAAACTTGATACAATCAGAGTTTTAATCCCTAGATCTACACTGCAAGTGCACAGACGTGAACCAGTAGTATATAGGGTATCGAATCCATATAGACTCTAGATTCTTACGATAGATTATAGAATGTCAGGTTAAGATAGGTAGCAATAGAGAAAGCAGTAAATCAAACAACAGAAAGGTAAATAGATCGGTTTGTAAGCAAGAAGCGAAGGCGTCAGGTCAAGGGAGTTCTCAGGAAATCAGGAACACATGCTAATCAATCAATCATGATCTAATTAAGAACTGTTCTTGAACTAGAATCACAGAAGCATAAGAAACCAACTTTCGTTGCGAATATTATCTATGTCTAACAATCCTAGCAAACCAACTTTCGTTGCGAATACTAGAGATCCTAAACATGCATTAATCTCAAGTTCTTTCGTTCACAATTCTCCTAAGCCAAATTTCTTTGCGAATAGTCAAATTGCTCATCTAAGTTCTTTCTAGTTAATTAATCAACTGTCGTTGCAGAAATCAACCTAATATCAATAATCTAAGTGGCCAATTCAGATTAAGCATTAAGAACAACCCTAGATGAAGAACTAACATATATGAATCCCTACAGATTTATCAACCTATAATTCATGAAATCCCTAATGATAATCCCTAAACCCAACAGGTAGACTACTCAGACATGATCATCGAAACAGAAGACATCATGAATAGAATACCAAATAGCATAAAATAGAATAAAGAACTGGGGTTCGAAATCTCTTCTCTCTCGAGTACAAGATCAGCCCCTAACTCTCTCAATGTAAAATAAAGCGTAGCCTAAACAATGGCTTAAAAACCTTAATATAATGATTTAATCACGGCTGGGGCTTCTTTGTAATTATGAGAAACTTCTGGGTCAAGTTGCAATTTCCACAAGTCTTCATTAAAGCACCGAGAATTGTCTGATCCGCGTCTGCATCGATCGAAACCAAAGGTGCATCGATCGACACAAAGGACTCGATAAGAAGACATATACCATGGTTAAAAACCCTAAAATCCATGGTATATCATGAGCCAAGCGTGTCTGTTTCTATAAACAGACCCAAGTATGATTCCTACATTGTTCAACTGCGCAAGATTCTGTCTAAATCAGTGATGAAACGTATCGAGAATACGTTTATGGGACAGATTCTAAAGCTCCATGAAAGACATGTACAGTTTTCTTCGAAGATTGTTCAAGCAATTCTCAGTAGATGTTTAATTACTGTGAAGAAGAATGAGGTAGTCTCTCTGTCTTTCTTTCATCTTCTGTTTGTTTGATTATGTCTTTTAACATGTGTTTTGTGTTTTTATATTACAGGTTTGGTTTTATTTTGGAGCTCAACCGCTCAGGTTCTCTATTAGAGAATTCCACATGGTGACTGGGCTGAAATGTTAAGGCAATACAATATCCAGTAGCATGACAGAAGAAGACACGTCTGATTGGGATTTGTTGGATGGTAAACACACTTTGGATGATTTGGTTGAACAACTTCGAATTACAGGAGGAGGATGACATATTCAGTTTGGGAATTCTCTTGCTGATTGAAAGCATGTTTCTAGGTATTTATGGAAAGGATAAATACTCAAAGAAACATGTGGAAATAGCAAGGACATTGGTACACTCTTGGAATATCCCTGGGGAAGGGATTCATACCAGTTACTTCTGAAATCGATAAACAGGGTGTTAGAGAAGAACATCAACAAGGTGAAGTACGAGCTTCAAGGGTATCCGCTAGCACTGCATCTATGGATTTTGGAATCAATTCCAAACTTCCAATCAGCTTTCAGGAGCAGAATACCAAGGAATGTGCAATCAACAGAACCTTGGTACTTATGTGAAAAATATGCTTTGACATCCAGTCCAAGCATAGAGCAAGTTCTGGGTTTTGAATCTTTAAATGAGGTATTTTCATATGATTCTCTTCTGTTTTACATCTTTTCAGTTTATCTAACCAGAGTTTTCTTCTGTTTTGTAGCTAAGGGTTGTATGTGTGTTGCCAGCAATTGAAAATGACCCAGAAAATTCTGTTTCTATGGATGATATCCAAGATTCAAATCTGGATTCAATTGCAGATCTATCAAAGAATGACTACAGATTCACCAAAACAGATTGGGAAAATGGCTGCCTTGACTTTGTAGAGGCGATGGTGACTGTTCATAATTCCGGATACAAATTTGTCAATTCTCAACCATCTTCATCCTCAGGTGTCTCAGTCCTTGATCAACTACAAAATCTTCAGAAGAAGATGGATGATGGGTTCCAACAGATTAACACCCGGTTGACATCCCTGGAGAATGACTTGAAGAATGTCAAGGATGACATGAAATGACTCAAATATGAGTTTAAGGGAGTCAAAGAGCAAGTTCATACTCGGAATGTAAGATGTATTTCGTTTTAGGAAGCGTTCTTATTGTTTTAGGAATCCATTCCTAACTCTTGATTTTTTACAGGACAACACAAACCGAGTGGATATTTCTTCCAGCTCACCACCAATTCAGGATAATAATCAACATAGGGAGTGTAGTGAGAATGTAAGCTGAATTAAATTCGCTTGATGAAGCATTCTGTCTGTTTCAGGAATCTCCTAAACATTTGTTTTTTTTTTTCCCCAGGACAATGCAAAACCAATGGATCTTTCTTCCAGGTCACCATCTATTCAGCAGTATAATGAAGATACTGAATTAAGTGAGAATGTAAGGAAACTCTTCAAAACTGTATGTAAAATTCAGACATAAGATGAATTCAAGTATTTCATTTTATGTAACATTCTGTCTTTTTAAGGAAATTTTTGTTTTTCCAGGATAATACAAACCGACTTGATCTCTCTACCAGGTCAACACAAACTCAGACTTATTATCAAGATCCTGACTCACAGCTACCCACTCAGGTTCTGTCTCGTAATGGTACACAAAAGGTAACACTTTCCCTTGGAAACAATATTACATATACATGAATCAAATATTGTGTTTACAGGCTGCTAATGTTATCCTAATGTTTTGTAAGGATCAAATTGATAAAGATCTGCTCGAGGATCCAAATGTTTCCAAGTCACCAACTCTGGAAAAAGATCAAGCTGAAACATTAAATGTTGAGTTAAACAACAATTTGAAGAGATCATGGTATTTGATATGTAGATTAGTGTATTGTAGAGTTTAGGGTATTGCTTATAAAAAAAGTTAGAACAAACGAATTCTTCAATTTTGTTCTAGGGTATAGATCTTTCTTCCAGCTCACCACCAATTCAGGATATTAATCAACCTAGGGAGTGTAGTGAGAATGTAAGCTGAATTAAATTCGCTTGATGAAGCATTCTGTCTGTTTCAGGAATCCCTTCCTAAAACATTTGTTTTTTTCCCCATGACAATGCAAACCCAGAGGATCTTTCTTCCAGGTCACCACCTATTCAGCAGTATAATGAAGATACTGAGTTTAGTGAGAATGTAAGGAAACTCTTCAGAACAGTATGTAAAATTCAGACATAAGATGAATTCAAGTATTTCATTTTATGTAACATTCTGTCTTTTTAAGGAAACTCTTCCTAACTTTGTTTTTCCAGGATAATACAAACCGAGTTGATCTCTCTCCCAGGTCCACATCAACTCAGACTTATTACCAAGATCCTGACTCACAGCTACCCACTCAGGTTCTGTCTCATAATTGTACACAAAAGGTAACACTTTCCCCTTGAAACAATATTACATATACACGAATCAAATATTGTGTTTACAGGCTGCTAATGTTATCCTAATCTTTTGTAAGGAACAAATTGATAAAGATCTGTTCGAGGGTCCAGATGTTTCCAAGTCACCAACTCTGGAAAAAGATAAAGCTGAAACATTAAATGTTGAGGTAAACAACAATTTACATATTCAGGAAGGAGATCCAAAATCTAGAAATTTACATGTTTTCATAATGTCCTGTGATGCATAAATTGAAAAAAAGTTGGTGAATGAACAGGATGTTTCCAAGTCTCCAACTCTGGAAAAGCTCAAGATAAAACAGTAGAAGATGGCCAGATTGATAAAGAGAATTTGGAAGATCCAGCTGGTAACATCTCCTGTTTTGGATGATAATTCATTAGATGATGAGGTAAGAATTTCGGTTTATTTTGTTGGTTTGGCAATAAACAATTATACATTATTAACATATTAATGGAAGTTTTTATTATGTTTTGCAATGGACAGACTTATATAGATTCTTTGAACAAACTGGTAAATAAGCTTTGTATCAAGTCTCCTAATCAGGTAACATATATACATATTCAGGAAGCAGTACCAAAATTGTTAAAAACATGTTGAAAGTGTCTTCTTGATAAAAACTACTGTATAGTCTTTGACGCAGGATTCTACACAAGCTCTGACGGGAATTACTACACAGCCTCTAACACAGAACACCACACAACCTCTAACGCAGAACACCACACAACCTCTAACACAGACTCTGACGCCAAATACTACACAACATATAGTGGATGAACACAAAGGGTTTGAATTGACGCAAAAAGTTGAAGCTTATTACAAATACAATTGGTGTAAAGGAAGCATTAAGAGCTTGTTGACTAAAGGGAGATTCAGAGTGTATCTTACTGATACTACTGAACTCGTTGAGTTCCATGCAAGTGAACTGTGAGTAATTGAAGAGGTATAATTGAAAACAATTATTTTGATTAAGTTGTTTTTAAAAATGAATGAAACTAACTAGTTCTTTGGTGTACTTGGCAGAAGGAGGAGGACAATATAAATGTTTCATTGTCTGCTAATCAGCCAAGTCAGGAACAACCATCAGAATCGGTATGTAATAAGTTAAAATTAAGACAATTGAAATAAAATGATTCATAACCTTGTTTTTTTACATTTATTCTTTAGGAAGATCTTGATTCAGATGAACAAATCCCTCCTGAAAAGGAGAAAACTGATAAAACGAACAAGAAAAGGAAACAACCTGATGAGAATGAACCGTTTCTGAGAAGGAGCAAACGAGAACCCAAAAAATCAAAAACGACCAAGACTCCTTACAAGGCAAGAAACCATGCATTAATGGTAACACCAAAGATGAATTTAGCTGTGGATCCATTTATGACTCATGTACTCCCTCGTTATTCAAAGTATCAAGACTGGATGGAATTACGAGGCAAACATGCAAGGTTAGAGTGTAAATAACTAAATATTTAACTATGAAGTTGTGATCTTGTTATTGTGACTAACTAAATTTTTATATTATCCACAGACCCCTTTTAATTGATGGATGTAAGGTGACTAAATATTTTTTTGAAAGCATCGAAAATCCAGAACATTCAATGGATACAGAGGTAAATATTTATTATATACAAATCATATTTTCTTAGGAAAGATATGATTGTGTAACATCAACGTTAATATTCATCTTTTTTATTTCTCAGCACATAAGTGCAGCTTTACAAGTGTTGCAATCCCGAAGAAACGACAATGCTGCTTGGTTCCATAATAATCGGCTTCCACAATCTTGCATCTGGACAATGAGATTCTTCTATAATTTGGATGGTGTTTATGACAGATTCAAGAAACCTCCTCAACCCATAAAGCGTTTGATTTTCAATAAAGAGATAACTGAAGTTATAACAGGTAAATCTCTGTGTTATGTATCTCAGTTTCTAGAACTATTTTATTCTCTTTGTGTGTCTAAGTTTTTTGAATTGTTATCCTGAATTATTTCATTATCTGGATATGTAACAGGTAAAAGCTATCCTAAAAAGAGATGGGATAAGGATTTGGAGGTAGTGTATGGTGTTACATGTACACCAAAAGTTAGACATTGGATTGGAATGGTGATAAACCTCAAGAAAAGAACAATCACATTCTACAATTGTGGTCTTCCTTCTGAGGATATTAATGCTTGTTTTGCTCAAGTGAAAAAATATGCAGGTATAATCATATTTGTAGTGATGTTTTATTGATTATTTATGTTTGTTTTTACCGATGTTTGGTTGATTATCAATGGCAATTTGATGCAGAGATGATTCCAGCCTTGCTTGAGAAAGTTTCTAAAGAAGATTTCAATGATGTTACACCATTTACTGTAGAGCAGACAAAAGATATTCCAAAGACATGTTTACATTCCAACCGTGGTCTCTTTGTGGTGAAGATTTTAGAGTGCCACTCCCTGGGGATGAGAGATATGTCAAGGATTGCTGATGAGAATGCACATGACATAAGATAAAAGTTAGCTTGCGAAATCTTTGAGGAGTTTATCGAGACTGCATTGGAGAAAGATAAAAATGTCATCTAGTTGAAGAAGTTTAAGATACTATTGTTGTTTTTGTTTTTCAAGTTGAAGAAGTTTAAGATATTACTGTTGCTTTTGTTTTTCAAGTTGTAAACCTTTGATCTTATGTTGACTTGAATGCTTTGATCTTGTGTTGACTTGAATGTGAACTTACATTTTAATTACTAATGTGTATCAAACATGACTTGAATGTTATGTTTGTCTTTTAGTATTTCAGGAATCCTTTACACACTTTCTGGAAGTTTTTCATATTTATGGAATTGCTTTCAAAATGTCATTCTAGTTTATTAAGAGCGATAAGATCTTATTTGATTTTGATTTTGAAATGTTATTTGATAACATTAAATGAATTCGTAAACAAACAAGTCCGAACAGATAGCCCATATGGTTTATACACTTCATTCCCTACCCGAGTACACAACGACCCTCATGTCCCAAGTTCGAATCCCTATATGGGAATTGTTTTTTTTTTTGCTGTATTCAGTAAAACGTATTAAATATTTAGGAAGATCTTCCTAACCTATTTTTAGAATCTAAACCCTGAGCGCAAACATCCTTCTTAATAGTAATTCAGGAATCCTTTACACACTTTCTGGAAGTTTTTCATATTTCTGGAATTGTTTTCAAAATGTCATTCTAGTTTATTAAGAGCGATAAGATCTTATTTGATTTTGATTCTGAAACGTTATTTGATAACATTAAATGAATTCATAAACAAACAAGTCCGAACAGATAGCCCAGATGGTTTATATACTTCATTCACTACCCGAGTACACAACGACCATCATGTCCCAAGTTCGAATCCCTATATGGGAATTTTTTTTTTTGTTGTATTCAGTAAAACGCAGTGTATATTGGAATATCGAGTAGTCATTGGGCCAAGGTAGTATTCAGGAAGTAGTTAGACAATTAGTATGAGCCCAACAAAGCACAAGATAATTGGTACAACAAAATAGATGTAGTTGGAAAAAAATCCCAACAAAATAAGAAAAGCCCAACAATGTATACGCATAACACTACGAATTCCAATGGTCTACGTCGTCTCTGCAAACGTGTTTTCATTTCGTTGCTCTAGGAATTTCAAGAGACGCCACTCTACGAATTATTCTTTTTGTCTTGTCTATTTAAGAGAGATGTATAGTTTTGGCCTAATCAAAAGTCATCTTCATCATAGAGAGACGAGAAAATGGGTTTCAAGTTTAATCTTCTTCTTTCCACAAAATCTACAAGAAAATCCATATTTCGCAAAAGAATGAAGCCGGTTAGATGCAATATACCTCATCTTCCCCCAGAAATCATCCACAACATTTTGCTCAAAAAAAAGTGGATGTACATATACCGAGTACGTCAGTTCGAAAGCGGTTTGTCGATCTTGAAAATCCATCCTGGAGACGCCTTTGTTTCTGCGTGAGGTAGATTTGGTGGACATGCAAACTCCTATCAGACGTTATCCATGTTTCTCTAATTTTAAGGAACAATGTCTTTGAAACAGTAATCTCTCTGCTCTGTACTTGTTGGGTCTTAGCGAAATGTTTAAAGCAAGAAATAGAGATGTAGGTTTCGAATTGATTCGACAAGCGGCAGATGGAGGTTATGATCTTGCTATATATGCAATTGCTTGTCTTGACAGAATCATGAACCTCTATGATCAGTATGATGGAGAGATTTCCAAAGAATTTGCCCTGAAATGCAGAAGGAAGCTTTTTCTTGATAGTACTCAACAACGGATGTATCAACTTCCACAATGGTTTGAGGAAGCAAAAGCCAATATCGATATCTACAGTGTCAACAACTGTAACTGCGCTCCATATATCTGGAAAATTCGTAGAAAGGGAAGTGGGTCGTGTCTTAAGTGTTTCTGGACGGAGGAGAAATGGTATTTTGCAGACAAGTTGACCAAAAAAGTTCTTGTTTGGCCAAATTAAGCAAAATCCATAAGATGACTTTTGTTTCTTGTATTTTTTTTGGATTACAATGCCATGTTTAAACTTCTTTTTTTGGATATTTTGTTGTTCCTCCTTTTGATAACATGGCATGATTTATTTCAATTAATGTTGTTCTTCCTTCTAAAACCCAAACTGGAAAGCCTTACAAAATCAATATATATATATGGTAATGTATGAGCCCATTTACAAGACTTTCTAAGTCGGAATTACAAAAATGCATAATACGAGAATCCAACATGGGTTTTTATGTTTTTAGAGTAGCAATAAATGGTTGAGCTGCCATTAAGCCAGGTTAGTATGTTGAGAATTGTTCAAAAACAAGTTTATTTAAACTTAAAAACAACAAGTCCTAAATCTGGAAAGTCTTACAAAATCAAAAAAATTATATGATTAGAAGGACATATGCTAATGTATAGTGGCCCATTTACAAAGCCCATTTACATGTCTTTCTTAGACGTAAACACAAAATTTACTATTACACGTTTTAGGATTATCCATTTCAAAAATGACTAAACATCCAAATGAACAAAATGATTTTTATTTGCTACATTGTGTTGGAATATCTAATTAAATTTTAGTAGTTGTACTAACTGTCTCAATAATTTTCCTTTACTTGGTTTTAAGAAAGGCTTCCCAAATGTGTAAAACATGTTCTTAAATTTGAATTGTTTTATAGGTAGATGCAAAAGTCCAATTATATATTTTAGGAAAGCTTTCCTGAATGTATATGACATCTTCCTATATTTTTGAATAAATAAACAAAAGACTTTCTAATCGGAATAAGAGAAAAAGATTAATACTAGAATCGAAACACTGTTATTATCCTATGTTAAAAGAGTTGCATACCATGGTTGATTTTCTGTTGGGCCAAGGTATTACATTGAAACTGGTTCATATTAGTATCTCTAATATCCTTCTGCCCAATAACAAAAATTTTAAAGCCCATTTACCAAGCCCATTTCAGAGTAACAATTTTGTTTTTAAATTTCAACTCTGCGAATGGATGCAAACATAGAAAATGAGTAAACCTGAGGAAGGAGTGTGAAAAATAAAGTAATTCATGTCTCTTGGTTTTTTAACAACCGCCTTTTGACACTCTATATAAAGAATTGTATTCCATAATTGCTATAACCGTGCTCATTTTCAAAAAGCAAATATGATAAACAAATACTGGTATTTACCACCATACATTAGACACGTTCAGTTACAAGGGAAAAAAAGGCCATCATACCTTTCATTCTTCTTGCGCTGCCAGAAGATCTAATCATGAAGGTACTTATTCATACTTGTGAGGACAACTTTATCGACTTCAAGCACTCGAATATAACATGTAAAACCGTAAGAGATATGGCCGAAAGAGAAGAATTCTACCAATCCGTTGATCTAGTTCGTATGCGCAAAAACTATATTGGAGAAACTAATGCTTTCAATCGTAAGTGTTACCAAGCGGGTAATACATCAGCATTGTTTTTGAAAGCGATCTCTGACGTCCTTTACATGGAAAGTCAAAATGATGGAATTGAAGCATTGAAGAATATAGCCAATCGTGGTTATGAAGTGGCGATATACTCATACGATATGATAAGGATGACATTTAATAAAGATGGTGACGATGAGTTGTTTGGAAAGTTCGAATTCACGAGAGAATCTGCTAAAAAACTTGGAAAGATTGTTAGAAAAGTTGGCATAAAATCGTGGCCTTCGAATCCGCCAGAATTCATCAAAGCAAAGGGACTAGAAATCAATATGGAAGGAGTTTTTTTATTGCCCTTGTGCTACGCTTAACAATTGGAGAACCCCGTGGAATGAAATTGAAAAAGAAGATAACATGTGCGACAAATGTTTTTGGGATATAGAAACAGAGTTCTTCTGCAGAGCCATTCCAGATACATTCCAAAAGTGGAAATGAAACTATTTGATTTTGCATTATTTCTTTTTATGTTTTATGAACATGTTGCTTGTAAAAGAAGTATATTTGAAGTCTTAATGCCTAATATTTATTTATTTGAAATGAAATCTCAATGTTATTTGTTAAGCCATTGGAACATGTTAATGTTAGTAGAATATTGTTATTCAGTAAGGAAATAGACGTATTCAGGAATCGTCGTAATCTAACAAATTTGTTTAGTCCAACTTAGAGTAGATGCATGATTCACACTAATAGAAAATGATATTCAGGAAACTGTTTTACATAGTTTGGAAGATCTTCCAAAATCATTCCATAAGAAGCACACACAACACCAAGTATCTAAGGCTATTACATCATAACATCAATTATCACTTTACCCATATGAGAACAAGTATAAACAGAGGAGCAAATGCCACCAAAATAATCTTCGGTTCCATGTCAGGGAATGACTTACTCTTGGTTATCAAAAGTTTCTCTAGCTTTGCAATCTTACTTTATTCTCTGTCTGAAGTTGCTTCAATACATCAATCTCCACATGAGATTTTTTAATGTTGTCACTCATTGTCTGTGATTCACCAACTGTCAACAAATGCATTTTTAACGACATTTCAGCAAAATCACTCTTAAGAGCGACTAGATCTTCAGTCACAGCCTCGTCCCACCATTTCCAAATGTGGCACTCTCCATCGTTGTTATTAGAACAAGTGAAAAATCTTCTACCTGAGTCCAATTGAGAACGGCATGTGTCGAGTATTGCCTTACGGCCGCAGTAGCAAACCGTGAGCATGCCATTTTCTTCAACAACAGCCTTACATACATAATCAGAATCAGCAAGACTAGCACTTGAACCTGATGGCTGGCTATAACTATAATGGCCAATATATGTCAAGAGTGCAATCAAAATTAATCTCCATCATCTCAAAACCGAATTCATAACATCTCTGGAACACGTAAACTTCATAGACAAATTCGAACTAATAGCGAGCATAAACAAGAAGAACAAGTAACAAAGCATAAATACTTAAGATATCAAAGATTCAGTGTGAAGAATATAATTGTTAAACAAAATTAAACAAAAAGAACGATTGCGTACCTGCTTGACCCAGTAATTTAGACAGAGAATACAAATCGATTTCCCAGAAATTATGTCGAAAGGATGAAGAAAATGGAAGAGAATCTGGCTCGATCCCCTTTCCTACAAAGAGTTTCGTTGAAGAGGATTAAGAGCGATAATATCTTATTTGGTTTTGATTCTGAAACGTTATTTGATAACATTAAATGAATTCGCAAACAAACAAGTCCGAACAAATAGCTCAGATGGTTTATACACTTCATTCACTAACCGAGTACACAACGAACCTCATGTCCCAAGTTCGAATCCCTATATGGTAATTTTTTTTTTGATGTATTCAGTAAAACGTATTACAATTTAGGAAAGTCTTCCTAACCTATTTTTAGACTCTAAACCCTAAGTGCAAACATCCTTCTTTGTGGTTAAAATCTAAACCCTAAACCACTTCTTAACCCTAAACCCAAGCAAATTAATCAACAATATGTAATATCGAAACACTCCTTTATAGTGGTTAAAATCTATACTCTAAACCACTACTTGATGAACCCAAGCAAATTAATTTACAGTCTGGAATATCGTATATCCCCTTTTTAGTTGTTAAAATCTATACCCTAAACCACTACTTGATGAACCCAAGCAAATTAATTTACAGTCTGGAATATTGTATATCCTCTTTCTAGTGGTTAAAATATATACCCGAAACCCCTACTTTATGAACCCAAGCATATTAATTTACAGTATGGAATATCGAAACACTCCTTTCTAGTGTTTAAAATCTATACCCTAAACCACTACTTGATGAACCCAAGCAAATTAATTTACAGTCTGGAATATCGTATATCCCCTTTTTAGTTGTTAAAATCTATACCCTAAACCACTACTTGATAAACCCAAGCAAATTAATTTACAGTCTGGAATATTGTACATCCCCTTTTTAGTGGTTTAAATTTATACCATAAACCACTTCTAAACCCTAAACCCAAGAAAATTAATTTAAAGTCTGGAATATCGTATATCCCCTTTTTAGTGGTTAAAATCTATCTATAGCCTAAACCACTTCTAAACACTAAACCCAAACATATTAATTTATAGTATGGAATATCGAAACACCCTTTTTTTAGTGGTTAAAATCTACACCCTAAACCACTACTTGATGAACCCAAGGAAATTAATTTAAAGTCTGGAATATCGTGTATCCCCTTTTTAGTGGTTAAAATCTATACCCTAAACCACTACTTGATGAACCCAAGCAAATTAATTTACAGTATGGAATATTGTATATCCTCTTTTTAGTGGTTAAAATATATACCCTAAACCACTACTTTATGAACCCAAGCAAATTAATTAAAAGTATGGAATATCGAAACACCCCCTTTTTAGTGGTTAAAATCTATACCCTAAACCACTTCTAAACCCTAAACCCAAGCAAATTAATTTACAGTCTCGAATAACAAAACCACCGCTTTTTAGGGGTTATTCTGCAAACCATTCATCAAGAGTTTTCAAACATCTTTGTAAAAATAGTTCAACTGAATTCAAGACTGCGGCTTACATGAGATAAATTAGTGTGTTCTTTTTTGAACTCAAACTACGTCATTAGAAATTAGATAAGACGTTCATCTCGTAAAACTACTTGATTTTCTGAAAATCATAATATATATTCAGGAAGCTATACCCAAATAATTCAAAGAAGTTTGTTCATCTCAATTCGAAACGATTGCCCATCATTCTTTTGGTTTGTGTAATTACTAGACACCGTCAATATTTTAGTTAAATCAATTTATAAATTGTCTCATAAACCTTTGGCTATAAGGTTTGAATACAAAGTGTTTTGAATTAATAAGAAACGGGACAAACATGCTTAAAACATAAATATCATTACAACAATATAAAGAGAGATGAGGTACATAGATTTACTCTTAAATAACAAACGATTGCAAAACATAAATATTCATAATAAAATCTAATTTCAGATAGTAGCATGCTCCCTAGTCCACGCCTCAGCAAGGGATTTGAACACAACATTGTCTGATATGTAGAGGTTGGCAATTTCATCAACAACTTGATCATCTTCTCCAACTTTTGGTTCTTTCAGCAAAGAATAAATTGATTCCAGAAGTTTTGGAATGGTGTCCAAAATTGTCCATTCCTTCCTGGCCATCAACTTAGGAAGTAAAACATACCCATTTTTATCAATGTTTGGATGATACACCTTTGTCTTGAAGAAGAACCTTGGTGGTTTGAAAGGATATTCAACAGGAAACCAAAGAGAAAACTTGAACACGCCTCCTTCGTATGGAGAATTTTCAGGTCCAATCATCATGCCTTCACAATTTTAAATGTCGCCTTCAACCGGACCAATGCTAACAAAGGGAAGGGGATTTTTCTCCAAACTTTTCAAAGCCTTCTTAACATGTTTTTGTAGGAGCGACATGATTTCCTGAATTTTTTTTTTTTTTAAAATGAAACGCAGGTAACATGTTTAGATATAGAGATAGATATATTTGTGAATTACAACAATATACGAAACGAATGTAACATGTTTAGAAAACGCAGGTAAAAACTCTTCAACTTTTCGCTTATAAACCGAAAGGAAAGCATTAAAAAATTGAAAGTGTATTTAGAAACTGGCCAAATGAAAGATGAAAACAAAGTTTGCTTAATTGTAAATGAGAAAGAGAAAGAGATAGAGATACCTGAACTCGAAGAATGAAAGGAAGAAATAAGTGAAACTAATCGATATATTTGTATATGTAAATGTGACTCTATATATAGACAAAAGAAATTGGTGTCCAGTCGACTTTGGAAATAGTGAACCGATGCAACTTTTCAAACAATCACTGACCAGTTACATCTTTCCAATTCATTCATCTTTGACCAGTCACACATTTTCCAACATGTGACTTTTCAAACAAAAACAATGGGTAACGGTAATTTTGAAACCGATAGTTCTATACTTTTAAAAATTCGTTAACTGACTTTGATCGTCGGACTTGAATGATATTCATACAAGAAGCTAACTTGTATATTATACATCTCAATGAATATAGAGGAAACTATTACTGTTATTCAGGAAGGTCTTCAAAATTTTTTTAATTAAAAATAAAAAATAAATCGTCAACTAGATTCGAACTTGGGACATGAATGATATGCAATTATGTTATTTAGGCACTAGGCTAAGTTAATACTTCGTGTATTCTAGTAAGTTAAAAGTATATATATTGATAACGATTAATAAAATTCTGGAAGGCCTTACACTTTTTAAGGAAGGTATTCCGAATATTTTTCCATTCGTAACTGGAATTTGAAAACTTTCAGGAAACAATAAATCAGTTTTAGGAACGCATTACTTAAAACTTGTAATCGTTTTCAGCCAACATTTAAAAGATATGATACATTTTTGTTCCTGAAACGAAAAAAAACATGAAATGTTCCATAAAATAATGTTGCAAACACTTCTAAATGATAAATAAAGAGAGAGTATCATATTGAGAAGAATAACTCGGAAAGTAATGTATGATGTGTCATCCTCGTAATCCTTGCAAGCATCCATGTGTAAACTCAAAATCTTATCCTCATATCGCTGTTCTGCAGGTGCTCTTGTTATGGCCAGGAACACCACATCTACTGCACTTATGTGATTTGGATTTAGAACCTGGAACTCCAAACTCTCCAACTGATCTGATCCTCTTAGTTGGAGGTCTGTCACTGCTTTGTTTAGTCTTTGGTGGTGGACATGAATAGCTTGACACAGCCTCTGGATACTCACAAGTACTCAAATCTCCATAAGGATGTATGCTTTCAGCATAAGCTTTTGAAGGAATTTCTAGCAGTTCTAATCAGGATTAGCAACCCTAGTCTGAATTCCGAGCCTAGGATCTAAGGTTCATATAATTGAATCTATGGGATCTCAGATTTACCTGTTGATTTGCAGCGGAAGTATTAGCAGATAATCGAGATCACGAAGCGCCTCAAATGCTGCGCCTCTACTGGTATCCACACACACACAAAATGGACCGCAGGGATGCTAGTGCCTTACAGAGATCTAATCTCCAGAGAGGTTTATTTCTGTGTTCTTGTGGCTGTGAATTAGGTTAGGAATCAGTTTAGGTCGACCATATATCTTATATATGTCGGCTTAAACCACAACGGAATTAACCAACGATTAAACCGAATTAATCTGATTAATCCGCGAGTGCATCGATCGATGCACTCTTTGCAACGATCGATGCTGTCCAGAACATTGATATCGAATGCATATCACATATGCATTCACTGGATCATTACATTAATGATCAACCTCGTCTTTAACGCCCAGTTTGCTTAGGTGTGTGACCCTGTAGGATCATATAATACTAGCAATGAGTTCTCAACTCATTGATCATAAGTGGCTTCTAGCAAAGGGTTATGACTACCTTGTGTTATGTGATTGTCTTATCTCGACTGTACGACTTTCACTTAGAGCAAGTACAATAGATTTCAGGACATTCCCAACAATCTCCCACTTGTACTGGAATCATCTATTCCTTTAATCCCTTTGTAGCTATATCTCAATCTAGCATAAGGCAAGAACTGTGTCATCCTTATTGAGCCAGATCACATTTATCGAATCCCAATTTGTACTGATAAAACAAACGACTGACAATCACCTCGTTTGAGCGCGGCCACGCATTTCCAGTATCAAAACTTCGATAGGCCCAGAGATATTTAACTCCTGTTATATAGGAGGTACAAATCCCATCTTGTTCCATCCATGTCTCTTTTATATTTCATGATACGCCTAATCAGTGTCTTTATGATCACCAGTTATGGCTGATGTTTGACGAAGTCAAGACGAACCAATCCATATAAGAGAGGACATGATGAACTCAGGTCTGAGGACTACTCTCTTTAGTCGTAATGAGAAACTCTTATGACACTCATATAACATCTTGTAGAGTTCTCATTAACGGGTCAAGTCCGATCATGTGTTCTCTAACACATATCTATGTGATTGACTTTAATACACTTATTAAATGACTCCATGAAACATAGTCATCAATCACCTCACATACTAGTCTCACGTGGTTGTTAATGTCCCATTTTAACAACCTCGACCAGGGACCATTTATAATTTATGTCATTTGTTTCTTATAGGGTTTCATGATCAAGTCACATACTTGATGACCTATAAAATGTCATAAATTACTTTGGGACAATATATATTTAATTATTCACAATTAAATAATGCTGAAACAATTTCATTAATATAACATAACTAAATTATGTTTTTCGAACATCAAGTCATAACTAAAAACCAAATATAACTCCCACTGAAAACAAGATCATATCTTAAGAGATCTAATGCCTACAACAGCAGTGTGAAACTCATGCTTAGGCCTTGGGAGGGGCTTGGTCAGTGGATCAGCAACATTCTCATCCGTCGGGACTCTGCTGATCTTCACATCTCCTCTATTCACAATATCACGGATAAGGTGATATCTCCTTTCTATGTGTTTGGATTTCTGGTGTGATCTAGGTTCCTTTGCTTGCGCAATGGCTCCATTGTTGTCACAATACAAAGCCACCGGCTCAGAAATGCTAGGAATCACACCAAGTTCAGTGATGAACTTCTTGATCCAAACAGCCTCCTTTGCCGCTTCAGAAGCAGCGAGGTACTCAGCTTCAGTTGTGGAATCTGCTACAGTGTCCTGCTTGGAACTCTTCCAGATGACTGCACCGCCATTCAGGCAGAAGATGTAACCAGATTGCGATCGGAAATCATCTTTGTCTGTCTGAAAACTTGCGTCTGTGTAACCACTTACTACCAGCTCATCACTTCCTCCATACACCAAGAATTTATCCTTAGTATTTCTCAAATACTTCAGAATATTCTTGACTGCTGTCCAGTGACTTTCACCTGGATCCGATTGGTATCTACTCGTCATGCTTAAAGCACAAGCAACATCTGGACGAGTACAGAGCATGGCATACATGATGGATCCCAACGCCGAGGCATAGGGAATCCGACTCATGCGATCTCGCTCAGCAGGTGTCTCAGGACACTGCTTCTTGCTGAGACTTATGCCATAAGACATTGGTATGAAGCCCTTCTTGGAATCTTGCATTCTGAACCTGTGTAAGACTTTATCGATATAGGTGTCTTGACACAGTCCAATTAGCTTGTTTAATCTATCTCTATAGATTCTTATTCCAAGAATATACGCGGCTTCTCCCATGTCTTTCATTGAAAAACAACTTCCGAGCCAAGTCTTAACAGACTGTAACAACGGAACGTCATTTCCGAGAAGAAGTATGTCATCTACATACAACACGAGAAATGCAACTGCGCTCCCACTAGTATTCTTGTAAACACATGGTTCTTCTTCGCTTCTGATGAAATCAAACTTTTTTGACTGCTTCATCAAAACGAAGATTCCAACTCCGAGATGCTTGCTTCAATCCATAAATGGATCGATGAAGTTTGCATACTTTCCTAGCTGCATTTGGATCGATGAAACCTTCGGGTTGTGTCATGTACACATCCTCTTCCAGAATTCCATTAAGGAAAGCTGTTTTCACGTCCATCTGCCAGATCTCATAATCATAATGAGCAGCTGTTGCTAGGAGAATCCGAATGGATTTAAGCATGGCGACAGGTGAATAGGTTTCATCATAGTCAATACCATGAATTTGTTTGAAAACTTTTTGCCACTAGCCTTGCTTTATATATCTGAATATTTCTATCCACATCAATTTTCTTTTTGAAAAATCCATTTACACTCAATGGGTCTTGCACCATCGGGTAAATCAACCAAAGTCCATACTTGGTTCTGTGACATGGATCCCATTTTGGATTCAGCGGCTTTTAGCCACTTTTCGGAGTCAGGGCTCATCATCGCTTCTTCAAAATTTGCTGGCTCGTCACTGTCAATGATCAACAAATCATGACAATTGGTTACGAGAAATCCATATCTCTCGGGTTCGTGACGGATCCTTTCGGATCGGCGAATTTCAGGCTCCACAGGCGCCATCTCTACAACTCTTTGTAGATCCAACTGTTGCTCTTCCTCTACGGGTTGAGCATTTTCCTGCGGTTCTCGAACTTCTTCGAGTTGTACTTTACTCCCACTGTTTCTCTTGGAAAGAAATTCTCTCTCAAGAAAGACGCAGTTCCGAGCAACAAACACTTTGTTCTCGGATTGGTTGTAAAAGTAGTATGCCTTGGTTTCCTTAGGATAACCAACGAAGTAGCATTTATCAGATTTGGGCTCGAGCTTATCTGTAATTAATCTCTTAACATAAGCTTCACAACCCCAAATCTTCAGGAAAGACACATTCGGAACATTTCCAGTCCACATCTCATGTGGTGTCTTTGCAACCGATTTTGACGGAACCCTATTAAGTGTAAACGCAGACGTTTCTAGAGCGTATCCCCAAAAGGATAATGGAAGAGTTGAGAGACTCATCATTGATCGAACCATATCTAATAAGGTCCGATTCCTCCTCTCAGACACGCCATTCCATTGTGGTGTTCCAGGAGGAGTGAGTTGTGAAACAATTCCACAATCTCTCAAATGATCACTGAATTCTTGGCTTAAGTATTCTCCTCCACGATCTGATCGAAGAGCCTTAATACTTTTGCCAAGTTGATTCTGTACTTCATTTTGGAACTCTTTGAACTTTTCAAAGGATTCCGACTTGTGTCTCATTAGATAGACATAGCCATACCTGCTGAAATCATCAGTGAAGGTAATGAAGTATCGAAAATTTCCTCTGGCACTTGTTCTCATTGGGCCGCATACATCTGTATGTATAAGGCCCAATAGGTCACTGGCCCTTTCATTTTGTTTGTTGAAAGGGGCCTTCGACATTTTGCCTAGTAAACAAGATTCACATTTCTCACATGATTCATAATCAAATGAGCCCAAAAGCCCATCACTATGGAGCTTTTGAATCCGTTTCTCGTTTATGTGGCCCAAACGACAATGCCATAGAAAAGTCTGATTCGTGTCATTTGATTTGAATCTCTTAGTGTTAATGTTATAGATTGGTGTGCTTTGGTTTAAAACATAAAGCCCATTCTCTAATGGGCTGCTACCATAAAATATATCATTATAATCAAAAGAAAAACATTTATTCTTTATTGAAAACTGATATCCTTCCACATCCAAAATAGGAATAAAAATAATATTTCTGCTTATCGCAGGTACATAGTAGCAATTATTAAGTTTTAACACCAAACCAGAAGGTAAAGACAAGTTATATGTTCCTACGGCTAATGCAACAACTCTTGCTCCATTTCCCACGCGCAGGTCCACTTGTCCCTTCTCCAACGTCCTACTGTTGCTTAGGCCCTGCATATTTGTACAAATATGAGCACCACAGCCGGTATCCAATACCCAAGAAGTAGAACCAGAAGTAGTAACAATTACTTCTATAACATAAATACCTGAAGATGAAGTCTCGAAAGTCTTCTTCTTCTTCTTCTTCTCTTCCAAGAATTTGTTGCAATTTCTCTTCCAATGCCCAGACTCTTTACAGTAATGGCACTTATCAGTCTCAGACGGGCCCGGCTTGGGCTTCGGGGCTGGCGCAGGCGTGTCCTGGTTCTCAACCTGGACTGCCTTGCCCCTTCCCTTGCCTTTGCCAAGTTTCTTAAACTTCTTACCCCCTTGTACCATAAGTACATTAGGAGTGCCCTTCTTGATATTAGGCTCAGCTGTCTTAAGCATGCTGATATATCATGGTTTTTACTAGTTTTAGACCATGATATAAGTGTGTTTTTAGTGTCTTTTGTGTTCTTTTAGAGTCTTTTACAGGTATAATCAGGTTTGGAGCTGAATTGGAGATAATGGAGCATTTTGGAGATTTTTGGAGTGTTTGGCCGAGAGATAGAGGTCACTGTCCGAAACAGAGGAAGGTATCGATCGTTGCACTCTTGCATCGATCGATGCACCAGCGAGATGGGCCGAAACTCGGCGGTTTAGAAGAGTGAAGAATTTGCACTTTGATCCAGAAGTTCCTGATATTTACAAAGAAGCCCCTGGCCGAGATTATGCCTATATAATAGAGTTTTTAGTGTTTTTATTAGATACGCTTTATATATTTTACAATACACTTTGATAATTAAGAGCAGAGGATTTTAGAGCTTTTTGGGGCTGATCTGAACCTGTTACATCATCTGTATTTGGAGAAGATTTCGAACCCCTTTTACTCTTATTCTTTTATGCAATTTATTCATTCTATGATTATGTTTTCATTATCTATGTCTGAGTAGATCCATAGTTAGGTTTAGGGTTTCTCACATAGGATTTCATGACTTGCTAGACTTGTTCAAATTCAGTTAAGGATTCATAACTATATCTGTTCTTCAATTTAATTGTGCTTAAAGCTAGTTCTAACCTGATCAATTAGAATCTAGATCTTAGGTTGCTAAATACGTCACGGAAGTGGGGTTTAGGAATCTGAACTAATTAAATTGGGCAATTAAACTTTGCGCAAACGGAAGTTTGGTTTAGGATAATTGTGAACATATCAAACTTGGACTTATTGCTAGTTTAATCTGTTAGTTCTCGCAAACGAAAGTTTGGTTTGCTGCACTTAGACTTAGAGAATTATCGCAAAGGAATTTGGTTAATTCTATATCTGTGTTTTGAGTTCTAGAACTGTGCTTAATTAGATCCTTGCTGAATAAACTGTCTGCTTGTCTGATTTCCTGAGAATACCCTAGGCTTGACGCTTTTAATTACTTGCTTCACAACCGTTAATCTCTGCTACTGATTTACTTTCTCGCATCGCAATTTATTTCATTCACTATTTGCTTATTTCTAGTATTTATTCCTATAGTTTGATTCTCTCGAGACCGAGTGTCCCTGTGGATTCGATAACCCTATATACTACTTTGACATTGCTGTTCACTTGCAGTTTAGTATAGGGAAAACTTAGAACCTATCAAGTTTTTGGCGCCATTGCCGGGGACTCTTTGAGTCTTCGATAGGACCGAACTTAGGGTTTTTGCTAGAAATTTTTCTTTTTGTTTTTGTTCTTTTTCGTTTTTATTTTTTTGATTTTGCTGAACTTTTTCTCTGATTTCTCTCTGTCGCAGGTACGAATTTCGCCTTGCGTCGATCGTTGCATACCTTGCGTCGATCGTCACTAGGCGATTCTGAGATTGAATCGATCGTTGCACTGATAGCATCGATCGTTGCTGGACGATTACAGACAGTTTATGCCAACGCAGAAAACTCGAAGTAATCCGAACTCGAGCTTGCTTAATCTCGGACTAGAGGAACTTGGACGTCTAGAAAGGACTAACAGAAGAGAAAAGAGAGAGAGGATGGTACGAGAACGTTTGATCTTGATACCAGATGCTGAAGGTACCCTGAGGGACCAAGATGACAACCCGTACAATGCTGCTGGGCATCGGGTTGATGCTGAAGGGAATGTCATCCCTGATCCTCCTGAGCAACAGGAGCTGAACCGAAACCAGGGTCAAGGACAGGCCCAAGGTAGAGAGATGGTGGTTCATGAGAGGACACTAGCTGATTACAACAGACCTGATGAGTTTCATGCAAACCGAGCAGCTCTAGTGCTTCCTACTTTCGAGAGGAATGATTTTGAGGTAAAAACCATCTACTACCAGCTGATGAGACAGATTGCTTTTCATGACCTTCAAGCAGAGCAGCCTATGGATCACATTGACAAGTTTGAGGACATAGTCACTGGCATGAAGTATGAAGGAGTATGCCCGGACTATCTGTTCCTTAAGCTATTTCCGCACAGTCTTGCTGGAGACGCTAGTGCATGGCTGAGACAACTGGCACCTGGTCAGTATACTACTTGGACAGCCTTAAAGAGTGAGTTCCTGCGTCACTTTTATGATGATGCGCGCTCGGATCAGTCCAGACAGGACATACTCACCTTTTCCCAAGGAGCTGTGGAGCCCTTGAAGACTGCCTGGATGAGATTTAAGCAGTATCAGCGTGACTGTCCACACCATGGATTCACAGAAGTACAGCTGATTGGTATCTTTTTCAGAGGCATAGATCTCCCTTATCAGACTGCGCTGGATAATTCCAGTAATGCTAATTTCAATACCAGGACTCCTACACAAGCTAAGCAGTTGATTGAGAATCTGATTGGCAGCAACAGTTTCAAAACAATGGATGAAAGGAGAAAGAGATCTGGTGGAACCGTAGAGAATTCTGATATAGCTAATATAAGATCCAGATTGGACACAGTCTACAATCTCCTGACGAGTAAGAAATCTGTCCACTTTGCCCAAGATGTAGAGGTGATTCAGACTGAGGAGGAAACTCAGGAAGAAGATGTGAATTTCATAGGAGGTTCTGGTTTCCAAGGCAATAGATTTGGTAATCAACAGGGGAACATATTCTCCAATGGTGGACAGACTGGTGGTTTTCAGAAGACCTATGGACAAGGTACTCAGAGAACCTATGGGTCTACATCCTATCAGACTCCTCCTGCACCTACAGCCCATGAGAGCAAAATGGAGGCTATGATGGAACAACTGATGGAGAGTCAAACGAAGCTTTCTGTGGACAACAATAAGAAGCTGGACGTTGTCTATCAAGACCTCAATGGGAAGTTTGAGTCACTGAGCACTCACATGAAGCAGTTGGACACTCAGGTGAACCAGATGTCCAGCTCACTGAAGGGAAAAGGAGTTGCAGAGACTCATATTAAGGCCTGGTCTGTACTCATTAATGATGGATCTTATCTAGGGGAGAAATTTGAGCTAAGTACAGCTGAGTTGGTGACTGAGGCAGAATTTTCGGATTTCTGTGAAAAACTCTCGGGTAGAAACTGCAGTGATGCAACGATCGACATACAGCTGGCATCGATCGATGCAAGTCGTGAACGGGCAGAAGACCCGTGGGATGAAAGTGAGATTGATGCAGAACTAGCCCGCCTATTCCCTGATGTATCTGAGATCACTCAAGAGGATGTTTATGCACAAGCCATTAGGCAATGTCCCAAGGTGTCTGAAGTGATAAAACAAGAGATTGAAGAGCTGAAAAAGCTAGAAGAGAGTGGTGAAGACTTGGAAGAAATTCCACCTTCTGATGATCCACCTTATCATCCATGTGTTCAGAGATATTTGAACAAGATGTTGCCTTTAGATGAGGAGCTGAGAGAATGGGTGATAATAGTTCCTCAGCATATCAGTGATGTTCTGCTAACTAAGGTCCCGAAGAAACTGCCTGATCCTGGAGTCTTTGTGCTAGATTGTTCTATCTTTGAGGATAGTTTTAGGCGCTCTCTATGTGATTTAGGAGCTGCTGGAAGCATAATGCCTTACTCTGTGGCAGAGAAGCTGGGAATGTTGGATTTTACTCCTACTAGGACTTCTCTTATCCTAGCTGATCAGTCCATACGAGTTCCTGAAGGACTTCTTATGGACATTCCGGTGAGAGTTGGGAACTACTTAGTTCCAACGGATTTCCTTGTGCTGAAATATGACTGTAATCCGGATGAAGCTTTATTGCTTGGGAGACCATTCTTGGCTACAGCAGGAGCTGTAATTGATGTTAGACAGAGTCTAATAGACCTCCACCTGGGAGATGAACCACTGCACTATGAGATGGAGAAGCTGCGAAAGCCACTAATAGATGGACAGACTTTCATAATCATGGAAGCAGATGATGAGCAGCCAGATGAGACTGCAATTATAGATCCTGGAGCACATTTCACTCCATCTTTTCTTGGCCATGAGCATTCCGCTACAGCCTACTCACCACCTTGGATGAGGAGACTTGAACAGAGACAGAAAAAGTCTTTGTCAGGACCTCCTGGTACTTGAAAATTCTCATCCGTCCGGTCAAGCTATTGACCTTAAACAAGCGCTGGGTGGGAGGCAACCCACCATTAGGTACTGGTGTTTTTCTTTTTCATTTTTGGTGTTTTTGTTAGGATTTTACGTTTGTTTTTGTTTCTGGTGAGTTTATGTTTGCAGGTCTCGGTTAAATCGCAGTGCAGCGATCGATGCATTTCTGTATCGATCGTCACAACACGAAAGGAATCGCATTGCAGCGATCGTTGCGGTCCTGAGCAACGATCGACTATACACGAAAATCGCCAAGTAACGGTCGATGCACTTAGTGCAACGGTCGATGCTTAGCGACAGAGGTAACCCGACAGACATAACTTCACCTTTTCATTTTTTATTTTCTTTTTACCGATCCTTCGCTGGACACTACTGGGGACAGTGTGTCTTAAGTGTGGGGGAGGTGCTACTGACTTATATCTTTCTGTTTTCTTAAGAGTCAGTCCGTTTTTCAAAAAAAAAAAAAAAAAAAATTTTGTTTTATTGAGTCAAAATTGTTTAAGTAAGAAACTATGATTTTCTGAGAAGATTTACAAGACTTGCAGGAACTTAAGTAACCATTGGGATGAAGTTGCAGGATCTATCTATGACTGTTAGAAAACCCCATCACAGATCAACCTACTGGGAACACCCACATCACTTCAGGTATCAGAGGATCCTTTTACTGACTTCAACCTTAATACTGACTTAGATTTCTCACCTAAGGGCTTGGTATGCTTTATGTCGGATTCCCTGTTAGTTCTGACACAGCCTGTAAACCTGTCCTATTTAGTCCCCTTCTCCCCTTATATAAAGTAAAAAAAAAAAATAATAATAAACTGAGGATGAGTTAGTAACTCCGAAGTGGTCATGAGAATAGTAGCAAACACTATTATCTCTCATGTGATCCATGGAATGTGTCCAAAGTATACCCCATAACGGGAAGAACACTGATAAAAAAAATAAAATGATACCCAGTGGGGAAAAATCAGTTGTTAAAGAAGGGAAAGAGAAAAAAGGGACTAGAGAAAGATAGTATGGTGGTCTAGAGCTGATAAGGTAAGAATCCATGTGCCTTTAGATCGATACTCCTTAGGTGAGACCGCACTTAAATACTTGCAGAAGTCAGTAGGGAGAATTTGAATGCTTGAATGTGATTGTGGAGTTTACCTAGGACAGTTGCTAAGTGTGGGGGAAGTACATTGTGGTCTTGATATCCTGTGATTGATTCTTGCAGTGGTTTACTAAGGGGAATCTGAGTATTGTAGCTTCTAGGATGAAATGAGTTTCTGAAGAGTTTTCAAACCTCTTCACCATGTTTTAGTTCTCTGTTTTGCTTGAGGGCAAGCAAAGGATAAGTGTGGGGGAGTTGATATATCATGGTTTTTACTAGTTTTAGACCATGATATAAGTGTGTTTTTAGTGTCTTTTGTGTTCTTTTAGAGTCTTTTACAGGTATAATCAGGTTTGGAGCTAAATTGGAGATAATGGAGCATTTTGGAGATTTTTGGAGTGTTTGGCCGAGAGATAGAGGTCACTGTCCGAAACAGAGGAAGGTGTCGATCGTTCCACTCTTGCATCGATCGATGCACCAGCGAGATGGGCCGAAACTCGGCGGTTTAGAAGAGTGAAGAATTTTCACTTTGATCCAGAAGTTCCTGATATTTACAAAGAAGCCCCTGGCCGAGATTATGCCTATATAATAGAGTTTTTAGTGTTTTTATTAGATACGCTTTATATATTTTACAATACACTTTGATAATTAAGAGCAGAGGATTTTAGAGCTTTTTGGGGCTGATCTGAACCTGTTACATCATCTGTATTTGGAGAAGATTTCGAACCCCTTTTACTCTTATTCTTTTATGCAATTTATTCATTCTATGATTATGTTTTCATTATCTATGTCTGAGTAGATCCATAGTTAGGTTTAGGGTTTCTCACATAGGATTTCATGACTTGCTAGACTTGTTCAAATTCAGTTAAGGATTCATAACTATATCTGTTCTTCAATTTAATTGTGCTTAAAGCTAGTTCTAACCTGATCAATTAGAATCTAGATCTTAGGTTGCTAAATACGTCACGGAAGTGGGGTTTAGGAATCTGAACTAATTAAATTGGGCAATTAAACTTTGCGCAAACGGAAGTTTGGTTTAGGATAATTGTGAACATATCAAACTTGGACTTATTGCTAGTTTAATCTGTTAGTTCTCGCAAACGAAAGTTTGGTTTGCTGCACTTAGACTTAGAGAATTATCGCAAAGGAATTTGGTTAATTCTATATCTGTGTTTTGAGTTCTAGAACTGTGCTTAATTAGATCCTTGCTGAATGAACTGTCTGCTTGTCTGATTTCCTGAGAATACCCTAGGCTTGACGCTTTTAATTACTTGCTTCACAACCGTTAATCTCTGCTACTGATTTACTTTCTCGCATCGCAATTTATTTCATTCACTATTTGCTTATTTCTAGTATTTATTCCTATAGTTTGATTCTCTCGAGACCGAGTGTCCCTGTGGATTCGATAACCCTATATACTACTTTGACATTGCTGTTCACTTGCAGTTTAGTATAGGGAAAACTTAGAACCTATCACATGCCATGCAGTTCAGTCAACGTCTTCGTCAAGTTGTTCATGTTATAGTTCATAACAAACTGATCATAACTTGACGGCAGTGACTGCAGAATGATGTCAGTAGCCAACTCTTGGCTAATGGGACAATCCAGTCTCCCCAGGTTATCAATATAACCCATCATCTTAATGACATGAGGACTGACCGGACTGTCCTTTGGTAGCTTGCATTCAATGAGTGATTTAACCGTCTGGTATCTCTCAGTTCGTGCTTGCTCCTGAAACATGCTTTTCAGGCTAGTGATCATCTCCACTGGCGACTCCACGTTCTCGTATTGCTTCTGCAAGTCCGAGTTCATGGTAGCCAACATGAGACAATTCACATCGACCACATCATTGGAATGCTTATCCCAAGCACTCCTTTCTGCATGTGCAGCATTGGCTCTCGGTTTTTCAGGGAGAACAGTTTCCAGGACATAGTCCCTTTTCTCCTGCTTGAGAACAATTCTCAAGTTCCGATACCATTCGAGAAAATTCGATCCATTTAACTTGTCCTTCTCAAGGACGGATCGCAGGGAGAAAGAGTTATTATGAGTGTTAGTCATAGCTGAGAACAAAGAAAGGAAAAGGTTTAGTTATGATGTTCAAGAAATGAGAAATCTTAACTTTTAAAAAAACTCGCATTATATTCAAAACAATGTTTCCTCAGATGAATATAATGATCCAAGACCCATACTTCACTAAACTTGAGTGAGCCACTGGCTATCACCCAAATTTAGCTATCTAGGTAAGCAACAACTTTGCTAGTTATATCCAATATAACTCTTGGTTGTGGATCGACATCTCATGTCCAATCCACCTGATGTCTCTGGGCCCAAAACTATTTTGATAGCCCAGTCAAGTAAACCAATCTCTTCAGTCATGTAATTGTTGATGCCTTGCACTGCAAGCCCATTAACACGATTTCTTCCTGCCTTACTCATGTAATTGTTGATACCTTGCACTGCAAGCCTATCGTACAATGAAATGAGTCTTGACAGTTGACAAGATTGGAAAGACATCAAGTATTACTTGATATTTGGTTGAGGAACGGAACCATTTAAAACGTTCAGTTTTATTATGTTTTAATTCTTATAATTAGTTAATTTGTCTTGCTTCGGTTCTGTGATTTCAGGTTCAATAACCCAATCATCAAACCTGATGTCGACCGACACTACTATAGTGTCGATCGATGCAGGATAACCAAAAGTAATTTGCGATAACCGATCAATCCAATTGATCCGGTTTTGAATACCGGTCAGCATCGATCGATGCTACATTAGCATCGGTCGATGCCAACCTAATCAAACCAATCGCAATTAAACCATTCACAGTGTTCGACCATCTTTAACCAAGCTCGATAACCGGTCCAATCCAATTGAACCGATTCATCAATCTCGCGAGGTTTGTGTCGATCGATGCAACATTTGTGTCGATCGACACTAGGCGAAAACTGAGTTTTATTCGGGTTTTCGCCCTGTGTCGATCGATGTCGGATTGGCAACGATCGACACCATGCGAAAAACCCTAAATTTTATTTGGGTTTTTGCCCTATATCGATCGATGCCGGATTGGCATCGATCGACACCATGCGAAAATACCCTAAATCGTTTTCGAACAGAACCCTAAACTAGGTTTTTCATGAAAACGAATTTAGCAAGTTTGTATCAACCATACACAAATTCAGATTCAACCAATCTAATCAACATGCTACAGATTCAATGGAACCCTAAAGCTCTGATACCACTGAAGGAATTTCTAGCAGTTCTAATCAGGATTAGCAACCCTAGTCTGAATTCCGAGCCTAGGATCTAAGGTTCATATAATTGAATCTATGGGATCTCAGATTTACCTGTTGATTTGCAGCGGAAGTATTAGCAGATAATCGAGATCACGAAGCGCCTCAAATGCTGCGCCTCTACTGGTATCCACACGCACACAAACTGGACCGCAGTGATGCTAGTGCCTTACAGAGATCTAATCTCCAGAGAGGTTTATTTCTGTGTTCTTGTGGCTGTGAATTAGGTTAGGAATCAGTTTAGGTCGACCATATATCTTATATATGTCGGCTTAAACCACAGCGGAATTAACCAACGATTAAACCGAATTAATCTGATTAATCCGCGAGTGCATCGATCGATGCACTCTTTGCAACGATCGATGCTGTCCAGAACATTGATATCGAATGCATATCACATATGCATTCACTGGATCATTACATTAATGATCAACCTCGTCTTTAACTGTTGGGAATGTCCTGAAATCTACCGTACTATCTCTAGAAAGTATGATAAGTGTCGAGATCAGACATAAGTCATAAATACTGGGTGATCATGATGACTTGCTAGAGCCCGCTCATGATCTATAAGTTTAGGACTTATTACCAGTATTGTATGATCCCTAAGGGTCACACACCATAGCTAACGGGAAAGTTAAAATGGAATTAGTACGGTAAGATGCAAGGCATTTACTGTATTTGAACAGAGAATTGGGCCAGACAAAATACAGTCTTTTGTCTGGTTTGGGCCTTGGGCCCAAAATCCCAATAGGGAATTAGTTTAATTACTTGGGCCCATATAAGGATGAGGAAAGGCGCAGGAAGCCCTAATGCTTCTTGCTCTGCGATTTCTGAGCTTGAGTCGTCCTCTCTCTCTCTGTTGATTCCAACTTGGTCTAGCAGCCTGATCCAGTAGCTTGTAAGCGTGTGGATACCTAGGAGGAGCCGGTAATCATCAGCTCTTGCAGATCTCGATATTCCTTTGATCAATCCGCTGCAATCACAAGGTAATGATCCTGATCTGTTTATGATTCAACTGCAAATCACCTAGATCCTAGTTGATTATGTTAGGTTGTAATCTGACAATTACACAAATGAACACACATAATCCTACAGTGGTATCAGAGCCTAGGTCGTTAGGTTTTTGCTTTTTGGATCATACTAGGTTGTTTATTAGTTTGATGAATCAATTTTATTGAGTAAAATTGATTGAAACTTTGAAAACCTAGAAATAAGAAATCGAGATGTCATCTTAATGATTATAGTCTCTCGAATCGTTAACAATCAATCGCTGTTGACTTTGTTTTATAATAAAGAAACGTTCTACTAGGTTTGTTAATGTTCAGAATCGTTTTTTGTCTTTAAATGTTTATCATGAAACGAACAAGAAAAGTCAAAATCGATTATTGTATTGAGTATCGATTATTATTCAATGTGTTTGTTCAGAATCGTTTTAAGGTCAAAGTGATTGTTCAATGAATTAATTATCACTCGATAAGTAAAAGGTCAAAATCAATTTGTCCTTTTGTGTATGTCATGAATCGATTATTGAAATGGAAAAGGACAAAACGTTTATGCTTGACTCGATTATTGAATATCACGTTCGATTGTTATCATAAGGTTAGCGATCATCAAGTTTTTGTTTTTAAGCTAAAGACAAAAACAATTCAAAGCCTTGATAATTGTGGTTCGTTTTTCCCAAACCCGCGACAATGAACCGATCAAACCGATTGTGGTTCATTGTCTGCTTTAGCCAAAACCGCAAGTTAGGTCAAAATTGGCTAAAACACAAGGTGTTTCTTCCTGATTTTGGACTTAACCAAACCGATCCAATTTAATTGGTGGTTCAAGCGGTTAACCCAAATCGCGGTTTGCTGGAAATTATTTAATACAATTGGTATTATTTAATTTCTAGTTAGACAGGATTTAAATTCAAAAATTGAATTTTAACCTAAACCGAAGGCTGGTCTAAGTTTGATTTGGTTGGACCAAATAATTTAGAGCTGGTCTGGTTTAGTAAATAACCAGTTGGATTTAGTAGTTAATTTGGTCTTGGACCAGAATTAATGAACCGACTCGGTTATTTCAAATTATTGGGCTAATTGGAATTATATGGTCTTGGGCCAAGAATTGGGCCTATAATTTGTGACCCAACCGAAAACTTTAATAAAATATTAAATTAGAAATTTCTATTTTTAGTATATTTCTAAATTTAGAAAGTTTCTAAAATAAGTAAGTTTCCCAAAATAGTAATCTTCTATTTTTGGAAAGAAAACCTAAAGTCCTCAAAACCAATATCAAGCTTGGATGTCTTGCCCAATCTTGTCAGCTACTTAACGCTTATTCAATTACAGATATGGCTTACAGTGTGAGGTGTCTGTTTTTGCGTAAGTAAAGTAGTATATAGTCACTAATTTCATTGGGAGTCCCAGACTTTAGTGATTATTTGGCTGTAAGAGATTGGTTTCCTTGACTGGGCCATCGGGAGTCCCGGGCCTTGAGACATCTGGTGAATTGGGCCTTGGGCCCAATCCACAACCGAGAGTTATATGGATATAACTAGCTGTGTGTATGCTTACTAAGTAAAGCTAATTCTGGGTGACGGCCAGTGGCCCACTTTGGTTTTAGTCGAACATGGGTCTCGGAATCATTGCATTCTTATGAGGTTGAACAAAGAAATTTTGAATGCAATGCGAGTTTTCTTATAAGTTATTAAGATTACTCTTTTATGAACTGAATAACTAACACTCTATTTATCTCTAAATTTCAGTTATGACTAGCACAAACAATCAAAACACTTTCTCGATCCGGTCTGTCCTTGAGATGGACAAACTGAACGGATCAAATTTCTTGACTTGGTCGCGGAACCTGAGGCTAGTCCTCAGGCAGGAGAGAAAGGACTATGTCCTTGAAAGAGCTCTCCCCGAGAGGATCGGGTCCAATGCCTCTCATGCAGTATATGATGCTTGGAATAAGCATTATAATGATGCGGTAGATGTGCGTGGTCTGATATTGGCTACCATGGACTCAGATTTGCTGAAGCAATATGAGAACATGGAGTCGCCAATAGAGATGATCAGCAGCCTGAAATTGAAATTTCAGGAGCAGGTAAGAGTGGAGAGATACCAGTTGGTTAAGTCTCTCACTAGCTGCAAGCTACCAAATGATCATCCAGTGAGTCCTCATGTCAGTAAAATGATGGGTTACATTGATAACTTGAGGAAACTGGATTATCCAGTTAGCCAAGAATTGGCAACTGAAATCATTCTGCAGTCACTGCCGTCAAGCTATGATAAGTTCAAAAGGAACTATATCAAGAAAGGCTTAACGAAGACGCTGACTGAACTGCATGATATGCTCAAGACAGTTGAGCCAAACGTGAAGAGTACCCTGTATAATCTCATAATGGAGAAGGGTAGGTTTTCTAAACCTAGTGCTGACAAGGGTGAAGACAAAGTTGTCCAGATTTTGAATCATGGCAAGCCTGTGTCTTCTGAGCCCGAGTCAGATACATCTTACGTTGGTAAGTGCTGCTACTGTAAAGAGACTGGGCATTGGAAGAGAGATTGCATTAAATTCATGGAAGATTATGAGGAGTTGAAGTTGATGTATGAGACTACTTCCTCAGGTATTCATGTTATTACTTCAAGTTCTACCTTATAGGTATTGGATACTGGTTGTGGCACTGATATTTGTTATAATATGCAGAGCCTAAGCAACAGTAGAACGTTGAAGGAAGGGCAAGTGGAACTGCATGTCTGGAAGGAGCTATGGATGCTGCCTCAGCCGTAGGGTTTTCACTCGTAGATGCCTTTGAGGCTTGGTTTTGTATTAAGTAATTGCTACAATGTACCTGCTTTAAGCAGAGTTGTCTTTCATTTTCTTGTAAGAATTTGAATGTTTTTCATTTTGATAAAAGACAAGTTTTGTTCTTTTGATCTCAATGAAATATTGATTGTAGCACCCTATTCAAGGAATGGGTTTTATATCTTAAACCAAAGAGTGCCTAAAAGTAACATAAATACCGAATTGGTTTAAATCTGATGAATTAAACCTGATTTTTCTTGGCGTAAATGTTTTGGTCACATAGAGTGAGTCGGATTCAGAAATCCCATAGTTATGGACTTTTGGGCTCATTTGATCGGATATCTTATGAGACTTGAATTCTGCTTACTGGACCAAAAGACAAAGGGCCCATCTTAGCCGAGCTAGAGAAAGGCCCAAAGGCTTATTGGACCTTGAACATACTCATGTATGTGGCCCGATGAGCAGTAATGCCAGAGAAAATTTCCTGTACTTCATTATCTTTACTGATTACTTCAGTGAGTATGACTGTGTTCAATAGATGAGACACGAGTCGGAATTCTTTGAAATGGTCGAAAGAGTTCCAGAATGAAGTATAGAATCTGAGTGACAGAAGTATTGAGACTCTGGATTAGATCACGAGTGAGAATACTTAAGTCATTGATGGTGTGATCATCTGAATGAGTGTGAAGTCATTTCACAGCTCATTTCTCTTGAAAACCTGGAGGTGTTTCTGTGAGAAAGAATCAGATCTTACTAGAAATGATTAAAGATGAGTCACACGAATCTTCCATGATATTCTTTAAGAATAAAGCTCTAGAAATATCTAAGTTTACGCTGAAATAGTTCCACCAATATCAGTTGAAAGACACCACATAAATGTGGACTGGAAATGATCCAAATTCGTCTTTACTGAGTATTTGTAGTTGTGCTACTTCGCTGGTTTTCCTAGGGAAACCAAGGCTTGTTACTTTTTACGTCCATTCCGAAAACGAAGTTAGGTTGTTCGGAATTCTGTTTTCTAAAAGGAAAGTTACTTTCCAAGAAGAACAGTGGGAGTAAAAGTATAACTCGAAGAAATTCGAGAAATACAGGAGGCTGCTCAACCTGTTGAGGGAGAGCAGCGGATAGATTTACAGATTTCTGTAGAATCTACACCTGTAGAGCCTGAAGTTCGCAGATCTGAATGAATCCGTCATAGTGATGGAACAAGATGGGATTTGTCCCTGCCGTTTAACGGAGGTAATATCTCTAGGCCAATCGGAGACTTGATAGCTGGTAAGAGAGTGGCCACTCCCAAACGGACTTGCCCAAGTCGTTTGCATTGTCAGTATCAAATCTGGTCCGATGAACATGGTCTGGCTATATAAGGATGACACGCATCTTGCCTTATGCCAGATCGAGATATTGAGACAAAAGGATTAGGGAATGTAGGATTCCAGTACAAGTGGGAGATTGTTGGGAATGTCCTGAAATCTACCGTACTATCTCTAGAAAGTATGATAAGTGTCGAGATCAGACATAAGTCATAAATACTGGGTGATCATGATGACTTGCTAGAGCCCGCTCATGATCTATAAGTTTAGGACTTATTACCAGTATTGTATGATCCCTAAGGGTCACACACCATAGCTAACGGGAAAGTTAAAATGGAATTAATACGGTAAGATGCAAGGCATTTACTGTATTTGAACAGAGAATTGGGCCAGACAAAATACAGTCTTTTGTCTGGTTTGGGCCTTGGGCCCAAAATCCCAATAGGCCATTAGTTTAATTACTTGGGCCCATATAAGGATGAGGAAAGGCGCAGGAAGCCCTAATGCTTCTTGCTCTGCGATTTCTGAGCTTGAGCCGTCCTCTCTCTCTCTGTTGATTCCAACTTGGTCTAGCAGCCTGATCCAGTAGCTTGTAAGCGTGTGGATACCTAGGAGGAGCCGGTAATCATCAGCTCTTGCAGATCTCGATATTCCTTTGATCAATCCGCTGCAATCACAAGGTAATGATCCTGATCTGTTTATGATTCAACTGCAAATCACCTAGATCCTAGTTGATTATGTTAGGTTGTAATCTGACAATTACACCAATGAACACACATAATCCTTCATTAACGCCCAGTTTGCTTAGGTGTGTGACCCTGTAGGATCATATAACACTAGCAATGAGTTCTCAACTCATTGATCATAAGTGGCTTATAGCAAAGCGTTATGACTACCTAGTGTTATGTGATTGTCTTATCTCGACTGTACGACTTTCACTTAGAGCAAGTACAATAGATTTCAGGACATTCCCAACAGCTTTAGCAAACACTTCTGCGGAGTGGAAAGCATCCACAAACTTGTTCTCATCCAATTTTGAACGCTTACTAGCAGCAACAACATGAATGCAAGGAATCCTATCTATATCAAAAACATTGCATGTGCAATGCTTCTGTTCTAGATTCACAACAAACTTCATAGCTTCATCTTTAACCTCAAACTCATATCTATCAACCTGGTAGACATTAAGTGTCGTAGCAGCATCGTATCTTGATACAAGCTTCTTCACTACACGAGGTGTAACAATACTCTCATTTTTCTTGGCAGCTTCCCGGCGATCGTGAAACCATGTCGTGAGCGTCAATCTAATAGTCTCCAGCAGTGAGATTATTGGCAACTCACGAGGTGTTTTTAACATAGAATTCAGAGACTCTGCAATGTTTGTGGTCATAATATTGTACATGTTTCCTGGAGCAAAGCAACGAGCCCACTTCCTGACATCTGCATCTACCAAATACTTAGCTAAGCTTGCACTTCCATCTCTTATATCACTAAACAGCGCATTGAACTCATGGACTGTATAGGCATTAGCAGCAGATTCTACCAAAGGAATCAGTCCGGTTTTTCCATACCTTGTTTTGATGTTATTGATTTGATGAATCCTACAAATCCCATGATGTACACGAGGATAAACATTTGCAAGAGCTGCTGCGATGCTTTGAGCTCTGTCAGAAACAAAAACAAGGTCTTCTGCATCAAGGACCATATATGTCAACCCTCTGAAAAACCAAGATCATGCTTCTTCGTTCTCCGAATCAACAATTGCAAATGCTAGAGGGTACAAGTGGAAGTTCCCATCCTGTGCACTAGCTCCTAGTAGAGTCCCTTTAAAATTTCCCTTGAGGAATGTACCATCAACAGCTATAACTCTCCTCATCAATGAAAAACCTCTTATTGATGCTCCAAATGCAAAAATGTATACTTGAACTTCCCAGCAGCATCCATCTCAAGATACGTTTTTGATCCAGGGTTTGTCTCTTGAAGTTTGAACAACCACTTTGACAAGTTATAATAACTTTCTTCAGGAGTACCTCTCATCAAATTCTGAGCTTCTTCTTTAACTCTCCATGCTTATTTGTAGTTGAGTTGAACCCCATGATAGATCCTAACTTGCTCAATAATCTGCTTCGGATTGAGTTCATCCTTTTTTTCTCCATAGTTGCTAAAAATAAAAGAACCAAGCAGTTTTGCACTTGCTTGTCTATGGTTCGCGTTTCTGTGAGTCGTGTCACAAGTATGACCATGTACATACTTCTTCACCACAAAAAAACTGAGAATCTGAAAGCCTTGTTGCCCGCATCCTCCGAGTGCACTTAGCATCAACGCAACCTAAAATCACTCTATCCTTGTTTGACCAAAGCGTCCTGAATTTGAACTTCCACTCCAATGCTCAATTATTCATCCTTGTCATCATCTCTGCCTTGTTCTTGAAGTATCTGTTGACACATATAACATCACCAGATGTTGAAGGAGAAAATCCGGTATGAAGAGAAGGAAGATCTGGAACAGGATGCAAAAGAACTGAAGGCTCTCCTCTATCATAAGTTGATGACGAATTGTTGTTTTTTGCAGTTGCCTACAACAATGAATGACCAACAACAAAAAATGACCAACTAAGATTTTGTTAATCTAGAAGACTATCCTGAATAATAAACAGCAACTACTAAACAAATATTTCGTCTACAATAATGGTGTAAGAAGGCTTACATTTTGTGTTCCATGCGAGTTCTTATTTGCAGCAGTTGGAAACATGCCATTTATATTCGAACTGACATTTACCTACAACAAAGAGTGACCAAATAAGATCTTTATCTGATTAGGAAATCTATCATGTTAATCAGGAAGACTTTACTGAATAATAAACAACAACTACTAAACATATATTTCGTCTACTAAACAAATATTTTGTTTTAAACCTCTTCAGTTGTGCTAGCAACATTCTCCAATAGTGCGTGATATATATCACCTACCTGCAATGAATAACAAGGTAAGTAACTGTGAATAGAAGAGTTTTACAATTATGAAGCTACTCAAGAAAGGATTGCTAACCGTTAAGCATAGACGGATCATTTTAGGATCAAGCTTTGGTTTGTTGATAAAAGTTCTTAACTGCCGATCATTTCCTATAGCTATTGAAGGAGAATCTTCAACAAATGCCTTCATTCTTTGAGGAAGCCCATAAGAGAGACTAAACTGTCTATTCTTTATATCAAAATCTTCAGTAATAATCTTGACTAAATCACTGAAACTAACTTCTTCCTCAACATCAAACAGTGAGGTTGTTCTGTTAACATCCACTTCAAATTCCCACTGCATCTTGTCGTTTCTTTTCCATTCACCACAAACACAGTAAAGATCCAACATGTTTGATCTACAACCGCAAAAACAAAGCAACTAAATGAATCACAAATCAATGTTTATGCAAAATCACAAATCAATGTTCACGGCTTCAATCCCAGCCACATTCTACAACTGCAACTCATTATATGGACACAAGCTACATTGTTCTAAGAAAGATGCAGCCTTAAACTAAGCTACATTGTTCTAGATCGAATATAGACACAAGCTACAATGTTCTAAGCAAGATTCAGGCTTAAACTAAGCTACATTGTAGATTGGAGATATATAACTGTTGACAGATTCATAATAATGAACACATCAATAAGCTAAGGAAATGAAATCGGTTGAGAAGAGCAGACATTGGAGATTATTCAGATTCATAATAATGAACACATCAATAAGCTAAGGAAATGAAATCGGTTGAGAAGAGCAGACATTGGAGATTATTCATGGCGAGATAACGTGTTTTACCTTAACGTAAGATAGATTCGAAGAATTGAAGAGAACTTCGAGAATAGATGAAAGCGAATTTTGAAATGAACAAATCGGAGTAGCACAAGCCGAGGTGGAGCGGAATTTACAAGTGATGGAGACGAGCTTAAGCGGAGGCGGAGTGTATACAAGGTCTGAGGAAGCGACGGAGATGAAGTAGAATTTGGTCTCGTATAAGAGAGATAGGTCAATCTCCGTCGGAATCTCTCTGTCGTCGCCTATTAGAGCTCCGTCGGAATCTCTCCGTCATCAATCTCCGTCGAATCTCCGCCGTCGAGGAACCGTGACCTAATCGTTTGACAAGGAGGAGAAACAAAAGGAAGGGTACCATGGTAAATGGACAGAGTTAAGAATGCTATTTTTTTGACACGGTGAATTAAGGGCCACGATTGTGATTGGCCATGTTTTTAGTGCCAAATAATGCATTTTCTCAAAAAAACTGTGAAAAATAATTTATTTATCAAAATTAAAAATGGGTTAGTTTCAATAAAAGACCCTAAATATTGGTCAAATGCAAAAATAGATCACAAATTGTGGTTCCTTTATTTTTGCCATTTATTTCCGATATTAACATCGTATATGACAATTATTTACGAATCATACTTCTCCAAGATGTCTACTAATAATTTTGGGACATGCCAAATGACTTAAACAACCTTTCTTCTACTTTGTATTTACGAAAATGTCTTCATCATCAATTTTATAAACCACCATGAACAACCAATTTTGAAGCTGTAAATGCTTCAACCACATAAAATTAACTTTCTAAAGCTCATTATCTGTTTCACAAACTTCATATCCCTCTCAATCCTCTCAATTCTCACACAAAAACTCTCTAATTTAGTTTTAAATTTTTTGATCTCTTGGATCTTGACACTTTTCGGTGTTTCTTGCATTCGCAACGGCTGGGTTACTTTGTTGGTGGTTGGACTTGAAGTTTTGGGCGGTTGATAAAGGTAAATATCGCCTCTATTTAGTTTTTTTTTCTTTCCATTTTCAGATCTGGATCGCGATAGTAGACTTCATTGAGTAATCCAGAAGTCTACTGGTCAACGTATGGTCTAGTTTTGCAATTGCCTTTTTAATTTTTTCAGTGGACTTCTTTTCTAATATAGGGAAGTCTGCTGCTTCCCTTTGAAAACAAAAAAAAGTGTAGTAAACGTCTCGTAGTAGTCTCTAGTCAATTTAGGGTCTAGCTTTGCATTTGGTTTAGTCAAAGTAGTTTTCGTGAAGTTTGACTCAGTCAAAAATATCTAGTATGTATTTGACCAATCTTTGACTTCAGAAGTAAACTTCCTCTCGAAGTCTTCTCTGTTGACCGCTCGTTGGAGGTTTGACCAGTGTAGTAGACTTCGTTACTCCCTCCCCAAAGTCTACAATTAATATTGAATTTTTTTTTGGTCAACTCCAAAACTAGACCCCTAAAGATATATGAGGGAATTCTAACTGGGTTGACTTTGCATAGAAGCCTACTTTTTGATTTTTTCAATTGCAAAACTAGACATTTTGTAGTAGACTTCCAAAGTAGATTACTCACAAAGTCTACTAGATCCGACGAAGTCTACTCCTAAAATGCCAAAGTTTGGTCAACTGTAAAACTAGTCTGTTTACCTTTTGCAGACTTCTCTACGAAGTCTACAACTTGATTTAATTCCAAAACTAGATCCTTAGCTGACTTCGTGATCAAATCTCTATGGTAGATTTGTTCACGAAGTTTACCGAGAAGTTTACTCCTCACACATCATGCTGACATCATTTTTACGTCACTAATTTATGAAAAAAGCTTTTTATACAATATATAATGAATTTATAATTTTTTTATGTTTAGCTAAGGTAATATACTTGCTTGTGAAAGAGTTTTACAACTTTATTCTATATAAATATTTATAAATCTTTATTCTAGTGAAATTTTGAAACTAGCTTATTTCTGGTAGATTTCATGGAGAAGTCTACTATTTTATTTAATTTTTTGCAAATGCAATTTGGTGCATATTGTTTAATGATTTTTTTTTCAATTTCTTTTTAAATCTTGTGTAGATATTATTGGTATTTATGTATAACACACAAGATTATATGTTATAGTTTAGCTTAAAATAAATTTATGATTTTAACATTTTTGGCATTTTAGTTAGAAATCGACCATGTAGACTTTGTGGAGAAGTCTACTTCTGATCCACGAAGTCTATTGCCGAGACATCATGCTGGCATCTTTTTCACGTCACTATCATATAAACAAGGTTTTTGGATACAATATATAATGAATTTGGTAGTTATTTTCTTAATTTTTGGTTTATTTAATATATTTTCTTCTGAATGAGTCTGACATGTTTATTCCATATACATATGCTTGAATCTTTTTTTCTAGTGAAATTGAGAAACTAGCTCATTTAGGGTAGATTTTTGTAGAAGTCTACTTTTACATTTTTTTTAATGCATTTTAGTGCATATTTTTGATGAATTTTTTATTTTTAATTTTCGAATTTTTGGCTAGGTATTGTTGATATTTATGTATAAGTTTCATAAGATTTTTTTTTATATAGTTTAGCTTTAATTGATTTTATGATTTTTTGTAAACATGTCATACTAGCATCATTTTTATGTCATGAATTTTTTTTAAAAAAACAAATTTGTATACAATATATAATGAATTTGAATCTATTTTTTTGTAGGTTTGGTTTAGGTAATATACTTGTTTGTGAATGAGTTTGACATTTTTACTTCATATACATATACATAAATCATTTTTCTAGTGAAATTGAGAAATTAGCTCATTAATAGTAGACTTTGTGGTGAAGTCTACTGTCGACACGTCATGCTGACAGCATTTTGACGTCATGAATTTATAGAAAAGACTTTTGTGTACAATAAGTAGAGAAGTTTGGAGAAAAAAATTTTATATGTTTTTTTAACTAATATGTTTCCTTGTGAATGAGTTTGACATGTTTATTCCACATACATTTCTATGAATTATTTTATAGTTTAATGTAAAATTAGTTTATTTATAGTACACTTCATGACAAAGTTAGCCTACTCTAATGTGTTGCTCTTGTTTTGTTTTACATGAAATGACTAAGTTGTCTAAGGAAAATGGATATTGAAAAACTTATCATGTCATTCTAATGTGGATAATCATAAATGAAATAGAATTTTCTTCTTGGGAGATGGTTTTTGCTGCTATATGAGATTAACATTTGTATGTATAGAATTAAATTTTATAAGTTATTAGAATTTTACCTCATATAAATTAGAGTTTAAAAGAAGTCTTACAAACTTTATTTGTTTCACAATTTGTATGAGGAAATCACTTGTTTTCTCTTATTTTAGCTTAATTAAAATATTTATATGAGAAAATTACAATTAAATCAATTTGGGATAGATATAACAAAGTTACTGACAAAATTAAGATAAAAAAAAACCACAAGATAGATATAACAAATTCAAATTAAGAAATTAAAATGTAATTAAGAAATAGACTTCATATCAAATATTTTTCTTAATTTTAATTAAAATTCGATACAATAGGTTTTACTAGATGACTTCTCTTGGAGATTTCTATGGTACATCTCTATTTTATTTTTTCCCGCCTAATTTCCACCCTAATAATTTTAGATCCCGTTATTTTTAATCTAGGTCTAGTTGAAGACTTATGAAGAGTGGACTTCCTATTCAAATTTATAAAGTAGACTTCTTCTGTAGACTTTCTCTTCTCTTGTGTTTGATAAATTTTATATGCAAAATCTTTAAAAAAAATCACTAAGGAGGGGTTATTGGTAGAAGAATTTTAAAGAATTTTTAAAATTCTGAAAATCTATTATTATTGGTTCATGGTTTTTAAAAATCTCAATAAAATATATTGTTATTGGTTTGAGAATTTTTAGATTCTATTCCAAATCTTTTGTTATTGGAAAAGTTTAGCTATTACTGATTTGGTAACTCAATTAAAATCTATTGTTATTGGAATTGAGATTCTCTATAATTTTACTCATAAGACTGAATTTTAACAATATCATGTATACCCATACGACTTTTAAAATCCATCTTAAAAAAAAAAAAAAAAAAACATATGATGTTGGAATTTCTCAGAGGCTTGAGTTCATTTCAATCTACCCCTTCGTCATGACCACACATTGAACGTTGGACAGTTTCCCAAGGCTTGAACTTACCTTGGCCAACTTTTATTTGCGTTAGCTTTCCATGGATCATTGATGCCTTGAACTCTCTCCCTTGGAAGTGAAACTCACTTCCTTTGTCTCCTCCCGTGATATAAACCACCTCAAGCTCTCTCTCAGCCTTCTTTAAACCTTTCCTTGGATACAACGACTCACCATAGATAAGCTTTCCGTTAGCTAACCGAAGCACAGCGGGAAATTTTCTATCAATGGTCCCTGCACCAACGGTTGAGACCCAAGGAGCTGTGTTTGCAACCGAGCTGGGGATTGGACCGTTGTTACCAGCTGCACAGACTACTGAAATCCCATGTTCCGTGGCTCTGAAGGTACCAATAGCGATTGTATCATCATACAAAGGAATCGGAAACCCTCCAAGTGAAAGGGACATAACATCAACTTTACCTTGAATCGCTACATCTATAGCTGCAAGAATGTCGGAGCTGTAACAACCATTGAACCAACAGACTTTATAAACCGCAATGTGAGATCCAGGAGCCATCCCACGAGCTACACCAGCTCGAATACCAAGGACATTGGCTGTAGAAACAGAGGAACCACCAACTGTTGAAGTAGTGTGAGTCCCGTGTCCGGTTGAGTCTGCCTTTACGTACCTTGTATCATCTCTAGTTTAATACTATATTTTTTTCTTTAATCTAATAAAAACAAATGAATATGATGCAGGGTCTATGAAGACCTGTCGGTGGTTATTCAAGCTTATTAAACCAGCTTTTTAAGAAAGACTTAACTAGCAGTGAACAAAGGATCCAAACAACAACATAGTCAAGATAAATCATCGTGAATTCAATCACTATTAAAAAAAATCCAAAGAGCTAACATTATTTTAAAATATTCGACTGATATATCTCACCATCATCGTTGACTTCCAATTCCCACGGCATCAGCCCACATAGTAGAAGCTATCATGTTTCTCCAATTATTAGCATATTCTCTTTGTTGAGATTCAAGAGTGCCTATATCTCTATTTTCTTCAATATTATTAACTTCTCCATTGTCTTCGTTGATCACTTCCGCCGGAAAAATATCTGATCGACATTCTTTACGTAGAAAGTTATGCAATCCAGCACAAGCTAAAACCAATTCTGCTTGTGTCTTGAAAGGGAAAGGAGGCGCAGATTTGAAAATTAGAAAACGAGATTTGAAAATACCGAATATTCTCTCGATCACATTTTTTAAAGATGCATGTCGCAGATTGAATAACTCGTTCTGATTGCTGGGATCACGACCTTCGCCCCCAAATTCTTGTAGATGATACCGAGTACTTCTGAATGGAGCTAAAAACTTCTTACGATTGGCAAACCCGCAATCTACCAAATAAAATTTTCCTGAAGAATAAACATCTTACTAAAATCAGGTATATATAAGTAGAAAATCTTATAATATGAACTACAATTTATTAACCATACCTTCTGGAACTTCTAGTTTGCAAGTGTTCCTTGTTAAAGCATCATTTAATATTTTTGAATCATGAGCTTAACCTTCCCATCCACTAAGAACATACATGAATTGTAGATCAAAATTGCAAACGGCAAGAACATTTTGTGATACAAATTCTTTACGGTTACGGTAGCTTGGCACATCACTTTTTGGGACCATTGCAAAGATATGTGTGCCATCTATTGCTCCGATGCAATCCTACAATAATACAAGATTAAGCTGTCAAATTAAAAAAAATAAAGGAAACTAATCAATACATGAAATAAAAAAATCAAAACTATGTACCTTGAAATAGGGATAAAATCTTGTGCTCTCTCTTATCTTTGCACATGTTGTCACTTCAGGCCTCGCCATCAAATCTGGCGCTAGAGTATTCAATGCTCTTAGTACTTTATGAAAATTCTCGCTAGTAGCAAATACTGACCTCTTGAATGTGTCTATCGTGTAACAATATTTTGAACATTGGCCAAAGGTAAGAAGAAATGTAGCCACCATCTCTTCAACACATATGTTACGGGTATCTCGTAGGATAATTCTTTTATTTTTAAAAAATTATGTTTAATAATATTTTTACTCGTATTTAGTGTTGCGAGCAAACCGCAGTAGTAAAAGAAACAAATCTATTGAAATTGAATCTTAATTAAATCTGTCAAAATTGTCTGTAATATATGAAAGATATATTATATATCGACAATAAGTCAGCTGACCTCACTCTCACCTCACAAGCACCGCCCCCAGACAACAACAGCGTAAGAATTTGAAGATAATGTTACATGGTTTGGAGGAAAATCAACGGGGGATGTTAGTTATGATGACATGGATACTGGTAGAACTTTGGGATGCTTTTAATTTTAGGTGACGTGAGTAATGGTTTTATTGACCGAATTAGAGAGTTTGGTTCTTATTTTCAAGACTATTGATCATATGTCTAATCCCTTAAGAATAAGAAATAGTATAATAGAAAAAATGCGCATTTATTAGATTTCAGCGATCAACTAACTACTTGAGAAAATCTGAAGCAAAGTCGGTCAACGTCACTATTTACATACATATTCGTAAGCCATGTTTCACAATTACCAAATCCCCAACCAACTTACGAAATCTGAATATCATATTATTGTTAAATCAGATTTGGTTTTTCTGTACTTGGAAGAAAGATTCATGGCTTGTGTTGGGAACACACTCTACTTGGTTGCAGCTTTACTTGTAATTTACCAGAACACCGTCACTTCCGATTTCCTCTCTCCTCTTCTCTCTCCTATGTTCGGTTTGTCTCTTCCTCTTTCCAACCTTTTTCATTTCCAGTTTCAAATACTGGGTTTTGTTCAAATATAATCATCCCTGTATTTAACTTCTTTGTTCCAAGTATAATCTCTTAAGCAATAGGAAAAAAAGAATAATCTGTTATAAGTCTAAGTTATGGTTTTTATAAACTGGATGTTAAAGAAACATAATTTTTAATTTCCATGGGTTTAATTAGGCCTGTAAGTTGATTATGTAATAACTCCCGCCGGAATCTGAACTAGAGATGCAAGAAAAGTACATACTTTTCTGCTTTTTTATCGATTTAAACTTTCTTTATGAGTTGGGTTTTGGGTAAAAGTGGTATTCTTTGAAAAATCCTTATTAAGTTGGTTTGATTCTTGTGAATAAACAAAAAAAAAGATGACATATGCAAGGAAGTGGAATGTGGGAAAGGGAAATGCAAAGCATCTTCAAACACAACTTTTATGTATGAATGTGAGTGTGATAATGGTTGGAAGCAGTTTGATCATAACCTCAAGTTTCTCCCTTGCGTCACCCCCAACTGTAAAATCTCTATATCTCTCACTATAGTTAGTTTAGTTTGATCATATATTATAACATAACAATATGTATCTTCAACGTTCTAGGTACCTTTGATCTAACTTGCGGCGAAGCAGCTTCTCCAGCACAGCCCAAAACACCTCCCAAAGACAACATTGCTTCATTTTTCGATGGTAATATAATAAGCTCCAATCTCATTTGCTTCCATCGTGGATGTGTATATATATGACTATGATTGTTTTTATATATAGCTTGTCATTGGGTGGATTGTGGAGGAGGGTTTTGCAACAAGACAAATCCGTTTTTATACAGCTGCAATTGCCGTGAGGGTTACAGCAATCTCATGAACATAACCACGTTTCCTTGCTTCAAGCAATGTAAGAAGAACAAATTTTGGGTATTCTTATTGATTGTCAATTGAAACAAAGACTTAGTCTGAGTGTTTTTTATGTTTTGAAAGGTGCCCTTGGAATGGACTGTTTGAATCTTGGATTTCCTTTGTCGAACGCATCATCGACTTCTCCACCTGCTCTGCCTGATAGCAGCAAGAATCAAGGTTTGATTGACTCCTTAGGATCTTAATCAAAATAGCATTTTTTATTAAGAACTCAAGTATTGTAGAAACTGAGGTTTATTTAAATTGCAGCAGCAGGATTGAATCTAAGAGGATCATCGTTGTGGTTGATAACATCTCTGCTCTGTATCTCTCAATGGAGGCCGTTCTACCTTTGATCTCTTTTACTTTAGGTTTCTAATTTTATATACAAATCGATTTCTTAAGATATTTTTGCGGTACTGTTTTGTATTTCTTTTGCTTCTTCTCTGTTTTACTCTTTGGTTATTTTTCCCCTCTAAAGACAAATACTAGATCTCCCGACAATATTCTACTTTATGTTAATTGATGCACCCATAGACTATTATTGAATATAATAATCCAAATATAATTCATTGTTGTTCAAGAGTTTATCTTAAATAATGCATTAAAAATTTGTTGACTATATTTGGTGTTTATAAATCATATTTAAAATATTCTGAAGTTTAATGTAATTCAAATAAGATTTTAAATATTCCATCATAATATGGTGTTACTCAAAAACTCTTTATTACAAATTTTGAAATGAATGATAACAATTAACAGATTTTCATGAATAAAGTATAAAAATCAAATTCAGACTATGTTACAAAGATAATTAGATATTAAGTATGATGAGCACTACAAAAAAACAAGCGATTACCGATGGAAAAATCCGTTGATAATCTGTCGGTAAAAACCTTAACCGACGGATTCTTAACTAAATGGATCCGTCGGTTCTATTTCATCGGAAACAGTAATCTGTCGGCTATTCGTTGGTAATTTCCGACGGATTATCGACGTGTTAAAAATCAGCGAATTATCGATGAAAAGGAAGTGTCGGTTTTCTTTCGGTAATTCGTCGGTGTGATTTGTCGGCCATTGGTCAGTCTCATGTCGGTAATTTACCGACGGTCCACCGACGACCATGCGACGAGCATAAACCGACGGTTTTGCCGGCATAATTAACCGACAGGAATACCGACGGTGAGGAGTGACCGACAAACTAGACCGATGAATTACCGAACGAATACCGACGCTTGATTATTGATGAAAAACCGTATATTACCGACGGTTTCCCGACGGAACGGAACCGACGGTTTTCCGATAGAAACTGTATATTTTTAAATATAATATTTAATTTAATATTGAATTTTCAAAAATATAAAATTTAAAATCGAAAAATATAAATATAAAACAAAAATTATTTAAATATTCATAAAAATTAAAATAATAAAAAATTATTACAAACTATCGGGTTTCAGGATCCCGACCCCTACCCCTATCTTGATCTCTATCCTGATCCCAGTCCCGATCACTGTCCATGTCCCTCTCCCTGTCTTTGTCATGATCCCGAAGTACGAGAGAACAAAAGGTCGTTCAGTCGAGCTTCCATCAAGGTCATTTTTCATTGGTCTTATGTTGTTTGGCAAAAAACGCCTCTTGCTGAGTTAGGAGGGTCACATGGGTCTCTTTCAAAATGTCACCACGCCTCAGCATCTGAAGGATGTGCAATCTCTTCTCATCTTCTATTCTCGGCATGCCATCTCATTTAGCCCGCCGTTCGTTCAGATTGGTAAAACCACTTTAACCTATCAGTTAACGGAAAATACCACATCCGTTTGAATGGAACTTTAACTCTTACCCTTGTGTCATGATAGCGCGAATTCCCACAAAATTTACATTGTAGACAGTTTTCATCTTCTCGCTAATATATCATATAGCTTTTGATGCACATATATATCATCTGATACGGTAATCCAAGCCCATTAACAATTTTTTGGACCTCGTAGTATGAAGCGGGGGCAAAATTATCTTCAAGCAGAATATCTTTCACAAATTCAGCAATCACATCCACACATTCCTCCGCCAAATTGTAGTCCGTCTTTATGGTCATTAATCTACTAGCAACCTTTGTATAGTGGCCGCTTCACTGCATCTAACATATCAAAATATCTCCTAGCTTCTAAATTAGGCTCCTCTACCCTAGGATTTTGATATTCACCTATTTTCTTAATATTTTTCCGTTATGCATCATTAACCATCTGAACGTTACCTACACAATATATACTTTCACACTCTAAGGTTCTCTAGTACTATCATGAGGTTCTCTACTACTACTAGTACTACCATAAGGTTCTCTACTACTACTTCCATAATCCGATTTTTCTCCATGAAGATATCAAATCTTATAACCCGACATAAACCGACATGAATACAAGTGATGTCATATTTCCTCAATCCTAACATTTCTAACATTCTGGCACTAAGAATATGGACATTTAAACTTACAGATTTTCCGCGTATGTGGTTGACTACATGCTACCGAAATGAATTCTGAAATACCGAGTGAATAATCGTTAAACAATAAGTTCGTCGCCGGATCAACCATCAGTCCGTCCATTCACGATCTGAAATAATAAGAAGAAGATATTTTTTGTATTGAAAAGATATTAGAATGTGTGTGTGTGTGTGTGTGTGTGTGAGAGAGAGAGAGAGAGAGAGAGAGAGAGAGAGAGAGAGAGAGAGAGAGAGAGAGAGAGAGAGAGAGAGAGAGAGAGAGAGAGAGAGAGAGTGTGAGATTTGTGTGAAATGTAAGGAAAATTTTTGGTAGCATGTATAACCGACAGATTTTCGATGGGTATAGCCGTTATCCATTGTTTAGTTTTTGGCCCAACGTCTATGAAAACGGCTACTTTAACGTATCTATTAACGGATACAAATATCTCCGACGGACTACCGACGGATAACGGATTCCCACTACAAGAAAACTGCGAAATAGCCATGAAAATTTTGTGGCTATGTAAAACCAGCCACAAAATTAGAAAATCAGATTTCATGGCTATTTTGTAGCTATTCGTGGCAAAATAACCACGAAATGTTCGTGGAATCATTTATCCACGACCAGCCACAAAAAAAAATTCGTGGCAAATTTTCCACAAACATTTTCGTGGCTATTCGTGGCAAATATAGCCACAAATAACAACAAGTATTTCGTGGAAACTGTTAGCCACGAAAATACCGTGGCTATCTAGCTACAAAAGTAATTCGTGACTATTTGTGGCTATATGTGGCTATTGAAATATCTATATAGCCACGAAATATGTCGTGGCTACCCGTGGCTGATGACTATAGTCATATCACCCACTCACATGTTGATATGTCAATCAGGCATGCATCTAGTTTATTCATGTCGGTATATAATTTATTCGAGTTAGCCACGAATAAGTTCGTGGAAATTTGTAGCTATTGTCGTAGCCACGAACATTTTCGTGGCTATCCGTGGCAAACGTAATATAGCAACAAAAGTTTTTGTGGCTATCTGTGGCTATGCAGATATTACACATGATTGAAACCCTTAGTTCAACGACAACTCAATACACTTTAGACCAGTTTTTTTTTGCAGAGAATATATTCTTTTTAGCCACGAAAATATGTGTGGCTATCCGTGGCTAGTGAAATCTATAAATTACACAAGAACTCAACCAATGAGAGATATCAAAAATCAATATAAACATTACAAAATGTCTGATTATTTCGAATCGAGAGAGTGGATGTATAAACATATAAAACGTTCTGGTTGTAGTGTCTCTAAAAATTTAACGAGGGTTTAAACTTTTTTCTTTCTTTTTCTTGTATTCAACCTTCTTATCTTGAGAGCGGAATTTTGTATTATCTGTGTAAGAGGTGCAAGAACAAGAAGCGAAGCGATTTTGATACTGTGACGAATCACTTAATGAGTAAGGATTTACGAATAATTATTATGTGTGGACGCAACATGGAGAAAATTGTCAGTACGATAGCGAAGCTTCAATAATTCATCACGTGGCGGAAGATGGAGCATGGAGTGGTTATCCTGATATTTAAGTTCCAGATGATAAAATCCTGGAGCCCATTGGAGATTTCAACATGCTACCTGAAAATGTCAAAAACTTCGAAGAACCAATATGCGAGGAATACCAGGATCCAGTTCTCAAGGCGTTAGAAGCTGCAAACAAACCTTTAGAAGATGGATGTGCTGATGGAATATCTCATTTGTACATAACATCTAAAGTGGTTAATCGGAAGACCAATTTCAATATTTCGTAGGAATGCCTTGACGATATCGCGCATACATTTAATTATTTCCTTACATCGCCTAATAATGATCCTAAATCGTACTACGAGACCAAGAAGTTGACGCGTTCTCTTGGTTACCTTGTCATAAATTGATGTCTGCGAGGATAATTGTATGCTATTCTGGAAGAAAGAAGATCGATATTTATTACATTATCAGTTTTGTAAATAAGATCGGTACGAACCAAGTGTGGGTCGATCGGGGAAGAAGATACCAAAGCAGAGGATGTTTTATCTACCGATTGCGAATCAATTGAAGTGCTTGTATCATTCTAATACGAAGGCGGCCTCACATATGAAATGGCATGCTGAACATGTATCTCACGAAAGAGAAATGCATCATCCGTCAGATGGAAGGGTGTGGAAGCATTTTAAAGAGGTATATCCTGCTTTTGCTCCAGAGAGTCGTAATATTTATCTAGGCTTATCCACCGATGGTTTTAATCCAATTGGTATGAACGGCCAATCATATTTTGTTTGGTCAATCATCGTGACACCATACAATTTACACCCCCCCCCAGGATGTGCAAGAAACGAGAATATTTCTGCCTCTCCATATTAGTGACAGGGCCTAACCATCCGAAGAAAAGCTTGTATATTTATATGCAACGGCTGATCAAAGAATTTCAAAATTTATGGAGTAACGATGTAGATACGTACAACGTATCACGAAAAAAGAAGTTCACGATGCGAGCGACCCTGATGTGGACAATTAGCAATTTTCCAGTGTATGCTATGTTGTCTGGATGGATGACACATGGAAGGTTGGCATCTCCATACTGTATGGATGAGACGAAATCCTTTTGGTTTCCAAATAAGCGAAAACATAGCTAGTTCGATTGTCACGTAATATTTTTGCCCGAGGATCATCCTTACAGACAGAATGTTAAATCTTTCCAGAATAACAAATCTGTTCATGATGAATCTCCGTCGTGGTTGACCACGGAAGAAATTTTACGCGAGAGGATTAACAACATACGCGGAATTTGCAAGACGGTGGATTGTGGAGGCAAAGGACATGGCAATCCAGCTCGGACATTGAAGCGTATGGTGTTGACCACAACTGGGTGAAGAAGAGTATCTTTTGGGATTTTCCGTACTGGGAGGACCTACTTCTTCGACACAACCTTTATTTATTTTTTTTGCATATTGAGAAGAATTTCTTCGACAATCTCATCAACACGGTCCTAAATATTTCCGACAAGACGAAAGATAATATAAAATCAAGGTTGGATCTCCCTTCGTTTTGCAGAAGAGCTGACTTAAAGGTCGCTCAAGATGGAAGAGTGCATGTTCCAATCTTCAGACTGTTGAAGGGAAGAAAAGAAAAATTTCTAATGTGGTTGAAGAATGAGATTAAATTTTCAGACGGGTATGTTTCAAAGTTTTCACATTGTGTTAATGTGGAGAGTGGAAAGATTTTGGGTTTAAAAAGTCATGACTGTCATGTCATCATGCAACGACTTCTTCCAATTTTATTTACGGAACTACTCCTGAAAAATGTGCATGTGGTAATTTCAGGTATCGTAAATTTAAAATTAATATATCATTTTACGATTAGTTTTGCGTTTAATGATTTTACTTGATGATTTATGTAGATATTGCACTATTCTTCCGAGACATAACTACCAAAATCCTAAGGAAAGAAGATGTTGCTAAGGAAATATAGCTATGAGGCTCTGCAATCTTGAAAAAAATCTTCCACCGTCGTTCTTTGATGTGATGAAACATTTACCCCTGCATCTTCCAAATGAAGCTGCTTTAGGCGGTCTGGTGCAATACAGGTGGATGTATCCTTTTGAACGATACATGTATCACTTGAAGAAAAAAATTAAAAACAAAGCCCGAATCAGAGGATCGATTGTAGCTCAATGTGTGAATGAATAAATTTCATATGTGACCGCTAATTATGTTACACCTCCAGAAGTTTTAGACTCGACAGAAGATGTCAGCGAAATTCATTCCACCTACAAGTATCATGATGTTCCAATCATGTTCCAGCAAGAAAGACGAATCATCGGAAGATCATCACGAGCATGGTTAAATGATGAAGATTACAATATACTTCGGATATTTTTGCTTCTCAACTGTGAAACATTTGAACCATGTGAAAGGTATGTTAATTAGTAATTTTTATTTCATAACTATTAATTTATTTATAATTAATTATATTTTATTGACTTTTATATATAATACATAAATAATATATACGCACGAGGTATTTGAAGAATATATAAGGCAGAGCCATCCAAACATTATTTCAGACGTAATGACAAGAGTGAAAGATGAAAATTTTGCAGTGTGGTGCAAAAACTACCTAAGTACTAAAATTTATGTTCATCTTAATTGTATATATGTGTTAGGTAATGTACTAAATATAAAATAAATTTACAGATTAATACTGCTAACGCGTCATATGATTTCCTATTGTGGGTACTAGAATTTGTACAAGGTCTGAAGCATCAAGTTAAGTCATGGCCTATGTATTATTCAAGGGAAACCATTACCATACGCAAAACCATGGAAACAAATCGAAAGACGGTGAACTATGGTGTTTCCGTTCATGGAACTGCTGACACCGAGTTTTTTGAATTGATTGATGAGATATTCATTGTTGAGTATAGCGGTGTCGTTTTCCTAAAAGCCATGGTTTTCAAATGTCAATGGTTCAACTCCAGTCGAGAAATACGAAGAAATCTATTAGGTATTGTTGATGTTTGCCCAAAGATGCATTATGACAAGTACGATCCATTCATCTTACCAGAGCAATGTGATCAAGTGTGTTATATTCCTTATTCGCGACTAAGACCAACTAGAGAAGAATAGTGGGCTACAACAAAGGTTATGCCGAGAAGATTTTGTGAAACTCAAGAAGTTTCTCAGTTTGCAATACAAAGTGACATTGCAGAGCATGGTATACCAACAACTGATATTGTACGAGTCGAAGCACATGCAGTCCAAGATGCTTCAGAGTATGATCCAACACTGATGATCAATCCAGATGATGAATATGTGTCTGAAGATGATATAAATGATCAGTATAGTAAATATTCAGATTCAGACTCATGTGAAGACTAGTGATATTGTATTTTTGTTTGCCGCGTGTTTCTTTGGCTCTAAAGTTTGGCCCGAGAAAGTGAAACGACCGAAAAAACCTTAAGGCCTTCTTATCTTCTTCATTTCACCCCTTCACCAATTTATTCTTTCTTTATGTGATTTAACCCAAAACCATCGATCTCACTTTGTCTTTCTCTTACTGTGATTTCTATCCATTTCATCTTCAATCTCTCACTCTCTCTTCGTTCTTATTCGATTCCGCTCATCCTCGAGTCGGCTCAACTCGATTTCGCTCCTTCTCGTCAGAAAATCCTGACTCAGTCCTTCATCGATTATCAACGGTAAGTCGCTTCATCTTCATTGCTACTTTTGGATTTGCATGTAGTTATTTCGATTTTGTTTACAAAAACCTTAATTTCTTTTCTCGGCTTTTGTTTATTCACACAAACCCCAATATCTTCTTTCAGATTTTGTTTCGATTCACTTACTCTCTTCGATTTTGTCTCTCAGAATTTGTATATCAACTTCTACGGTTTTGTATATCTAACCTCGATTTCTTGATGCATGCAGATGAATCGTCTAACAACTTCTTCCTCTGGTCATGGATCCACAGCCCGGAGACGAGTTGTTCAAACTCAGATTCCTCAGCGACGAGAGCAACAACTACAGTAGGCGCTCGGCATCCACTTCCGAGTTTGGCCGCCGTGATGGATGCTCCATAGAGACAAAGCATGCCACTTATCCATCCTCGTAAAGAAAATGGTGGTTTATGGTAAGTGCCAAATAAATCCTTGTAGAACTGTTTAGAACAATTTAGACTCGTGTTTGAAAATCAATGAGTCGAGTTTGATGTGAATAGGTTAGTTTTTTTATTGAGTTTGCTTTTAAAAATCGATGAGTCTGAGGTTGGTCTAAGTTTGCTTATGATAATGGTTTTGTTTGATGACTTTGAGCTTGCTAAGTCTTGACTTTGATAATTGGGTTTGATATTCATATGTGTCTTGAGTGTGATATTGATATGTATCTCGTGTTTGCTTCGGATATCAATATTATAGTGTTGATATTGATGTGTCTGCTAAGTATAACTAAGTAATGTGTTTGATATTGATGTGTCTTTTGTTTGATTCTAAGTTGGCTAAGTATGACTTTCATATCTGAGTTTGCTAAGACTGTTTAATCACTGCTAAGTCTAATTAATCACTGCTAAGTCTGAGTTTGATATCTGAGTTTTTTTTTATGTCTTCTGCGATTGCTAAGACTGAGTTTGATGATTTTGTGTTTGCTTCTGAGTTAAGAGTATCAATGCTAAGTCTGAGTTTGATATTTGAGTTTTGTTTGATGTCTTCTGAGTTTGCTAAGACTGATTTTGATGATTTCGTGTTTGCTTCTAAGATTTCTTAGTATGACTTTGATATCTGAGTTTGCTAAGACTGTTTAATCACTGCTAAGTCTGAGTTTGATATCTGAGTTTTTTTTTTATGTCTTCTGAGTTTGCTAAGACTGAGTTTGATGATTTCGTGTTTGCTTCTAAGAATGCTAAGTATGACTTTGATATCTGAGTTTGGTAAAACTATTTAATCACTTCTCTGAGTTTGCTAAGACTGAGTTTGATGGTTTCATGTTTGCTTCTGAGTTAAGAGTATCAATGCTAAGTCTAGTTTTGGTTTTGTTTGATATTTTTGAGTTTGATACTACTTTTCTATTTTTCATAGGTTTGGCATTGTTGATTTCATTAGGAAAGACATTGTGGCAGCATAGCAATCAAATTTTTGGGGACTTTGGTGGAATTATAGTATGGTGTCCGATGAGAAGAAGACTTAATGGTTTACTACCTTTGTGTTCTGATATAAACTAATGGTATTCTTTTTCATGTGAAGCAAAATTAATATTGGCATAGTCAACATCTCGATTTGGTGTACCAAAAATGGGAAACAGTTACCAGATTATCAATTGGGGACATTGTGAGCAAAAGGCGACGATCAGGCAAAAAACCTGATTTTATTGGGGTTGGAGACTGAGGTGTAATGCTGGAGACTTGGGAGGAGGAGCGCCACCAAACGAGGAGAAAGATTAATTCAGAGAACTCTTCCTCGGATCCATATGGGTTAGGCTCCCACCGTCACACTTCTGGAGCAAAACCACACATTCGTGTAGCCCATGAGATGGTTAGTTCATTTCCTAATGTAAATAATAACTATTTTTTCCTTCTGATTTTTAACACGTTTTATGAATAAACAGTGGAGGCTGGTGTAGAAGATCCACCTCTTACTGCGGTGGTGCTGAAGACTCACACCAAGAAGGACGGCACTGTAATTGACAAACGAGCTGAGGCTCTTGTGAAGAAAGCTGAGGAGCTGGCTGTGTATCTATCACAACAATCAGCCATGACTGATGATGGATCATGGGCCTCTACTCCATCCAGCCAAGACATCACTACCGCCTATATTGAAGTAAGCATTTCGTTCTGTTATGTTTTGAGTTTAAATGTATTTGCTTGTTCACTGACAATATATGTGTCTGCTAAGTTTTGATATGAGTTTTGAGTTTGATATGTGTATGAGTTTTGATGTGTCTTGAATTTGCTTCTGAGTTTAATCACTGCTAAGTCTGAGTTTGTAGGATGTTGGTTTTGGTTTTGGTTTTGTTTGATGGCTTCTGATTTTGTAGGATATTGATTTGTATTTGATTTGTATTTGAGTAATCGGTTGTATCTGTTTTCAAAGTCATATATTTCTATTATGTTATGAAACACTTTGAGAATGATTTTGCTTGGTCACTGAGTATATTGTGAAGTTTCTATTAGAGTCATTAATATACTCTGTTGTTTATTTTGCAGACCGAAAAAACAAGAACGGGCGTGTAATGGGCTCGGGTCAATCCAGTATCTTCAAGTTTCACCAAAAGAGAATGCTGATGCACTCCTTAGGCATGCTGAATCACAGTCCCGTATGGCGAGTATGCAGGAGGATATAGTCGGGTTGAAAGATGCAGTTGTTCCTTTGGCCAGTATGTAAGACGACATAGCTGGGTTGAAAAAAGGAGTGGCGGCTCTTCTAAGGATGAATGGCGTGGATCCAATCGCCTATAAACTCATTGTCTGTGAGAGTGCAGATTCTGCTCCTAACTTACGGTCAGAGTCTTCTCAGTATAACAACATTGTCTCTCTAGCAAACAATGGAGCTCCAGCCAACAACAATGTCTCTCCAGCAAACAACAATGTGTCCCCAATCAATCTAGGCAATGTCACTCCCCATTAACTCTCTTTTCAAAATGAATAAATGTGCAATGTCTCTTTAACATTTAGGCTTTTTGTATTTTGGTTAGTATGTGTATAATCTGAATGTGTAATGTCTTAGTAACTAAAAACATTTAGGCTTTAATGTAATCTGATTTTGGTATATAACTAATATTGTATGATATTTTGAATTTAATGATATTTTTGTATAAATATATTTTTAATTATGATTTAAATGGATTAATCCAAATTTTAATTATAATTAGTGGGAAAATATGCTAATTTTCGTGGTTATGCAATTTATCATAGCCACAAAAGGTTTGTGGATATTCGTGGCTACGAGCCACAACCATTTTGTGGCTAATTCGTGTTTAATAGCCACAAATCATTTTGTGGCTATTTCGTAGCCATTACTACGGATTTTTTCGTGGCTATTCGTGGTTACTATAGCCACGGATTGTTTGTGGATATTCGTGGCTAATACCCACGGAAGACTTTCATGGCTCTTTCGTAGTCATTGCCACGAATTTGTTTGTGGCTATTCGTGAAAAGATAGCCATGAAAGTCTTCCGCGGCTATTCGTGGAAAATAGACACGAATATTTTCGTGGCTGATCCGTGGAAGCGTTGCCACAAATTACCACGATTTTACGATATCCAAGAGCTCATAGCCACGACATATTTTCGTGGCTATATGTGGCTATGGGTCAATAACCACGAATTTTAGCTCATAGCCACGAAAAAATTCATGGCTTTGGGACGGTTTTGTTGTAGTGTCCATCGGTTATTTGTCGGTAATTTCCGACGCTTTATATTTATCCTCTAAGACATTCTCTAATATATGATTTCTTCGAAATTATTGTTCAATTTTATGCATGTTTGTCTACTCTTTAGGGCATAGATTATATATTATCTTTTCACGGTTTATGTTTGTTTCCATGCTTGATGGTATACCCTCCGAAAAGCATATTCTCTGATAATTAGTGTTTTATTCACTTCTAAGCTTGTTTGCATACCTTCCAGAATATATTCTCTAAATAGTGTGTCCGCTTTGGGTTCATGTTTAATATATTTTTCTACTCTCTTTTAGGGTCATGGGGACTCATTCATTTGCCTTTATTTGGGTCTTTGCCCCCACACACTCCCTCCAAGAACTAGCATCCTCCAAGCCAACAGTCGGCCTTCCCGCATGAGAATTCGATCATAGACTCCTTTATGGACTAACCTGCCTCTTGGACATCGCTCCGCCGATAAAAGGAGTGTTTCTTCCGAGAACTCTGCTCGAGCCTTTTCTATTCAAAAGACACATATGGTCCATATGTTCCACTGTAACATACTTCTCGCGATTCACAAAAACAAACAAAATTTTACCACGTACGCCTAACGTGAAGACTGTCCAGGCAGTTCGAGATTGTAGTAACGCCTCCGGAAAACACCATACTTACAGCTGGCTAGAAAGCATATGCTGTAAAAAACGTGATGGTCCTTCTTTGTGTTAGCACTCAATGCACGGGAAAATGTTTTGTCTCTCTCAAGGCATCCCCCACAGTCCTTGGACAGATGTCTATCGAGTCAAGTAGCATACTCCAATCTCGATCGCCATGAAAAAGGCACATTATCCTTATAAAACCAATAAGCGGGTGGCTATCCTCTATTTTTTTAATGCCAAGTAAAGTGATACGGGCCAATACCTCCAAGGAGAAACTATGTTCATAAGTAAAAGTGTGAAGCGCCATTTCACCCGGGGATAGCATTAGTCCAATATATTAAGAGTTGATTATCATGAGTTCTGCCTCGGGCTCATGAGCGATATGGGAAGGGATCCGCCAATCCACCAACCCGATATGGGAGGACGTGTCACTATTGTACCTGAAGATCCAGCTGAGACACAATCGTGGATCCCACAAGCATCTCAAGAATAATTGCTGCGAAACCCGGACATGGCAGCCAAAAAAGAAAGGGAGAGAGCTGCTTTGCCAAGTTTCCTCTACAAAGAGGAAGAGAAAACTTTGGGAGGTAAGTCTTTTCATGTTGAATTATGAAAGAACGCGAAAAGAAAAAGTTAAGGGGAGAGCTTAAACCCCACTTCCCTTACTTCTACGACTCACCCAAACACTCACAAACATGTACAAGATCCGATCTACAATCGAAATTCCTCCCACAAAACGACTCAACCTCTGAATCACCGCTCATGATTGATCGATAGATAACTTTGGCGTCAGGAAGTTTTGGGGAGGGAACTCCTTCTTTTCTTTATCATTCGGTTTTACGGTTCTTCCGTTGAGGTCAGCTTATGGAGGTCGGCCTAGAAGCACATAAAAGAGGCAATTCCTTATCTCCAACGAACGAACATGTATTCTTTGTTCAACATGTCGAAAAAATAGTCTAAAACAAACATTTACCAATATGGTATAGCCACACACGATATTGTTGAAACTTTTAAAACATGTGTATTCATATGTTTAAAATTAGAGTTTATTTGAATGAGAAATGTTTAGTATATGTTTGTTACTAAAGAGACACAAAATGGGCATAACATATATTTTGAAGAATTCCTAATAAAGTTAAAGACCTTAGGACAATTGTAGAGAAGAGTGAACTTATAGTAAACTGCGCGCGCACCAAGCCGAGACAAGATGGGCTCGGGTTTTGGTTCAGGTTTAGATGAGGTTTCGGGTAGATGCACATTGGTCCAATAACCTATCTTTTGTATCAAATTTTATATGTGTAATTGATCACTACATAAATTTAAGTTTGGTCTAAAAATAAATAATTCTCTTATAGAATTATTCTTGGTCAAAATTAAATAATTTTTTAAGAATTAGTCTTGGTCAAGAAAATAAATTGTCTTTTTAATTTTGTGATTAATTCTATGATTAATGTCATAATTTATACAAAATTCATCTCCACTAATGACAAAAAAAAAACTGTTTTGGTTTTTCTAAGAGAAATCACGCTCTTTCTCATTCTATATATTGATAAGAACATAACAAGAATCTCTTACACTTCCCACACATTTTCTCTTTTCATATTCTTTCATTTTTCATGAGAGTACAACACAAAAAATGGTTTGTAAGCTTATGGATTTAGGTGGTGTAAATCATAAGAATATGCAGTTGTATCATGAGGTTCGGAACGACATCCAACCGTCACACTACAAAGCGTTTTCATAATTAAGAAAAGAGTTCAATTGCGCCTATGCAAATCCGCTCTTCTCCAAATTCTTGTATCAATATCATTTTACTTTTGTGATAATCGTATATATTTTATTCTAGAAATATTAGTATGCCCTATTGTAGAATATGCGTTCCTACAATTTTAATTCTTAAAATTTTCATTTATGCTTATTGCACTAACGAAAATTGATTATTTTGTGAAGTATTTTTGTTGAAAATACATGAATATGGATCTGTAATCTGTCTTCAATCATTTTTTCGATCAGTTTCAGGTTATTCTACTTCTAAAATTAGTTGTTTATTCAACTATGTTCAGAAAAGTATCTCTCATTTTATTTATATATTTTCTAGTTTTTCTTAATTCTAAAAATATTTATAAAGTTCATATGCAATTTATTTGACTCATTTATTAAATGTATATATTAAAATAATATAATAAAATAACTGAATTAACTCAGATTGTTTTTGTTTCTGTAATTTTGTTAATGCAGATCTAGTTGGTTTAAATTGCATATTATATTGGTACATGTGATCATTTGTTGATCTATTCGAGAAAAAGTATGAGAAAGTTTCAAATAATTTCCGAGATTTAATATGATAATTGTAGAGTTTTCATGATTTTCTAAAACCTGAAAAAATAATTATTCTGATTTTGTGATTTAATTAGCTTAAATTGTATAAATTAGATTCTCTACAATTCAGAGTTTTTGATGTTGAAATTTTCACCAAAAATATGAGAATTTTTAATTGACTTGGTCTAAAATTTGTTTTTTTTTTAACAAAGTTTAGACAGTAATTGTAAAATTTTGGTGATTTATTTGAATAAATTGCTTATATTGTCTTTGTATTTATTAATTTATTAAATTATGAATTTATTAATTACAGAAATTTTGATATAATTATTCAATGCAATTAAATTGTTGATTTATATTTGAACTTCTTCTTATTATTTTAGTAAATTAGCTCGAATTTGCTTGTATGCAAATCGACAAATATCACTATGTATGGTGAGTCGACAACCTAAAATTGGGATTGTTCTGCTTCATACGATATTGTGAGCTGTATAGATTGAAATTCTGATGTATATCTGAATGTCCATATTCTATTTACACCGATTGCAGTGGAAGTGTTATTGGTTACGAGTCTAGTTAGTCGACACACTAAAATAAGTTTGGTAGTGGTCTTCCACGGACTGGCCAAGCTCTGACGTTTATCAAATTTTCATGTTAGTGCCTAGTGTTGTAAACATATGACTAATGCTTGAAAAAATCGATGGCACTCGATTCCTTTGGCATGAGAAGGTTATTATCTCCATGGCCACGTTGAAACTATATAGAAGTAACTCAAGGAGGATATCATATGGCTTTCTCTTGATAATCCTAATGTGAGAACTTTAGTATGTGTTTAATATTGTGCCTATGAGGAAAATTGTGCAAAAAGTGGATCAAACCCGCTTGAACAAACCGTTGTATAAGTCTATCGCGACTTGAATACTTCTAAAGAATTTGGATTTTCCTTGATAAGAAGTATAAGTCTAAAAACACACATTCGACGAAAAATTGGACTTTATATCGGTGGACTTTAAGTCTGTGATGGAAATGTCAAAAAGTTGTGATTGATGATGCATGAGATAATGGCTTAAGGGATTTCAATTTCTTTGACATACCAGGTCAGTTTTTCTTCTGAGAAATCTCCATTAACTTGAAAAGATTTCAAAAATTATCCATGGCATAAGCAAAAGGATGAGAAGTTTAAAGACTTGATTGTCAGGCAACGAGTTAATTCCACAAAACCGCAAAGCATATGGTGTTCATATTTTGAACAATATGCAAAAATAGTTAGGAAATAGCATAAAGAGAAACAAAATATTTCTATGCAAGCCTCCACTAGCTTCACAAGCAAAATGTTTAAAAGAAGTTCAATGGGAAATGTCACAAATATGGCATGATGAGTCAAAAAACTGACACATTATAGCAATGTTAATGAATGTCATAGCAAATTGGCTATGAAGAGACAAATGCAAAATCTAAGACCAATCTGAATGAAACAGACACATGTACTAGTGAAGTTTCATAAGTGATAACGAAGATACTCACATGTGCTTGCGAACGGAACATGCAAGATCTCCGTCATTTGAAGATAGCTTGCAAGGCCCTAAAGGAGATGATGGAAGCACGTGAGTTGTTCAAATCTATTAATCTACTAGAGATAGAATACTATGTTTGGGCTCCGAATTTTGACTGGAGAAAATTCAATGAAAGTTGCTACGACGCGGGCAACACTCAGCTATCCTACTCAAAGGAATCTCATATTTCTTCTTCGATAACAAAAGAGATGAAGGACTCTCACACATAAAAGCTGCTGCAAAAGATGGATGCATCTTAAGCAAGTATATGTATGGTATCATACGCAAATCCTTCAGGGAAGACAGAGATGATGAACTCTTCGGTAGATATGAATGTACTCGTGAAAACGCAACTCAACTACGAAGAATACTACCTCGTCTCAACCATGGTGTGTGGGGAAGAACGCTTCTTGACTGGTTCACAGCGAAAATGAACGAAAACGATATTGATCGTGTGTGCATATGCCGATGTTATAAATACGACTCGTGGTGCTCTTGGTGGCCAATGGGAAACAACGTTTGCGACAAATGTTTTTGGATTTTGCAGACCGCTTTCTTCTGCAAAATGATAGCAAACAACTTCCACAAATTTCGTTGTAATCGGTGATGTCGTATATATGTATTTGTTTGCCAATTTCACAGTAGATGTTTTCTTGAAACATAATTATCTAGTATTTTGTTTAACGGATCATCGTTATTGCAGACGAAAGGCAACACTTAATTATTAAGAAGATTATAGTAAACTTGGTTATTAATTATACTATTCAACACATATCGGACAATTCGACCAACATAGAAAGCTAAACCCTAAACCCTAAATACTAAACACTTAAAGGACATCTCCACCCAATCCTCCAAACCTTAAAATTTGAATTTTTGAATAGTGAAACGATAAATTTGAGGTTTCATTATTCAAAACCTCAAAACTTATTTTATTCTTTATTTGTTCCTTATCTTATCATCGACAGATTCTAAATTTGTTAGTAATATCTTATCACTACGGAATGCGTTGATTGAGCATATATGGAAGCATTATGGAAATAATGATTTAAGTAAATTGATATTTTATATGTAACATTGTAAAATTTGTGTTTATGTGTGTTTTTTAATTATATATGTAATTTATTTTATGTTTTATTATGTAATATTGTGTGTTTTATAAAGTATTAAATGTATTTTTTTGTGTTTGTGTGAAGGCTTAGAATTATTAATAGTTTTTGTCAATATCAAGGACTATAATGCAAATGACCATATACCCTATACCCTAAACTCTAAATACTAAACCAAACCCTAAACCCAAACATTAAACCCTAAACCATATATACTAAACATGATACCCTAATCTCTAACCCCAAACATTATTAAATGTTCATCCCAACCGATATTGTACAACAACCACTTCATCTCGCTTTATATGTTTGATTGTGGTAATTCGGCAATGCTATATTTAGAGAATAGATTGTGTAGGATTATATATTCTCATGTTATAGTAACTAGAGAATATCCTAGGATAATCCTTTATGGGATATATCCTACAAATCCTACTTCTTGTATAAACATCAAAACAACATACATATGGAGACATTGCATTTGGTATGAAACATATATGGAGACATTACCGTAATGCCATGTTTTCAGAATCTTCTCCAAACCAAACCAAAGAAACCTTAAAACTTCAAAATATAAAATTTCATCTTTGCTTTAACATTTAAGTCCCAAAACTATTTCCTAAATTTTTATATGTACTTTTCAAATTTTAGAGTTTCAAGAATCTTTTATAATAGATAAGTATATTAAATCCTGACAAAAAAAAAATAGATAAGTATAATATTATAAATTGAGACAATAAAAAATATATATGATGAGTAAGTTACGCCTACAGTTGTGTAAAAATTAAAAAAAAAAAATTGCCAAAAAAATTCAGGAAACCAAAAGCCAATTTGATAGCCCAAAACATTTCAATTACCCGTCTAAACCCAATAATTTTCGTCAAAGTGTCGGGAATTCCTCAATTACGAAAAACTGATTTTATTATGTTCTTCCCCTTTTCCGAATCTCCTTTGAATCATCTCGCTATTGTCGCTCCAAATCCTCTTCTATGCCCACCCATCTCAAACTGATACTCTAATCTTCTTTCAATCTCTTATTCTAGGCTCTCAAACGCATCGCTAACTTTGGCAGAAATCCTATCGACCCTATCAAGCTATTCTTAGAATCTCTCAATCATGAAACCCCCAGTGATACAAGGCATACAGCTACAAGTATGATATGACGTTAGGGTGTGTGTTAAACCATCTGCAGTGCTTCTGCTTTGCTTTGCTTTTGAAACGGGATTGCTTCTGGGTCTGATTGTTGGTTTTCTTTTTGTTCTACTATATCCTCTTTCAGCTACAATATGGTCTGCACATCATGGATAAGTTGGTTTGTGTTTTTAATGAGTGTATGATCAGTAAGAGTTTTATGGATATGTTGTTAATCTTATATTTAGCAAGCAATTGAGTTTGATGTCTCTGTTTAACTACTCTTTGTGTTCTGTTGAGTTTTATTTTGTAAGCGTTTACAAGATTTTTTTCGAGGATATTTGTTTGTATCATTTGAGACATGACCAAACCAACCATAACTTTCTTCTTAAACTTTTTTCGAGGATATCTGTCAACGACGGATGAAAGACATGGTCAACATTCCAAAGGACTGCATAAGCATTGCAAAGGACCGCGACCTCGGGAGATCCCAACAGATGCATTGAAAGTAACCTTTTCACAATCCATGTTCATAAAGTCATCTCATGTTCTTTATTTAATTGGATTGTTCTTATTGTCTTTAATTATCACAAGCCACTGTGAAGGATGGACGGGTAAATCCTTATGGAGTCGGAAAATCTATTAGTGGGCAAGCATAAACAGCCCAGACACTTTTTAGCGATTGTGGTCCACCAAGAGAAACTGAAGAAAGCTCAACGTAAAACTACAACACCATCTGCTTCATAGGTTACTTATCATTGTCTCTTGCACTTGTTAATTTTTTGGGATATGTTTTGGCAACTCCTTAATGTTGGAGTTTGCATATGTAAATCGTTGTCTATATGCTGCACATAAGTATTATAAGTTATCAATGTTATTTTGAAGCAAATGTATTTTACATTTCTTGTACCATTCAAATAACGGTATCACCAATTTCCAAATCGTAAATTGAATTAATCCAAATTTTTAGTTTTACGAAGAAAAGTCAATTATTCGCACTACACACATAAAGTAGTCGCAAAATATTTCCCATCAGCGTATTTTGAATTTCTGAATAGTCGCTAAATTATCGTTAATTAGTCATTAAACCCTCGCCAAATAGTCACATATATTACGACTAAGTTGTGAATATATAAGACAGTCAGACAGTAGTCGACATGTAGTAACACTATCATTACCATAATCGAATCTGGCTGTTCCGATTATACGCTGCATAATCGTTAAATACGTCATAATAGCCGCTAATGCATAGCAAAATGTTGACCGTAATCATATCTTGATGCTCCTGTTAGTCGTCAGATCATCGGTAGTTGTTGTTACGGAAATTAGATCTAGTATAAAAACCGGGCTACGATCTGAAATGTCCGAACTATGAGGTGCGGGGTATACTTAAACGAGGTCAAAAGTGTTCTTTATTAATCTTAAGGTCGAAGCCGAGCAGTGAACAGGATGGTACGAGGTGGGAGTCCGTCTAATGACGTGCTCCCTAAAGATTGCTTGAGGTCGGAGCTTTATAGGAGTAGCTCGACACTCTCGCAAGTGAAAATGTGTCTAAAATGAAGAGTGAAGGGTCCTATTTATAGCGCTTGGATGCTGACTTCTTTTTGGGCCATTGACTCCTTAGCGGGCTTGTCATCTTGGGCCGAGGTGATCTTATTGGTTTAACAAGATTTCTAATGGGCTTATGGATGGGTGCTAAACCCATATCCAACAATTAGTCCCCCTAGTTCGTCGAGCCGCGATGTTTAGTCGAGGTTGTCAAATTTCTTAGGGCGTTTAAGTCAGGCGGAAATCTTGTTAAATCGTTTTGCATCAATTACTGATATTCTTAATTGTTGACTTCTTCTGCGGTTTTTGAGAAATCGAAGGGACGCGAAACGCTCGTGGTGCGATTTTGCGTGTTTGTAAAACCGTTTCTTTCTTCTTACGAGACTTCGTCCTTTCAAATCTCGTCGTCTTTTATCAGGTAATTATTTTCTTCTTGCGGTCTTTGCTACGTATCTGTTTCTTATGGTTGTTGCCCTCTTGTTATTTTTGTCTCTGGATTCGTTATTATGCGGGTAGATTCTAGTGAGCATTCTTCTACTAGTTGCGGCGATTCTAGTTTTTCTGGGTCGTCTGGGGATAGTCTTGTTGAATCTAGACCGATCGAAGGAGACGAAGAGTTTTTGATATCTCGGGCTGGGCGAAAACCTCGTCGATTCTGTGGCAATCCTGTCACATCGGATTCACCTGACGGCCCAACTCTTGCCGATGTAGGGGAGCGGAACCCTAGAGATGGCGATTGGGCCCGGTCATCGAGGAGGCGATTTTAGGACTACTGTCTCGCGGGTCATCCAAAAATAAGTACGGTTATTCCTGATCATTGTTCTCGAGCAACTTCCTCGAAGGGAGGAAGAGTAAAATCAAGGGGAGAAATGGAAGCGGAGACTGTTGTTCCTAGGGCGATTCGCTCGTCGGTCTATGAACAGTCTTTCCTTGATGATATCTATCGGCGATGTTCCCGTGTTTCCGGTCTTGAGTTCCGGTTGCCGGCTTTATTTGAGCGACCCTGGGATGCTCCTCTTTGTTGGGTTTGTTTGTACGAGTGTTGGTTCACTGAATGTCACTTTCTTTTTCCCCTTCCCGAAGTCCTGATTGAGTATTGCGAGGCTAGGGAAATGGCCCTTTCTCAACTCTGTCCGTCTGCCGTTCGTAATGTTTTAGGTATTTTGATTATGGCAGCTAACAGTGAGGTTGAGATGTTTACTCGTCTTTTTGAGGAGTTGACATCAATTTCGGTTAACCAAGGGACGTCCGGGTGCGATTTAGGTCTGGTCATCGTTTGAAGGTTGCGTCTGATCCCCCGGATAAGACTTCCGATTGGCAGGATAGTTATTTCTTTGCGCGCGTTAACGGTGCGTTGACGTTTAACTCGAGCAGAGTTTTCAGATCGGCCTGGAACTATAACCCTGGTAGCTTTCTCTGTTTTGCGCTCGTTTGTCGATATTGTCTGCTTCATGGCTTTTTCCTTTAGATTGTTTTACAGTTCGTTCTACTTCAGGTCGTTGGACCGCGGGATTTTCTAGCGACTTTGAAAAGTTAAGGGCTCACAGTGGGATAGATTGGCATTCATCGAAGGACAAAGAGGTCAAGGCCCTGTTTGATCAGAAGGTCCGAAGTTGTTTCAAAAAGATTGATTCGGGTATGTGCCCTCTTTCCCCCCTTTTTGATATATGGCGAGGTCGTTGCTGCTGATATTGTCACTCTGTTGCTTCAGTGTTTCTGGAGCTGGATCTTTCTTTGAAGAGTGAACCGTCATCCCCTCGGTTGTTCAGGAAGAGGCGTAAGATGTCTCAGGAGCCTTTAGCGGCTGCAAATTCTCCGGTGATCGTTCTTGATGACGTCCCCTCTGCCTTTGGAAATGAGGCTATCCGATGTTGGGAGACGTCAGGGAGTGTTGAGAATCAGGTTGTCGTGCCTTCCGAAGCTTCTGGCGGCACGTCTCATCGGTCAGGCGTTAAGAGGCGTAGGTCGGGTTCTGAGGGTGAGCGTTCTAAGGTACTAACTCCTGCCTCTCCTTTTGTTCGTTTTGCTGGCCCGACGGATGGGTCGGGTGATGTTGATCCGAATTTGGGGGATTCGGTTTGGTCATTTGTTCACAAAACAAAGGCCCCTTTGGTGAGTAACAAGTTGTCGTGCGCCAATCTTTTTCAGAAGCTCGTGGAAGGTCCGGCCAAGGATCTTATTCTTGTCTCGGCTATGCACAAGCCTCATCTTCAGGAAGAGCTAAGTCACCACCTTGTTATGGTGTGTGTTATTCTGAACCAACTCAGGGATTCATACGAGTCCGAGAGAAGACAGGCAAAGTCGACGGAGGGTATCCTTAGAGATCAGGTTGATGCGTTGTGACGCTCTGCCTGTGAGCTAAAACAAGTTCGTAAGGAGCTCAGCGAGGTGAAGGGAGTTTCTTCTGCTCTTTCTTTGGAGAAACAAAAGGCTGTGGATCTTAAGAGGCGGTTGACCAAACTTGAAAATCAGAAGTGCGATCTTCGTTTCGAGGCTGGCTCTCTTAGGTCAAAAATTGATCTCCTTGTTGTTGAGCGCGACGGTCTCCGAGCATCCTTTGATGAGCGCCTTCGTTCTGAGCGAGAGGTTGTGTGTAAGAAGGCTTCTGATAGTTTGGGCAGGCTGAGGTCGGAGAGAGAGCAGGTAGATTATTATACTCCTGAGCTTTTGGATTTGAATCAGGTGGCCGGTATCCTTGATGCGTATCGTTTGTTCGCGGATAGTGGCGTGCCAATTCCCCCTGCGTTGATTACTCAGCTTGAGAAGGATAAGCCTCTCTTGGAGCGGGAGGTTAACAAATTGCGGCCCGATGCTCTGGATCCTGACATTTATTGTATGTCGCCGTTGCGAGGTTTGCCTAGTGGTGTTGTTACCCCCTCAAGGTCGGTGGAGGGAGGAGGGGCAAATGTGGCGTCTTTGGTCGTGGGAGACGGGGTTGCTTCTGTTATGTCCGAGCTCCCAACATAGTTTCCTTGTTGTAATCAGTTAGCTTGTTGCTGTTTTTTTTTTGGACTTTTGTATGAACGGCGTCTTCGTTCGCAGACATTATATGTATGTTTTGTTGGATGCTCGTTCTCTTCCTTTTCTTCCCCCCCCCCCCTCTTTTTTTAGGTGTTTCAGTGGCTGGCTTCTTATCGTTCGTGCGGCCTTGCTTCGTTTTTGTCTTTGCTCGTCAGAGGATATCTCGACGTGTTTTGGTGAACTCCCCTTCTTTTAAGGACCGCCATTTTTGCATTGAAGACTTGAATTGGTAACTGTCGCATTGCTTTGAATGTGTTGTCTTGGAAACCGTTGCCCTTCTTGGCTATAAATACTTTTCTTTCGTCTCTGATTCTTCATAACTCTTTTTTCTTTGTTTTCTTCCTTCTCTGTACTGAGTAGGGCTGATTTTCTTCTTTTGTTTGTTGGAGTGTTGAATCCCAGTGGATCGTGGCAGCAAGGCCGCTCTGCCGATGGGTTTCCTGCTTGTTCTTGTTTTTGGCCGGCTCCGGCCTCCAGAGTTTCTGTGTTTTCCATTGTCGAGCGGGCTCGTATTTTTCTGTGAAATGGGGGCTTGTCGATGTATGAGAATATACCGATAGCCGCCCTTGTTTGTCGCTTTTGCGAACTTAAGGGCGACGCACAGTTCCTCCGTTTGGGTGGATCTGATGCGTCACCGATTTTAGTAAGGTGTCGGGGGCTGTCCCGTATTGAACTTATCTCTTTTGACGTAAGCGTGTTGTCCGTTTGTTTTTGTGTTCTTCCCCTTTCCCTTGTTATTGCTTGAACTCCCCTTCTTTTTTTTGCGGGGCAGCGGGCGGGGTGTCGGGCTGGCTCTCTTCCTCCATGTAAGAGGATGATTCCTTTGGAGGGGGGCGTCGGCAACAGAATGGCCAGATGAACCATGGGATCGGGCTGCGGGAACCGGACGTCCTTTTTGGTGTGTTGAGGTTGGCCTGTCCGGGCTCTCTTACCCCATGATGAACCTCCCCGGTTCGCTTTCGTCGATGTTCAATGCTGGGCCTCTGCTTTTCGAGGATTGCCGTGCCGGGAATAGACGTCAAAATCGTCTTTCAAGAAAGGATTTCGGCTCCTTGTTGGATGAAATCGGGCTCAGGGCACGAGCTCTGATTCGGATGAAATCGTCTTTCAAGAAATTAGATTTTCCTGTTATCATTTGTTGCTGTTGTTTTTTTTTATTATTATTAGTGTTTGTACGTTTCCTTGTAATTTTGACAAGAATGGAATCAAAGAAAGAAGAGATTTTGTATTCAATCTGTTATCGGCTCATTCTCTTTCCTTGTTTTTTTTTTGTTTTTGTTTACAAGGCGTTTCTCGGCTTTGGACGAGATCAAATTTTAGGTCAAATTTTAAGTGCGAATACGTGCCTGGCATATCTTTTTTTTTTATTTTCTCAGATCAAAACAATGCCTGCCCATTTATGTACAGATGTTAGTGAGCGCAAGCTTTGGTTCGGCTTACCCTGTCATCTGTTTAGTTATCTACGTGCGAGAACGTGCTCGGCTTATCCAGTGGAGTCCTTGAACATAGTTATGTGGAGGAGGTCCGGCTTACAAAAAAAATTCTAAGAAGTCTTGCGGGTCTGGCCCCGGCTTAGATGTCGCTAAAATCGACAATGTGACGCAATGTCACTGTGCATGAAACACGTGTTTATTGGATCGATCATTTGGCCAGAATGTTGAGGGTTAGGTGTTAGGGCGCATAGTTATAATAGTAAAAAAAGGACTTTTTGATTTAAATATGAAGGCGGCTGCACCCTGTATAGGTTTCCTACGTACTCTCCGAGGAGAGATCAAGCCGATTAATGGAAAATTCTCAGTAAACAAAGAAAGTATTTTCCCAACACAGTCAGGCAGGTCAACATTCATGCGACCCATTTTCTTGTTGGACACTCTGCACCTCTTTCTAGATGAACGAGAAGACGACGGTTCACTAGTCGGATTCAGAGGAGGGGGGGCCAAGAAAGCTATCAAAGACATCAAAAATTTCAATAAAAAGGCACTCTTCCCTTCAAAACAAAAAGGGTCGGGCAGGGGGATGGAGAGTAAAACCATACACGAATCAATTTTTTCAAAACACTCCCTCACTCTCTCGTCATGAATATGAGACCAATCCAATGCGTCGTGAGCATTTAGCTTCTTCAAATTGTTATGGAAGTTTATAGGCCAACTGCCCGAAAACGAACGATCTGCAAAACACAAGGAAAAATATAAGACAGTCAATACTGACAAACAGACATATAGAGAAAAGAAAGATACTAGGGTCGTGATTCCACGCCGAACTGAAAACCATGTTCATGTCAAATGGCAGTGCGTCATTAACCTGCGCAAAAAAAAAGTAGTTGTCTTGCCAAGCGGTCGTTTTGTCTGTCACATCGGACAAATCCTTTAAGCGATGTTTAGGCCTCATCGTCACATAAAAATTCCCCGACATCCCCCGACTAATCGAAATCGAGGTCAACTCCTCGAAGAAGCGAACTGACATGTCAATGTTACAGTCAGCCGAGAGAATAAGGACCCCAAGCATATTGCGAATAGCCGTCGGGCAAAGGAGGAAAATAGTCATTTTCCTCTCTTCACAGTACTCAACTAGAAGCCTTGGAAGGGGAAACAAAAGATGGCACTCCGAAAACCAGAAGTCATACAGACACACCCAACCGGAAGGAGCATACCAAGGCCGTTCATCCGAGGACAGCAAGCAAAGCTCGAGACCCGAAACACCAGCACAAGATTTCAGATCTCTGCTTACAAATGAACGAACGGATTTCCTTAGGAACAACATTTTTCTTCCGTGACGTCGTCTCCTCTTCCACCTTCTCCTTCTTCTTCCTCTTTTTATTCTCCGTCGAAGTAACCGCTTGAGGATGACCACCAAAAAAAGCTCCACTTTGCCCCGAACGGACCTCCGCTCCTTCGGAACCGACGGGCTCATCATCACCACCTCTGTGACTTTGCTCGTCATCATCACCTTGACGACCTTACTCGTCACCACCGCCTCTCGGATTTTGTTCGTTTCGCCTTCTCGACCTTCTCTTACTGGAACGTCGACGAGCGGCAGGCATTGAAGAGGCCTTATCACTATCGGAGCACCCCGAAATGGACGAGCTTTCCATCCAGCTCGTGATTTAAGAAAATCATCATCCACATCAATTGACCTAGACTGTATGAGACTATCGTCCGAAGACCCAATGGAATCAAGATCATTGTTGCGAGAAGACGAATTACAACTAGAATCTACCCTCATGTCGATGAATCTAAGCAACCAGTGAAATATGAAAATTCGGCAAGAAAAATATGAAGCGGAAGCTAGAGAGAGAAAAATGGTATCTGGTTAAATGAAGCAAATTGAGGAAATGACCAGAAGGGGGGTTTTATAGGAAAACAAAGGATAGGTTATCAAAAAAACGCGAACGGCGCGACTTTTCAATTTCGATAGACGTCTTTTCAATCCTCAAGCTGCGAAAGAAATTCAACGGTCCAAACAGCGCCAAATGAGACATATAAGCCAACCAGATTTCTACCTGACTTAAATACTCATAAAAATTCGCCGACATCGACCAGAGCCGAAGACCGACGAACTGGGGGGACTAATTGTTAGATATGGGTTTAGCACCCCATCCATAAGCCCAAAAAAATCTGCCAGCTCATCAAAACATTTGGCCCAATGACTGGAGCCAATAAAAGAGTCAATAGCCCAACAAAAAGTTTGACCACTTTTACTATAAATAGACCATTCACTGTTCATTTATCGCCATCTTGTGAGCTTACGTATAAATGTGTAGCATCTCCACAAAACGTAACATCCTGATATCCAAGGCGCGATAGCTGGACAATCGCCTTGCGAAGAGAAAGAGCTTCAGCAACAAAAGGAGTATATGTTGGGTCAATAGAAGCTGATCCACGGAGTACAAGCCTGCCATATCAAGTATGAAGTGTCCAGCCAATGCATGCCCTTTCATGAACACTAATTCATGACACATCTGCACAACAACAAAGAGGAGAAGAGGATTACAAAACATCTGAAAGAGAGTTGGGACGCTGAATCCGAGCAGTAGTCGGGGGCATAACAGAATGGGTATGAGAAGTGGAATCATGCCACATTCGGTAGTCAACGAGGGCTTGGTGGACGATGTCCACTAGGTGCCAGCGCTTATTAGAAAAGACAAGATCATTCCTTGCTTTCCAGATTCTCCATCCAATAAAAGGAAAAAGATAATCATTGGGAGCATAGGGATGTTCAACTTGAAGAAATGCCTGAAAGCAAGAGAGTAAAGGTTGATATGGATTAAGCGCACTTATCGGCACGGATACCGGAGATAGCTCCCAGATTTCTCTTGCGACCCGACAACGAAACAGGAGATGAAGAAGGGTTTCTTGCTCTTCTCCACAGAGTTGGCAGTAAGGGTCAATAGGGAGGCTTCGCCGAGAGAGAGTGTATGTACAAGGCAGAGCATTATGAATCAGCTTCTGATAGGGTCAGGTTTTAATCCTATTTTAACTGCAAGTGCACAGATATGCAATCGTAGTATATAAAGTATCGAAATCCACAGAGACTCTGGTCTCGATAGATCAAGAACTAAAAAGATTAAACTAGTAGAAAGCAAATTGTATTGAATAACTAAAAGGCAATGCGAGAAAGTAAATCAGTAGCAAGTTGTGGTTGTAAGCAATAAACTAAGGGCGCTAAGTCTAGGGCGTTCTCAGGAAATCAGACAAGCAGATAAATCATTCAGTCAGGATCTAACTAAGCTCAGTTCTAGAACTCAAACACAAATATAGAATTAACCAACTGTCGTTGCGAGAATTCTGTAAGTCTAAGTGCAGCAATCCAAATTCCTTTGTAATTACTAACAGATTAAACCAGCTTTAATTCCAAGTTCGATATGTTCACAATCTAATTAAACCAAATTCCTTAGCGAGTAATTAAATTGCTCAACCTAAATAGTTCAGATTCTAAACCACACTGTCGTGTCAATTTAGCAACCTAAGATCTAGATTCTAAGTGATCAGGTTAGAACTAGCATTAAACACAATTTAGTTTGAAGAACATCTATTGATGTGAATCCCTAACTGAATTAATTATATCTAGCAAGTCATGAAATCCCTATGAGAAACCCTAAACCTAACTATGAATCTACTCATACATGGAATATGAAGACATAATCAATGAAATAATAGATATCATAAAAGAGATTAGGATAAGAAAAGAAAGTATAGTACAGGATCAGATCAGCCCCAAAAGCTCTAAAAACTCTCTGCTCTAAGTTATGATAGCGTCCCTAAAACAAAACTCAAAAACCTAAATAAATAGCTAAATCACATCTTGGGGCTTCTGTGTAAATATCTAGAACTTCTGGGAAACTTTTCAATATCATCATTCTTCATTAAACCGTCGAGATCTGTCCCAACTCGTTGTGCAACGATCGATGCTGAGGTGCATCGATCGACACACTCCTCTGTTTCGGACAGTGAGCTTAAACTCTCCAAAACTCCAAAATGCTCCAAATAGCTCCATAATCTCCAAATCCGCTTCAAACGTGTGTGTGTATCTAATAAGACCTATAAAAGACTCGAAAGAAACTATAAAAGACTCTAAAACACACTTATATCATGGCATAAAACCGGTAAAAACCATGATATATCAATTCTCCCACACTTAGCCTTTGCTTGCCCTCAAGCAAAACAGAGAACTAAAACATGGTGAAGAGGTTTGAAAACTTTCAGAAACTCTTTTTGTCCTAGAAGCAACAACACTCAGATTCTCCTTAGTAAGCCACTGAAAGAATCAACCGCAAGATATCAAAACCAATATGTACTTCCCCCACACTTAGCAACTGTCCTAAGTAAACTCCACAATCAATCCAAGCAATTCAAATTCACCCTACTGACTTCTTAAGCATATTAAGTGCGGTCTCACCTAAGGATTATCGATCAAAGGGCACATGGATTCTTACTTTGCCAGCTCTAGACCACCATACTATCTTTTCTGGTTCCTTTTCTTCTCTTTTCCCTTCCTTAGCATTCTGATTTTTCCCCATTGGGTATCATTTTATTTTATTTCATCAGTGCTCTTCCCGTTAAGGGGTGTACTTTGGACACATTCCATGGATGCACAGGAGATGATAGTTGTAGCTACCACTCCCAGAGACCACTTCGGAGTTACTAACTCATCCTCAGTTTATTACTCTTTTTTTTATGGAAGGGGAGAAGGGAACCATACTCGGACAGGTTTACAAGCTGTGTCAGTACTAACAAAGGAGTTCGACTCAAGGTATACCAAGCCCTTAGGTGAGAAAATTAAAGTCAGGATTAAGGGTGAAGCCAGTAAAAGGATCCTCTGAATACCTGAATTGATATGGGTGTCCTCAGTAGGTTGATCCGTGTTGGGTTTTCTAATAGTCATAGATTGACCTTTCAGCTTCATCCCAATGGTTACTTAAGTTCCTGCAAGATATTGTTAACTTCTCCAAAATTCATTGTTTCCTACTTAAACTGGTTTTGACTCAATAAAACAAAAAAAAATTGAAAAACTGGACTGACTCTTAAGAAAACAGAAAGATAAAGTCAGTAGCTACCTCCCCCACACTTGAAACACACTGTCCCCAGTAGTGTTAAGCTAAGGGTTGGTAAAAAGAAAGCAAAAATGTTATGGATGTGTTGAGTTCTGTCTGATTTTTACCTCTATCGCACATGCATCGATCGTTACATAAATGTAACGACCGTTGCTAGGCGATATTTCGTCGTGTGTCGATCGTTGCTCAGGACCGCAACGATCGCTGCAATGCGATTACTCGTGTTGTGACGATCGACACAAGTTGTGTCGATCGACGCATTGCGATTCCCAGACCTGCAGACAAAAACTCACCAAAACAGAAACAAAACGTAAAATCCTACAAAAACACCAAAAATCAAAATGCCTCCCACTCAGCGCTCTTTTAACGTCAATAGCTTGACGTTTCAGCTGATCTAGGCAGAGGGTGCATTATCCAGAGGCAGAATCTCGGCCTTAGCCCAATAGTGTTTCACCCTCTGTCCATTTACAGTGAATTCATTACCTTCCTTGCTGATTAGAACAATAGCTCCATAAGGACGCACCTCTTTGATCTTGAAAGGACCAAACCTCCTTGATTTCAGCTTACCTTGAAACAAATGCAAACGTGAGTTATACAAAAGTACCTGATCGTTGGGTGCAAACTGTCTAGAGACAATCTTTTTGTCGTGATAGGCTTTAGTCCTCTCCTTGTACAGCTTTGAGTTCTCATAGGCAAAATGTCTAATCTCATCCAACTCATTAAGTTGTACCAATCTCCTTTCTGCAGCAGATTTAAGATCAAAGTTCATCTGCTTTACAGCCCATGCTGCTTTGTGCTCAAGCTCCACTGACAGATGACATGCTTTTCCATACAGAAGATGGAATGGAGTGGTCCCAAGAGGTGTCTTAAATGTAGTCCGCTAAGCCCATAGTGCATCATCTAGCTTTGCTTCCCAATCCTTCCTTGTCTTCCCAACTGTCTTCTCTAAGATCTCCTTGATCTGTATGTTAGAAACCTCGACCTGCCCATTAGTCTGAGGGTGATAAGGGGTAGCAACTCGGTGATGAACTCCATGCTTCTTTAGCAGCTTCTCGAAGACCTTATTAATAAAGTGAGACCCCCCATCACTAATTACTATCCGAGGTACTCCAATCTAGGGAATATGATGGTCTTAAACAGCTTAATGACCACCGAAGAATCATTGGTTGGACTAGCTATTACTTCTACCCACTTAGATACATAGTCCACAGCAACCAAGATAAACTTATTCCCATAGGATGAGGGAAAAGGACCCATAAAGTCTATGCCCCAGCAATGAAAAACCTCAACCTCAAGAATGAAATTATGAGGCATCTCATGCCTCTTACTGATTTTCCCTCTCCTTTGACAGACATCACATTGAGAGACAAAAGAATGAGTGTCTTTAAACATCGTAGGCCACCAGAAACCTGCTTGCAGAACCTTAGACACAGTCTTGAAAGTAGAAAAATGTCCAACATAATCTGATCCATGACAGTGGAATAGGATGTTTGGAACCTCTGATTCAGCAACGCATCTCCTGTAAAGACCATCTGAACAGTGTTTGTAGAGATAAGGCTCATCCCAGTAGTATCGTCTGAGCTCCCTGAAGAACTTCTTCTTTGCATACCCCTTTAAATCATATGGTTCAGTCTCTGCGGCCAGGTAATTAGCTATATCCGCGTACCAGGGTCGATCAGTGGTTGCGACAGCATCTACTTTGAATACATAGTCTCCAATTCGAACCGTGAAAGGTTCTGGGTTAGTATCCGCACTGCAACAATCGTCGAATAAGGTTGCATCGATCGTCGCATCCTCGACACTTGCATCGATCGTCACAGACGTGGCATCGATCGACGCAATGCGATTTATCCGACAGTTTATCAAAAATTTTCCCAAATCCGTTTGAAACATTGTCCCGATCATATTGACGTTTTCCTCAGGCAAGTAATCATTAATGGGCACGTCTTCCTCAACCAGCATCCTTGAAAGATGATCAGCAACTACATTTTCAACCCCCTTCTTGTCTCTCACTTCAATGTCAAACTCCTGAAGCAACAAAATCCATCTCAACAATCTTGGCTTAGCATCCTTCTTCTGCATCAGATACTTCAGGGCTGAATGATCAGTGTGCACAATCACCTTGGAGCCAACAAGATAGGGGCGGAACTTCTCAAATGCAAAGACAACAGCCAACAACTCCTTCTCTGTATTAGCATAGTTTCTCTGCGCATCATCTAGTGTCCTACTAGCATAATAGATAGCATGAAGCTTTCTGTCCTTCTTCTGCCCCAGAACAGCTCCTACAGCATAGTCACTTGCATCACACATAACCTCAAAAGGTAGATCCCAATCCGGTGGCTGAACTATTGGAGCGCTCACTAATGCTTGCTTAATCTGTTCAAATGCAGTCTGACAATCTGCATTGAACTCAAATTTGGTATCCTTACACAGCAAAGCAGTTAGTGGCCTAGCAATCTTACTGAAGTCTTTGATGAACCGTCTATAGAAGCTGGCATTTCTAAGAAAACTCCTTATAGACTTTACAGAATCAGGTGCCTGAAGGTTGGCCATGACCTCAATCTTAGCGCGGTCTACTTCGATCCCTGCTTCAGACACTTTATGTCCAAGTACAATGCCATCTCTGACCATGAAATGGCACTTCTCTCAATTAAGAACCAAGTGCTTCTCCTCGCATCTAGTCAGTACCTTGCACAGATTATCCAAGCAATCATTATAAGATGACCCATAGACTGAGAAGTCATCCATAAATACCTCCATAAAGTCCTCAGTCATATCAGTGAATATGGACATCATGCATCTCTGGAATGTAGCTGGTGCATTGCAGAGTCCAAAAGGCATCCTACGGTAAGCAAATGTGCCATATGGACAAGTGAAGGTGGTCTTTCCCTGATCCTCTGGATGGATAGGAATCTGAAAGAAACCTGAATATCCATCGAGGAAGCAATAGTAAGGGTGATTTGCCAACCTCTCCAGCATCTGATCAATGAAGGGTAAAGGGAAATGATTCTTCCTTGTTGCAGCATTGAGTTTCCTGTAATCTATGCACATCCTGTGTCCAGTCACAGTCCTAGTAGGGATCAGCTCATTCTTCTCATTTTTCACAACTGTAACTCCGCCTTTCTTAGGCACTACATGGACTGGACTCACCCAATCACTGTCCGAAATAGGATAGATGATCCCAGCATCTAGGAGTTTCATAATCTCCTTCTTAACCACTTCCTTTAGATTAGGATTAAGCCTTCTCTGATGCTCAACAGATGTCTTAGACTCGTCCTCAAGATGTATCCGATGCATGCACAGCTCCGGAGAGATACCTGAAATGTCATCAAGAGAATAGCCAAGAGCTTTGCGATGCTTGCGCAGCTTGCTTAGCAGTAAAGTGAGCTCTGCGTTGTTCAAACTAGCACTAACAATCACTGGATAAGTTATATTAGGTCCAAGAAATGCGTACCTTAGCCCGGATGGAAGTTGTTTCAGCTCAATTTTCGGAGCTTTTTCCTCTGCCCAATCTCTGTCGACTTGCAACGATCGATGCTTAGTCTGTGTCGATCGATGCAAAGTCGCGTCAGACACATCTAACTTCATCACTTACTCAGCAGAATCCATCAGTCTCGCATAGCTGATTGCGGGCTCGTCTTGCAGGTGTTCCAGCTCCATTATAGAGCTCAGTAAAGCTCTTTCTAGTGGATCTTCAGCATGTGACTTGTGAAAGTACTCTACAGCCAAATCACCCAGTGGTCCACATAGAAGGTTTGTCCGTCGATGGTTGGTCTCTTCACCAGTTTGTCCATATCAAAACTCATCTTCAGATCACCCACATTCAGAATTATTTTACCTCTTTGGCAGTCAATCATCGCACCAGCAGTAGCTAAGAAAGGTCTACCCAAAATCAGTGGAGCCTTTGGTTCCTCTCCATACTGCAGAACCACAAAATCAGTAGGTATCACACATTTACCAATCATTATAGGCACATCCTCCAATATTCCTTCAGGAATTCTGATTGTTCTGTCTGCTAAGACTAGTGAGATCCTAGTTGGTAAGAAGTCAGTCATTCCAAGTCTCTTAGCAACAGAGAAGGGCATAAGATTTACACTAGAACCAAGATCACATAGGGATCTTTCAAATCTTTCCCTGTAGATAGCACAATCCAACACAAAGCTCCCTGGATCTTTCAGCTTCTCAGGAATTCTGCCCTGAACTACCGCACTACATACCTCCGTGATCATCATTACACTCTCCTCATCAGACCACTTACCAACAAGTAAGTCCTTAAGACATCTCCTCACCACAGGAGAAGTCTCCATAGAGTCAATCAAAGGCACTTCGACCTTCACCTTTTTGATGATCTCCTTCAATTTGGTATACTGTCTATCATTCTTAGCTTTCCTGGGATTTTTGGGATAAGGTACTTTAGGTTTGTAAACCCTTTCATTCGACTGCTTCGGCTTCTCTGGTTTTGAACTCTCTGCAGTCGCCTTGCGTCGATCGTCGCTGGTGTTGCGTCGATTGTTGCTGGGCGACTTTGTTACGACAGATTCTTCGTTTTCGCTTTGCATCGACCGTTGCTGAGTAGCGTCGATCGAGGCATTGCGAATATCACGGATCCCATCTTCCAATTCTTCAATTTCCCCGAGTTCTTCAACACTTAACTGCCGTTTCTGGCCAGGAGACAGCTCCTTACCACTTCTCAGTGTTACTGCATTGCATTGATACTTGGGATTAACATCAGTTCGCCCCGGGAGATATCCATCTTCCCTCTTAACATGTTCAGCAGTCTGCGCAACTTGAGCATCAAGCCTTTTCACATGTGAGCTCAAGGATTCGAATTTCCCATTCAAATCATCATACACCCAATCCAGTTTCTTGTTGACATCCACAGCAATTTTGGTTTGTCCCTTTAGCAGCTGCTCCATCATTGCCTCCATCTTACTCTCATGAGTAGTAGCTACAGGAGGCGCTTGGTAAGAGGAAGATCCATAAGTCCTATGATTACCTTGTTGGAAAGGTTTCTGAAAACCAGCATTCTGTCCAAAGCCAGAAGAGTTTTGATTGCTTGTGAAAGCACTCTTCTGACCACTGAAAAATCTATTTCCTTGCTGATTACCAAACTTGTTACCTTGGAAACCAGATCCTCCGATGTAGTTCACATCCTCTTCCTGCTCTTCTTCTTCAGCTTGGATCACTTCTACATCTTGAGCAAAGTGGACAGCTTTCTTCCCAGCTAGAAGATTGCAAACAGTGTCCAGCTTAGATCTAATATCAGCTATCTCTGAATCATCCATCTTCCCACCGGGCTTCTTCCTTCTCTCATCAGTAGTCTTGCAGCTATTACTGCTTACTAAATTATCTATTAGCTGCTTAGCTTGAGCAGTAATCCTAGTGTTAAAGTTGGCATTGCTGGAATTATCCAACGCAGTCTGATATGGAAGATCTATTCCTCTAAAGAAGATACCTAGCAATGTTACCTCAGTGAATCCATGATGCGGGCAGTCACGTTGGTACTTCTTAAATCTCATCTAGGTTGTCTTAAGAGGCTCTGTCGGACCTTGGGTGAAGGTGAGAATGTCCTGTCTGGACTGATCGGAGCGAGCATCATCATAGAAATGTCGCAGAAACTCACTCTTCAGAGCGACCCAAGTATCAAACGTTCCAGGTGAAAGTTGTTTCAGCCAGGCTGCAGCATCTCCAGCGAGAGAGTAGGGGAAAAGCTTGAGGAACAAATAGTCTTGGCACACTCCATCATACTTTATTCTGGTGACTATGTGATCCATCGGTTGCTCACTTGGAGAGCCATGGAAGGCTTTCTGCCTTAGGATAGAGTAGTAGATGGTCTGGATCTCAAAATCATTCCTCTCAAAGTCAAGAGGTACAAGAGCTGATCGGTTAGCATAAAACTCATCGGACGGTTATAGTCAGCTAAAGTTCTCTCATGGACAACCATCTGTCTACCTTGGGCCTGTCCTTGGCCTTGGTTCTGCTCCTGTTGCGGTTGCTCAGGAGGATCATGGATAACATTCCCTTCAGCATCAATCGGTTCTCCAGCAGCATTGTACTGATTGTTGTGTCGGTCCCTCAGGGTACCTTGAGCATCAGGCTTTATGATCACACGTTCAACAACCATCCTTGTTCTTTGAACTCTTCTGTTAGTCCTCTCTAGTCTAGCAAGTTCTTCAAGTTGGATTTTACGAGATTAGTGTTCGGATTACTTCTGGTATCACGCGTCTGCATAAACCGTCTGCAATCGTCAAGCAAGGATCGATGCTAAGAGTGCAACGATCGATTCAACTCCAATCGCCTAGTAACGATCGACACAAGAGGTGCAACGGTCGATGCTATGCGATTATGAAATCTGCGACAGAGAGAAAACAGAGAAAAATCAGTAACAAAAAAATTAAAATAAAAATCCTAAAAACCCTAAGTTCGAATCTATCGAAGACTCCAAAGAGTCCCCGGCGACGGCGCCAAAAACTTGATAGGGTCAGGTTTTAATCCTATTTTAACTGCAAGTGCACAGATATGCAATCGTAGTATATAGGGTATCGAAATCCACTGAGACTCTGGTCTCGATAGATCAAGAACTAAAAAGATTAAACTAGGAGAAAGCAAATTGTATTGAATAACTAAAAGGCAATGCGAGAAAGTAAATCAGTAGCAAGTTGTGGTTGTAAGCAATAAACTAAGGGAGCTAAGTCTAAGGCGTTCTCAGGAAATCAGACAAGCAGATAACTCATTCAGTCAGGATCTAACTAAGCTCAGTTCTAGAACTCAAACACAAATATAGAATTAACCAACTGTCGTTGCGAGAATTCTCTAAGTCTAAGTGCAGCAATCCAAACTCCTTTGTAATTACTAACAGATTAAACCAGCTTTAATTCCAAGTTCGATATGTTCACAATCTAATTAAACCAAATTCCTTTGCGAGTAATTAAATTGCTCAACCTAAATAGTTCAGATTCTAAACCACACTGTCGTGTCAATTTAGCAACCTAAGATCTAGATTCTAAGTGATCATGTTAGAACTAGCATTAAACACAATTTAGTTTGAAGAACATCTATTGATGTGAATCCCTAACTGAATTAATTATATCTAGCAAGTCATGAAATCCCTATGAGAAACCCTAAACCTAACTATGAATCTACTCAGACATGGAATATGAAGACATAATCAATGAAATAATAGATATCATAAAAGAGATTAGGATAAGAAAAGGGCGAAATCTTCTCCAAGAACAAAGTATAGTACAGGATCAGATCAGCCATAAAACCTCTACAAACTCTCTGCTCTAAGTTATGATAGCGTCCCTAAAACATAACTCAAAAACCTAAATAAATAGCTAAATCACGTCTTGGGGCTTCTGTGTAAATATGTGGAACTTCTGGGCAACTTTGCAATATCATCATTCTTCATTAAACCGTCGAGATCTGGCCCAACTCGCTGTGCAACGATCGATGCTGAGGTGCATCGATCGACACACTCCTCTGTTTCGGACAGTGGGCTTAAACTCTCGGGTCAAAACTCCAAAATGCTCTAAATAGCTCCGTAATCTCCAAATCCGCTCCAAACGTGTGTGTACCTAATAAGACCTATAAAAGACTCAAAAGAAACTATAAAAGACTCTAAAACACACTTATATCATGGCATAAAACCGGTAAAAACCATGATATATCAGTTTCCACTAGAAATGTTTTAATTTAGGTGGAATATTAAGCTTCCAAAGAGCTTTTGTAGCCTTGATACGTTCCAGGGAAATAGCATCAAGTGGCAGGGAAGGTTTAAGTAATTGATGGTACCTAGACTTGACAGAATAGTCACATGTTGATGTGTATCGCCACCGTGGTTGATCATTGATATCAGAGAGAGGAAGCTTGATACGAGTGATCCTCTCAACATCTGCAGGTGGACATAGGTTAGAGATCAGTGGGAGATTCCATTGAAGTGAGTGAGGAAGAAAGAGATCTGCAACAGTGAGAGAGAGGTCAGGATGAGGAAAAAGACTACTCGGGCAGCGAGGTGGGGAATCAATCCATGGGTCCTGCCAAACCTTGACGTTAGTACCTGTGCCAATTCGCCAGATGAGGCCTTGCTTGAGCAAAGTAGTTCCCTGGCAAATGCTCCTCCACGCATGACTTGGCCGAGATCTAAGGCTTGCCTGCATTAGGGACATCTGATGAAAGTATTTAGCTTTAAGTACTCTGCTTAGCAGAGAGGTAGGATTGGTTAGAATACGCCAGCTCTGCTTGGCCAGGAGCGCGAGATTAAAAGAATGAACATCCCGAAAGCCTATACCTCCATAACACTTCAACTAAGTCAACTTACTCCACGCTAACTATGAGATCTTACGTTTATCCTTAGAGGATGACCATCAAAAGCGTTGCATGAGTCGTGTGATCATTGTCAAACGTTGAGGAAGGAGGAAGCAGGACATACAATAAGATGGAAGGGCTGTAATGACTGATTTGAGCAAGATTTCTTTGCCAGCAGGGGATAAAAAGCGAGAATGCCAGATTTCCTGTCTAGTTTGGACCCGCTGAACAAGATACGAAAAGGCATCAAACTTATTTCTGCCTATAGACTGGGGAAGCCCAAGATAACGTCCAAAACCTCCCACTGTCTGAATACCAGTAAGGTCTTTGATATCCTGTTGCAGAGATGGATCAACATTCTTCCCAAACATAATGGCGGATTTCTGGAATTTAATATGCTGACCAGAAGCTGCAGAGTACGTTGCAAGGATGTGTAGGAGCTGCTTACAATCTTCCAACGTAGCACGATAAAATAGTAAAGAGTCATCAACAAATAAAAGATGGGAGACGGGGGGACCATAACTACTTGCCTTAAACCCATGAAGAACTTGATCATCCATCGCTTTGGTGAGCATGGTAGATAGACCTTCTGCGTAGAGCAAATAGAGAAAAGGCGATAGAGGTTTGCCTTGGCGAGTTCCACTCTGAGGTCTGGTCTTCTCCAATGGAGCTCCATTCAACAAGAAAGAGTAAGATACTGAAGCAAGACAAGTATGGATTCAATGGCGCCATTTATCACAAAAGCCCAACTGAGACAAAACTTGATCTAGATAGTGCCAATCAACCTTGTCAAAGGCCTTTGTAATATCCAATTTCAGAGCCATAAAAGGTTTTTTAATTGATTTTGTTCTAATGGAATGGAGAAGTTCATGGCTGATGAGCACGTTATTGGTTATCAGCCTTCCAGGGATATATGCATACTGACACTCAGAGATTAAGAGATGCATCCAGGGATTGAGACGATCAGCAAGGATTCTAGAGACCAGCTTATATGCAACAGTACACAAACTGATGGATCTAAAATCTTTTGCTCTAGTATGAGATTCAATCTTGGGGATAAGGCATAAATGTGTATGATTAAGATTAGGATCCAAGTAGCCACTAGCAAAGAAATGCTGAACATACATAATCATGTCTGCTTTAATGGTAGTCCAATGGTGCTTATAGAAGCCAGTCGTGAAACCATCAGCACCAGGATCCTTATCCGCACACATTTGAGAGAAAAAAACCTGGATTTCATTCTAAGAGACCATCGAGGTGAGCACCTCATTCATCTCCAGCGTAACTTTCCGAGTGATGTTATGGATAACCGCAGTTGGTTCGATAGTGGAGGAAGGATAATACAAAGCTGCAAAGTAGTCAGTCAACACATTAGAAATCGTTGCAGGATCCGTATGAAGAGTGTTCTGATCATCTGCCAACGAGGTGATCCGATTGAAACAGCGGCGTTGCTTGGTAAGAGCATGGAAGTACCGTGTGTTCTTATCACCAGATTGCAGCCACTGAATCCTGCTTTTCAACCTCCAGTATTCCTCCTCCAATTTGTACTCAGTGCCAAGTTGAAGCTGAAGATCCTAAAGATAGCCATGATCGAGGGTGGAAGCATTGAACGCATGTTGAAGCTTATCGTGAAGGAAGAGAATCTTGCGATGTGAGTTGGTTTCATAAGTATGCTTCCAGCGTGCTAAACTTTTCCTGCACTGTTTAAGAGCTTCATAAAACTCTTGAGGAGGAAGATGGGAACAATGAGCTTGCCAAGTTGCAGTAATAAGTGAATGTACAGCCTCAAGGTGCTTCCAGCGGTTATCATAGCGGAATTGTCTACAAGGTTTCAGCTGCTCAACATCTGTAGTAATCAGTAACGGCCGATGGTCCGAGCCAAACCAATTAAGGAGTTGAACATGAGCCCCAGGAAACAGATCATGCCATTCTAGTGTTGCAAGAGCTCTGTCCAATTTTGATCGAACTAACCCATTTTGACGATTACCTATCCAAGTATACTGCCCCCCATAAGTCTTAAGTTCCGACAAACCTGAGAGATTGAGCATTCTACGAAAGGGGCCAGAGTACCAGCCAGCATGAGAAGAGCCTCCTATTTGTTCTGAATTATCTTGAATATCATTCAGATCACCTAAAACCATGTGAGGCTAAGCATTATAATGACCAACAAGAGCTAGATCCGACAACCGATGCCATAACTTCAAGCGTGGAGATCTTTGAGGATTACCATATATGTAAGAAAGAGTAAAAGAGGAGCTACCTTCAGTAATTAACACATCAGTGAAGTGAAGTGTAGGTTGGGAAACAAAAGAACACTTCACTTTATCATTCCAAAAAAATTGCTAGACTGCCACTAAGCCCATTCGTAGAGAGAACAAAACTATGAGCAAATTGGAGGTCCCTGCCGAATTTCCCTACAAAAGCATCCTTATTCTTAGTTTCTATAAGAAACAGGATATCAAACCTATATGTATGCTTGATATCCTTGAGGTGTGGAATTGTCAAGGGGTTCCTCAAGCCTTGACAATTCCAATGGAAGATCCTCATGGATGATCAGGTGGCTTAGGAGGTGCCACCACACCTATAACAGAGTCATCGAGAGGATCAGACAGTTTGGACGAGTGGAGGAATTTTCATCACCAGTGCAGGAGAATCCAGTTTACGTTTCAAGCCTCTATCAGGGACTGCGGTAGAAGGCCCTCCTACTTCCTGAGTGGTAGTTAGATCCAGAGGCGGAAACAGAGGACGAGCAGGAGAATCTTCCACAGGAATATAGTAACATTGATCACCAGGTGATTCAGAAGCCAAGAGATTGCATGTATAGACTGAAGGGTGCCTGACAGGAACAAAGTAATCAACAGGGACATCCACCGTAACCGGTACAGCAAGTGAGCCAGAAGATTCAGCACGCGAAAAGACCGGAATCACTGAATGCTGAGGAGAAGGTGCTTGACTTATCGGAGGAGGGAAAAGATCTGGATCATCCGGAGGAGGCTGGAAGTCACACGAATCAGCATCATGGGTAAAACTGCCACAGGAGGAACAAAAGGGACGAAGTTTCTCATAAGTGTAGCGAATCAGGTTGGTCCTCTATGAGCATCAAACAGGAAAAAACTAGAAAAGATCAGTCGATGGTACGCGTTCATAAAGACTCGGACCCAAACCTCACCTTCTAGTGTACGGGTGGGTCGCTGAATATAAACCTCTTCCACATGTCCAATAACACCTCCCACCTCCCGAATTGCACGGTCTTCGCGAAGTTCATCAGGCAGGTTATAAATTCGGACCCACAAGGGGATCGTCTGAAGATAGCATAGATAATTGCGGTTTGTCCACCGGTCGACCACTACCATCCAATTGCGGTAAGCCCACGGACCATTGTCAAGAACCGTGAAAAGTTGATACTCATGACGAAAGAAAAATTGAACAGTATCATCTTCATTTATGCAGCTTGTTACTCGACCATCCATCCGCCAAGCTCTGGGTATCGTTGCTCGAATTCCGGCAGGGTTTTGATGGAGAGGGTTAAGCCTTTAAACCACTAAACTGAAGCGGTGAGAATCGTCACGCTTGCGCTGTGCTTCAACAGAAAGGCACAAGGGGGTTCGCTCCGCACCGAAATTAAGATTCTGAAAGCCGAACCAGATATTGTTATCCATGGTAGAGAAAGGTAGTATAAGAGAGAAACATGAGTAAACGGAAGAAGACATCGACGTTAATCAGATTAATATCACCGGAAAGTAGGTCGGTGAAGATAAGTTCAGAAGAAAATCGTCCAAAGGACACATAGCAAAACGTGTCATTTCCCCCCGGCCACTTCTAGTTTAAAGAATTTGTTTATACTCATAAGAATAAGCAGGCGGTTAAAAACAATATATATGGGGCTATTATACAATGCGTTTGCGTTGTGTTGTTGAAGACCAAAGAAGAATCTATTGGCCTTTTTCCTTTCTTCAGCGGCGTTGAACGTCATTATTGCCGTATCATGATTTTGACATGATTATTTTCAGGCAAAGTTAGAGGCAAATGATAAAACATTATCAGGCCATTTAAATAAATATTTGATGGTTAGTGTATAATAATTACTATATCTTATACTATCATATATAATATATAAAAGTTGAAGCTATAGGCATCTGAGAGCGTCCACGTAGGATTTAAAAAACTCAATATGATTGGTCCACTTCATCATTAAAATTTAGATAATTTTCAAATTTTAAATTACTATAATAAAACTAACACATAAATGGAAATCGAATGCCATGTAAGTACTTATTTTCCCTAAATTAAAATTTACAAATTTTAAATTACTATAATAAAACTAACATAGAAATGGAAATATAACGCCATGTAAGTACTTATTTAATTGAGAAAATTTACAATTTTTAAATTACTACACGTAGGATTTAAAAAATTCAATATTATTGGTCAATTTCATCATTCAAAATTGAGATAATTTACAAATTTAAATTTTATAAATAGTAAAACTTACATAGAAATAGAAATAAAAAAATATCCATAAATTGTCATAAAACATAATGTAATAAGAAACACAATTCTATAAATAGGAAAACTAACATAAAAATGGAAATAAAAAATATACATAAATTGTCATAGAAGAACAAAATGTCAAATAAGTATTAAATAAAAAAACATCCATAAATTGTCATAAAAACATAATGTAATAAGAAACACAATTTTATAAATAGGAAAACTAACATAAAAATGGAAATAAGAAACATACATAAATTGTCATAAAAAAACAAAATGTCAAATAAATATTATTTAATTTAAAAATGTACTTACTTATATTCAAATAAGGAAATTATAAAATTCAAAAAATATAATTAAATATAACGTACATGATTTACATTTTCCTTGATTAACATAATTTCTAACTATTATAAAAAGAAAATTAGTTTCTTTCTTAGAATTAGAAATTTTCTTTTTTAAAAGTTTAGCAATTGATTATAAATACACAACTCAAATTCTAATAGCTTACATAAATTTCTAAATCAAAATTTTTTTTTGAAAGGCAAAAATAACTTGATAAAACAATGGTCAATTCTTTTTCTAACTAACCACTTGCTTTTTTGTTTTTGAACGAGCTCAGATTTTAACAAGAAAGAAGTTTTGGTTAGAGTTCTTCACTTCTAGGAGGCACGAAACATCAAAAAGAGGTTTACTTATGGGTTTTGAACTCCTTATCATTGATCAAAAGGTATTTACAAATTTATTAATACATTATCTATTTAATATTTGGTTAACACAACTACTTATAAATTTTAACAAAATAGTGCAGGGTATTGTTATCCACACATTCATATTTGCTAACCGGATATGCTACTATGAATAGAAATATTATTTTATAATATAAATATTAAAATTGAAAAAATAATAAAATACAAACCTTATTAATATTGAATTTAAACTAATTTAGAGAAATATAATATCAAAAACAATAATAAAATTACAACTTTATTAACAATGAATTTAAACTAATTTAGAAAAATATAATAAGTAAAATTATTAATATGTATCCGCGGATGAAAAACCTAGTAATGAGGTATAGTTTCTAGTTTTAATCAAAGTCAGAATTTTAAATATTATTTTCCAGTTTTTCTACGATATACATATTACTCCTCTCTCACATGTAATTGTATTTTTAATCAGGATAGAAGCATTACTTTAAAAAAAAATTAGTCGATTTCACCATCACATATTCAAACTAGCTAGGCATTTTGAATATGGCTAAATTTCATTATATGCAAATACTAAATCTGTTAAATTCATTTTAAAATCACAGAAATACTTACTATATCTTCAAAATCTCAATTTCAACTATTAAATACAGGTTATATTCATCTAGGTCCATGGCTTACTTGAAATATAGTAAGACCGAGGATTAAAATCGGGGCTTGGAGTGGGCATATAAAATAGGTAGACAACAGTGTCAAACTTTAATGATGAAGATAAAGATTATTGGGGAGTCCCAACACATCCACCTATCCGCCTAACCACGAATAAATTCATTTCTCTATCAATCTCTAATGTAATGCCCAATTGTGTCTTCCTGCATTTAATGTCTCATCTATTTAATTCACATCAGACGTTTCCATATATATGTCACTAGAGATATCAATCCGGAGTGTGTATATATATATATATATTCTTTTCAATTTTATTTATACTAAAGTAGAATTCTAAAACTTAAGTGAGTAGGTATAAGAAATTGAGCAAATATATAAAACCACACCACTTAGTTTTTTCTTTTTATTACATAGAAACTTTGTTCTAAAACGCTGAATATGCAGCCACATAGCCGCCGGATAAATGGTGTGCGGTAAGCCACCGCCGTGAATTACTGTTGTGAAGCCACAAAATCGATGCTTTTACAATTTTCATTTGTTTTAAAGTTTGTGTTTGAAACTGATATTTCTTAATAGATTTATACTATTTAAGTGAAATCAAAATGAAATACAAGTTAAAATAACAACAACAACAACAACAAAAATTGGACGGTGCAAATTAGGGTTTTGTTGGTTTTAGTTTGAGAAAGAAGATTAGTTTTGTAATTTCGACTTCATTTAACAAAAGTGAAATAAAAATTGACAAAATGGTAAAAAAGGATGGTAGAACTCGGGTCTTGGGGGCCTTAAGATCCAACAAGGACTAAGATGTTGTTAAATGAAATAAATACATCCAATCATACTAAGATATATTTACGGGATTGATCCACATATATAATACTATAATATATATATATATATATATATATTACTAAAAATATGCTTTATTACTCTTCATTTAATCCTCGATTTTCTGATAATTTGTTAGATTCGAATCAGTCTTATGTATAGCGCATAACAAGTTTTTGAACAAAGAATACATAAAAAAAAAAAAAAACTACTTAATGTTTTATTTAATATATGATATATTATAAGGTTTTTATATTTTAAGAATATATTTATATATAAAAGAGAAAGGAAGATAAAGTATTAGTAAATTTGGTAGTGGCAATTAGGAGGGGCCATGAGAAATCATGAGCTTCAGCTACATTTCCCATGGATTCCTCGGAACCACTTTATTTTTATTTTCTCCCCTTAGATTAATTAATAAGGTTTAATTAGGAGAGAGATGGAGGGTCATTAGTGTTGAATTGTATTCAAAACAAAATCCCAAAAAAAAAATATATATATCTTCAATTAAGAAATATGGAATGAATGGTGGTTATATGAAATAGTGGTTATATGATGATGATGATGATAAAATATAATATCTGAAATAAAGAAAACGATAGTAGTAATAATTGAAAATCAGAGAAAACATAACTACAAATCACAAACGCATGAAAGCAGAACGGTCCTGCTGACTTGTTGAGAGTGTGTCTGTTCCATATCAAGATATGGGGACCATATTCTCCTGAGCTGATCCTTATGTTCTCTACAGTATACCGCCATTCACTATTTGCCACGTGTTTTATTTGTACCTCCCAATCTCGTTTAGGCCCAGGCCCACCATCCGATATAGTCTCTGGCCAGTATCTTGCATCCCCCTTATTCTTTTCAATAAGATTAAAATTTAAAACTTAAAGTTAGCTCAAATCAGGTAACTAAAAATTATAAGTTTATAAGTTTTTTTTCTTTGATAAATATTTCGTGTTTATTTATCGGTTAGGAAAACAATTGGTTCGATTGGTCATAAAACAGTAGATAAATTTTTAGTAAAAGAGAACGATTAAAAAAGTTATAGAATTAAAAAAAAACTGATAGACTAGTAAAAAGGTCGTTTTGGTACACATTTTATACCGTTTTTCATTGTCATGTTTTTATTTTACCGTTTTACCGATTGGTTAAATATGAATGGTACACCCCTTGTTACATTAGGAAACGGTTTAGCAATCAAATCATTTGATTCTTGTGATACACACACACACATAATCATGTTCCTTTGGAAAAAATATATATATAAATCAGGCTCCTTTGTAAAACCGAGCTCGTTTCTTTTCTTTTGGTGAAGTCTAAAAGTTGGATAAGATCAAAATGTAAACTACATAACTGATGATATTAGAAAGAGAAAATGCATATTTAACGAGATTAACAATGTGAAACTGAATGTCCGTGCGCATATAGTTTATGTGCATGGAAACAGAGAAGGTCGGGGATCACGTGTTTGAGAATCTAATCTGACGTACAAATAAGTTTCAGTGCCCTAGAGCGATCGAGTCCAACACGACGACCGTACGTTGACACACAAAAAAAAAAATCCAAGTCCACCTCACTTTACTCTAATTTTTAATATCCCATCGGTTTCTATTTGGTTTATTTGTGTAATACGTGTTTGTTTTAGATTAATGAGTTTCCTAATTGGATATTTAATCATACAACAATAACAATATGTCGTCTTAATAATCTGACCTTAGCTAATAGCTATAACTCCATGTATATATAAGGTGTTGAAGTAATCTTGATAGATAGTTTGCAATTCAAGCTATCTTAACCTTATCTATAAGATTAAGATAAGGATCTATTTAGGAGTTATCTAAATAATGTGTTTCCTAGTTGGTTTAAGATTGATTTCTCTATATAAAGAGTTGTCAAGTTGTGGTAAACCTAGAGTTTGAGAGAGAGAGAGAGATTGAGATCTTTAGTTTTTGAGTAAGTTTTCTAAAACAATAAGAGAATTATTCTTTTCAATCTTGAGTTCTTAGATTCTATATTTGGTATCAGAGCTTAAAAAGGTTAATTCATCATGAGCGAAAAAAGGATGAAGAAACCGAAACTAAGAGCAAGGAGATTGGACCCTCTTCAATCAAGTGTCCTATGTTAAATTCTGCAAATTACACAGTCTGGTCTATACGGATGAAGGTTGCGCTCAAGGTAAACAAAGTTTGGGAAACGATAGAGAGTGGAAACAAGGACGAGGATAAGAATAACATGGCGATTGCCCTGTTATTTCAATCCATTCCAGAAGCTCTAATCTTACAGGTCGGAGAACTTGATACTTCCAAAGCGGTGTGGGACGCAATCAAGGCACATCATATTGGTTTTGATAGGGTAAAAGAGGCAAGGTTGCAAACGTTAATGGCAGAATTTGACAGGATCAATATGAAGAAGGCTGACACGATCGATGTATTTGTGGAAAAAATCTCAGAAATACTATCTAAATCAGCCGCTCTTGGAGAGACCACAGATGAACCAAAACTTGTGAAGAAATTTCTAAAGAGTCTACAAAGGAACAAGTACATTCATATTGTCGCAGCTCTGGAACAGGTTCTTGACCTTAATACGACCCGTTTTGAAGATATTGTAGGAAGGTTAAAAGCCTACAAAGAAAGAATTGGTGTAGAAGAAGAAGATCAAACAGAGGATCAAGGGAAACTCATGTACGTTAACAAAGAGTCGCGACAATGTCAGCGAGAAATCTATGGCGGTAACAAAGGAAGATGGCAAGGTGGACGAAGGGGAAGAGGCCGAGGTCGTTACGGCAGGCAGGATCGAGAGAAGTCTGATACCTCGATGATAACATGCTATAGATGCGACAAACATGGACAATGTGCTTCTAACTGTCCAGATACGCTGTTTAAACTCCAAGAAACACATGAGAACAAAGATGATGAAACACAAGAAGCCGATGCCCTGATGCTACACGAGGTAGTATACCTCAATGAAGAAAAGGTAAACCCGAGCATGTTTAATACAAACCAAGATGAAGATCACATTTGGTATTTAGACAACGGAGCAAGCAATCACATGATTGGAGATCGTAATTTCTTCTTCAGTCTTGATGAAACAATTACGGGAAAGTTAAGTTTGGAGACGACTCGCGTATTGACATAAAGGGAAAGGTTTCAATCCGGTTCATATTCAAAAACGGTGAGAAAAAGATCTTGTCTAACGTTTACTATATACAAGACCTAAAGAGCAACATCATCAGTCTTGGATAAGCCACATAAGTGGGTTGTGAAGTCAGAATGAAGGAAGATCATCTAATGATGTATGACCAAAGTAGGAGATTGTTAGTAAGAACTACAAGGTCAAAAAATAGACTATATAAAGTAATCTTGGACGTTGAGAATACAGAGTATCTTCAACTAATAGCCTTAGATTTATCAACAAAGTGGCATGCGAGGTTGGGGCATACTAATTTTGATAACCTGAAGAAGATGATTACAAGGAGTTAGTCACGGGTATGCCAAGATTTGCAGTTGAGAAGGAAATTTGTGCTTCATGCTTAATTGGAAAACAAGCGAGACAAGCATTTCCTAAATCAACTTCATATCGAGCTTCAAATAAACTTGAACTTCTACACGGAAACCTCTGTGGACCAATAAACGCGGAAACAATTGGACGAAACAGGTATGTGTTTGTGGTAATTTATGATCATTCTCGCTATATGTGGACAATGCTCTAAAGGAGAAAATCGAAGCCTTTGATAAATTCAAGAAATTTAAGGCATCATTGGAACAAGAAACATGATTATCCAGTAAAACACTTTTTACGGATAGAGGTGGATAATTTACATCTCAAGAATTTAGATGTTTCTACGAGGAAAACGGCATTGAAAGGCATCTCACTGCGCCTTACTCGCCTCAACAGAACATAGTGATAGAAAGGCGTAACCGAACGCTAATGGAGATGGCTATGAGCCTCTTAAAGCATATGAGTGTGCCAAATTACTTATGGGGAGAGGCAGTGAGACACGCTACTTACATCATCAATAGTGTCACAACAAGAACTCTTGACACACAAACTCCATACGAGGTCTTTAAAGGGAGAAAGCCAAATCCTGAGCACATTCGAGTATTTGGATGTATTGGATATACCAGAACAGACGATCCTCACAAGAAAAGTTGGATGATAAATCACGTATACTAGTACATCTGGGGACAGAACCTGGATCCAAGGCCTATCGCTTGTTTGATCCTAAAACCAAGAAGGTAATAGTAAGTCGATACGTATTCTTTGATGATAACAAAAGGTAGAACTGGAACAAACAAGGGAGAGAGATGGGTGACGATTTTGGAGCATTTAGCATAACGTTTGGGAAGTTTGGTAATAACAGAATAAGAGATGTTGGTAATCAACAAAGAACAGAGGATGATGGTGTTAGTGCTCAAGCAATGAGCAACAATGATATCATTAAAGTATCATCCGGAGAAGAAGAGGAACATGACGAGGATGATATCACTAACGATGATAACACAGATGAAAACAATGATGACACATAACATAAACAGAGCCAGCCAACACTAAGACGATCGACAAGGCAAAGCGTAAGACCAGGGTACTTGGATGACTATGTACTACAAGCAGAGATCGAGTGTGAACAACTGTTGATGGCAATAAACGAAGAACCATGGGATTTTGTGAAGCAAAAGGGTCATCTGGATTGAAGCATGTGAAGATGAAATTTCATCAATAAATAAGAACAAAACTTGGAGTTTGGTTGATCTTCCCATAGGAGCTAAACCAGTCAGACTTAAATGGGTGTTTAAGATAAAATACAATCCAGATGGTAGCTTCAATAAGCATAAGGCTTGACTCGTTGCAAAAGGCTATGTACAAAGACATGGGATAGATTTTCATGAGGTGTTTGCTCATTTTTCTTGCATACAAACCATTCGGCTCATCCCAGTTCTAGATGCGTCAAGTAAGTGGGAAGTTCACCATCTTGACGTAAAGACTGCCTTCCTTCATGGCGATTTGAAGGAAGAGGTTTATGTCACTCAACCTGAAGGATTCGAAGTTGATGGGAGTGAAGATAAAGTTTATAAACTAAGCAAAGCACTATATGGACTAAGACAAGCACCGAGAGCATGGAATGATAAACTGAATAAAATTCTCAGAGAGTTAAAGTTCTTTAGATGCTCAAAAGAACCATCATTGTATCGAAAGAAGGAGCAGGAACACCTCCTCATTGTGTCTGTGTAGGTTGACGATCTACTTGTGACAGGATCTTGTTCAAAGATGATACAAGAGTTCAAAAGAGAGATGGCGAATAAATTCGAGATGAGTGATATCGGGTTACTGACATACTATCTTGGCATCGAGGTACTTCAGTATGAAGGAGGCATCATATTAAAGCATGAAAGGTATGCGTTAAAATTCTTGAACAATCCGGAATAAAAGAATGTAATGCAACACATGTGCCGATGGACTCAAATCTGAAGCTGTCAAAAGCCCGTGAAGAAAGAAGTGTAAACGAGAAAGGCTATAGGAGAAACGTTGGGTGTCTTCTCTACTTTCTCCACACACGTCCGGACCTATCTTACAGCATTGGAGTTCTTAGCAGATACATGCAAGAACCTAAGGAGTCCCACGGTGCAGCTTTAAAGCAAGTACTAAGGTACCTACGCGGAACCCTTTCTCATGGCTTCATCTTCAAACGATCAAGCAGGATAGATTTTGTGGGTTATAGTGATAGCTCACATAACGTGGATATAGATGATGGTAAAAGCACAAGAGGTCATATCTTTTACCTAAACGAAAGCCCCATTACATGGTGTTCACAAAAACAATAAACTATTGCTTATCATCATGCGAGGCTGGGTTTATGGCAGTAACAGAGGCGGCGAAACAAGCAATTTGGCTTCAAGAACTCTTCGCTGAGCTAACTGGGAATGAGTGTGAAAAGATAACTATTCGGCTTGACAATAAATCCGCAATAGCCTTACTAAAAACCTTGTTTTCCATGGACGAAGTAAGTATATACATACGAGATATAATTTCATCGAGAATGTGTTGAAAATGAACAAGTAGAAGTAGAGCATGTACCTGGAAATAAGCAAAAGGCGGACATTCTGACCAAGGCTCTTGGAAGAATCAAATTCAAGGAAATAAGAAGTCTTGTTGGAGTTCAAGAAGTGAGAAGAGAAGATTTCAAGCTTACGGGGGAGAATGTTGAAGTAAGCTTGATAGATAGCTTGCAATTCAATCTATCTTAACCTTATCTATAAGATTAAGATAAAAATGTATTTATGAGTTATCTAAATACTTATCTAATAATTAGGATTTATCTAAATAATGTGTTTCCCAGTTGGTTTATGATTGATCTCTCTATATAAAGAGTTGCCAAGTTGTGGTAAAGCTTAAGAGTTTGAGAGAGAGACATTGAGAGCTTTAGTTTTTGAGTAAGTTTTCTAAAGCAATAAAAGAATTATTCTTTTCAATCTTGAGTTCTTAGATTCTATATAAAGAACTAACGATATCATACATTGACACAAATAAGGCTACACAATGTCTTTATTTCTTGGAATAATGTATTATGGCAACTCGCTAAGATCTAGAATGTTTAACGTCCCATAAATTATTTTATGACACTTCAGCTTAAAAAAAAACTATTTTATGACACTATGGGCAGCAGGACAGGGAGAAAAAGCTTCACTGTTTGAGGATTTCAATTGGTGTCCACTGTTTCACCGATATTGTGAGAGGATCCTTCGGTTTGACTATCTTTTGATGATATTTTCGTTTTTGTTTATGATAGTTTCCACAAGTTAGTTTTGTGTCTCTCGGCGAGAAGGAAACCTAAAGAGAAGACTATGTTTTTGGTTGTGGAAAGGGCTCAAAGTTCTAGACTTACAGTGATATACACTACTACGAAGCTCGAATATCTAGATTTATTAGATCTTCGGTTTGACTTGTCCGCAATCTTTCTAGTTTTATAGATCCAATTGTAGTTTTGTAGGCCCGGTTGTACTTTGGTCGACGTTCTTAGTTATTTGGTCAATTAGCTTTAGATTTGTTCGCTAGATAATGGTGTGAGGTTTCTATAGAAATTTTCTCTTAGTCATTTTGTTCTCTAGTTTATGGGAAGTGTCGTCAATCTTTACTATCTATTTGGTTTGTATTTTGATGTTCAGGTTTGTTCAACATTAACATCATCCAAAGTAACTCGGGAAAATTTGACAAAGATAAATGAAAATGAACTCATGAGAATTAACGTAAGAGGTATTAGAAGCGTGTTTATTATTATAGGTACGGAAACACCTAATTTTTACCTTAGTTCAAACAAGACCGATTTGATATTGCTAATATGTTATCATTGTTTTCTTCGCTTAATTTATGGCGTAGGAAGACCATTAATTTCTCATTATATTTCATGTGTAGTATTTCTTTGTAATATATTTCAAACCAGTTTCAATAAAATAAAATGTAAAAAAAAAAAAAAACTATTTTATGTCACAAAGCTTCGGAAATTAGTGAAGGAACTCTTATGCCGTTGATGATGTTTATGATTCAAACGAAGTCATCTAATGTCACCCCTGAGAACAAACAAAATCGTGGTCCACAGGATCACACCTCTCTACTCGTGTATGATTCGTCTAATCTCCATATCTCAAGGTTAGGTAAACGATTTTGACTTCATCTTAATCCTCGTATCGATGAAGTTCGATGAAAAGAACAAGATTTTAATATTGATATCATGCTTGCAATAAAAAGCGTTAAACCGCCACTAAGCTTTTTTTTACCAAACCACCACTAAGCTAATGAGTAGAATAGTTTATGATCCACCAAAATGTGTAAATAATATTATATTATAACATGTCTTTGTATATGTTAAATCTTATAATACTTTTTATAATAATATTATATTAATTAATAACTTTCGCCTAAACCGAAAAATTGGGATGGTTTACAAACAGAGAACCAAAGCCGTTGTACCGGAGATTTCGTAACCCTAATTGAAAAATCGGTCATAAATATAAAAGAAAAAATGAAAACAGATCCGTTGTATCCACGTACAGCCACTGGCGGTTATAAGGAGATGGATGGCAGCTCACCGCTAGAATTGCAAGAAAACGTTGGAGAACCGACCCTATACTCAACTTTCGAGACCAATAGAAACGGCAACCGCACCATCACCTTCCAGCAATCAAACCAAAACGGAGAAATCTCTCCAGAATACATCCAGAATTGAAAGAGGGACCAACCCCTCGGAAAACAGACCAAAAATCCAAAGAGGGATCCAAGGCACACACAACTCACCGACCAACTTCAACGATGTCAACCTCCAAGCCGCTCCACCTAAACCACCACAGCACAGTAGTTTTGCCTCCGACCCTTACAAGCCCTTCCTTAGTACTCGCCGCCCTCCGCATAGCAGAAATAGACACCCAGAAGGTTAGAGAAAGCCAGAGAAGTCACCAACGTACGCCAAGAACCACCACAAGCCAAAGCCGCATCTTCCGTCGCGGGCAACACCTTCAACTGCACCACCGATAACCACCTCTTCGCTCACTCCGTTGTCGGCCTCAAAACAGCTTCGGAGCTCGAAGGCGGTCTACTCGATTCATGCCAAGCTTCTACCACCGCACCACCTAACCGCTCTAGCTGATCCACCACATGCAACACCGGAAAGCAAACCGGTAGCTCATGCTTCCTCCTTACAAACCCGCACTTTATTGCTTCAGAATGAAAGCCACCTCCTCACATGTCGCCGGCCAAAATCAAACGACGGAGAGGGGAAACACATATAGGAAATTTGTTTTTTGAGAGAGAGAAATAGAAGAAAAAAAGTTTGAGAGAAGTTGTTTTTTTTTTATCAAACGATGTCAAAAAAATAATTATAATATTTTAACACATGGTATCTCTAAAATTTACCATACTTCTTATATATTCGTTAAGTGGGTTTCATTGAAGATCACTTTGTTTCCATCAAAATTTGGACCTCCAAACTATCATTTGAAAACCATATATGTAACATGTTATAATAATAACATATTTGTTTTTTTTTGTAAACAGTGGAAGTTTCAGGCTTTAGGCCCATAATCTCTTACAGACTCGAAGACAATCTTTGGAAACTCCTATTTAAAGAGTACTTTTTCGTACCAAAAGTGGTTTAAATTCGGAGTACAAGAGAATCAACACTTTTATGTTACCACTAGACTACCAGCACCTTATTAAGATGAATTTGTTTTGCTGCTTATTGTTTTTCCTTTTTATGCATAACTACTCCTATTCAAAAATGCGGCTGATAAATGTTGAGTGGTTGAGAGCGGTGGTGATTTTGATGTATTCAGTAAAAAAAAAAACGGTGGTTATGAAATTTTTTATTTTCATTATTTTAATTCATCTTTAACTTTTTTTATTGGTTGTGATTATAAAAAATATCTCTATACACAGTGAAAAAGAAGATATGAGTAGGGTTAATCATGTATATGCTTGTAAGTTTGTAAATTTTGAATATGAAATTTTTTTTTTTAACTTTTAGATGTAAATATATATAACGAGTGGCGCCCATATATAGACGTAGGACTATTACTAGTAACTTTTATTGCCAACGATAACAGTGCATGGAACAGAATCAAAGTCTAGAAAAAAATATCAATTGATCCAATATATATCTAGTTAGTTGATAGATCAAGATCGATCGACGAGAGGCTTTCTCTTCCATACTTTTCGTAGGTTAATTACTCATGAAAGATATGAAATATGAGAGGTCCATTCTCATTTATGTCCTCTATATTCACAAAACCTCAAATACTCTTATCAAATTCAATTTTGAAGTTTATGTTTATATGTCTTTTCAATTTAATAGTCTCTTTCATTTGTCCCCAGGTGATTAATTTATAATATGAATTATTGTTGTCATTCCAACCCAATTATTTTTTCTATCAATTGATTATAATTAATAACCTCAAACAATATATATTATTTAACTGTTCTTCATTTTGTTTCTATTAAAAAGTAAAAGTGACAACAACAATGAACAACTGAACAATAATTCTTCTGATTTCATACATTCCAAATAGAATACATCAAACAAGTGCTAAAAACAAAAAACAAAACACTATCTGTAGCTTTTTTTTTGACAATATAGAATTTGGCTTAATATTGATTTTGTGTTTGTCATCATCTACGGTTAATCATCTTAGATCTTTCTTTAGCTACGTGACAAAATATCAATTTGTTTATATGCATTGGGGAGTAATTAGTTTTTTTTTTTTTGAATGAATGTTAAATTTATTCAACCCAAAAAAACGTGTTTACAATGAATGCAACTCTAATAGATTTGTACAAGAATGTTTAAAACTGAGTGTCAGGTTGTTCGTGAGGCAAACCATGCCGCCATTGCACCTTCTAGCTTCTTGTAGCCTTTGCTACGCAGAGAAGAGATGCGGTTACGAACACTCTTGTCTATATTGCGGATGAGTATGGCTGATGGTGTTGGATTTTCACCGTGTTTCCTTGCGTTCCTTTCTCTCCAAAGAGTGTGGACTGCGATTTGTAGTGCGTATCTGCAGAGAAACCACCTGACTTTGTCTCGTTGAGGTTGAGCAAGATGAGTGATGATGACCTCCCATTCTGAAACGTGACTTGAACCCATTAAATTTCCTGCAGTCATTCCCCAAACTTCTTTAGTGTAATCACATTCGAAAAAAAGATGGCTCCTTGTTTCTATGTGAGTTGCACAGAGGGTACAAGTTGCATCCACCGCGGGATTCCACCGTTGGATTCTAATTCCTGTTGCTAGTCGATCATGGACTGCCAACCAAGTCAAGATCGTGTACTTAGGAGTTGCTCCTTGAAACCAAACACTTTTACACCATTCCACCTCCGGATGAGTGATTCGTATCTGCGACCAAGTTTCAGTTGAGCTGAAGCAAGGTTTAAAAGTGTCTGGTTTTGCTCGCCATAACCAAATGTCACTTTGTGTTGATATGCCTCTGTTTCTAATCTGCTGCAACTCGTCCTCAATCGTATTAAACAACTGATTTCGGTGATTCCTTCGTCTCCTCCGTCCATTTAGGACTTGCTCTAGCGTTGAGTTCATTCTAATTCCCATATCAATGCAACCCCTTGCACCAGTGTGACACTGCAAGAAAACAATGCCAAAACCGACGGATTTTCCGATAGAAAATTTTCCGTCGGAAATTCAGCCAGATTCCGACAGCTTCCTGACGTAGAATCGACGGTTTATGAGTTGTCGGATTACCGTCGGTAAATTCCGACGGAAACACAATCTGTCGGAATATTTCCGACAGATTCCCGACAGGATGTATATTCCGTCGATAATCCGTCGGTAGGCCATCGGTTAATAAAAAACTGGTAGAAGGGCGGTCTCGAACACGAGACCTTTGCACAGTCATACCTTATTCCCGAACCACTGTGATACGGTGAGTTCTTCGTTTATTTAATTCAAAATTAATAGTATATTCTGTTGTTCGTATATAACATTTATAAAAAACAATTTTATTTATAAATTTATTGTTAATTTAAATAAAAATTACAATAAATTTTCAATTGTTATTATTTTGTGTTTGGTTCCCGAACCAATTCCCGTCGTTCGTCTCCCTACATTGGTTGACCATGATGTTCCACTCTCCCGCCGGAATCCAAGCCGGTCTTCCTTCACCCCGTTGCCACCGGAGCTTCATCCGCCGCATCTTTGTTTGGAAAACTTTCCTTGCGGCCCGGTGAAACTCCCGCCAAACAATAAAAAGATTATCCGGAGATAATGTAAAAAATTCCTAAAATTAATAAAAAATTTGGGTTAAATAAAATTTCAAATTAAAATATAAGTATATAAACATAAATATATAACTTACCAGAAAATCAATAAACCATGAAGTTTTCAGGGTAGGCAGGACGTTGTAGTACGTCAGGTATCTTCCAGACCAGCGATTCTGGATGATGTCGCTGATCACGGAGGGAATGACTGCATTGGATCCAAACCAAACCGCCTGATGTGGTGGACGTGTTGGGTCGAGGTTTGGCAATGCCTCCCGACCTGGTTCCGCGATCATTTGCAGAATCGTCGTACGGGCTTCGGCAGAAAGAAAAACGTAATTCATTTTTTTCTTCTGTTTTGTTTTGCCTTTTTGCTGATGCCAAAAAGGAAGAAACTCGGTGGATATATAAAGAAAATTTACCGACGGCCAAACCGTCGGAAATCCGTCGGATTTCGGATTTATTTCCGAAGGGACAATTACCGACTCGATGCCTCGGTAAGAGAAGAGAGTTAATTCTCTTTTTTGACCGTTTACCAAATTTCCGACAGATTATCGACGGATAATAGAATCCGTCGGTTTGCCGTCGGAATCCGTACCGTCGGTATTCTGTCGGAAATCATGAATAAGACCGTTGGGCCGACATAACCGTTGTATTGCACTGTTGGGCTGACATATTTTCCGAGGGAAAACCGACGGTAACGGCTAGTCCGTCGGTTTTCCGTCGGTTAATTTTCAATATAATCAAGCATCTCTTCCTTCTTCTCTTCACCGTGCTCTCTCACTCTCTCTCTCTCTCCCTCTCTCTCTCTCTTGTTCTCTCACTTTCTTCGGAGATCAAAATGACTTCTTCTAATTATTTCAGATCGTGGATGGACGGACCGAGGGTAGATGAGACGACAGATTTAGTGTATAAACCATATGCACTCGGTATTGTGGAATTCATGACGATGGCTTGCAATCAACCTCATACGCAGAAAACCGGTAAGATGAAATGCCCATGTAGTCAGTGTCGAAATGTTAGAAATCCTACAATTGGCGAAGTATGGCATCACCTTTACTCAGTTGGGTTTATGGCTGGTTATAAGATTTGGTATCTTCACGGGGAAACATTTGATGGCGCAAGTAGTAGTAGAGATCATTTTGGTAGTGCTAGTACGCGGGAACCTATTGGTAGTACTAGCGAACATCATAATATCGTGGATGAAGATGTTGGTGTAGCAACTGTTCAGATGGTTAATGATGCATTTAGAGAAAATATACAGGAAGTAGGTGAATATCAAATCCCTAGGGCAGAGGAGGAACCTAATGTAGAATCTAGGAGATTTTTTGATATGTTAGATGCAGCGAAACGTCCGCTTTATGCTGGTTGCAAAGACGGACATTCGCCATTATCATCTGCAACCAGACTAATGGGAATAAAGACGGACTATAATCTGGCGGAGCAATGTGTGGATGCTTTTTGCGAATACCTGAAAGATGTTCTTCCTGAAGATAATCTTGCGCCAGGTTCATACAACGAGGTTGAGAAACTGGTTAAAGGGCTTGGTTTACCGTATCTGATGATAGATGTCTGCATCGATAATTGTATGATATATTGGCGAGAAGATGAATACCGTTTGGAATGTAAGTTCTGTAAGAAGCCGCGTTATGAGGATACAAGGGGAAGAGCTAAGGTTCCTTATAAGATAATGTGGTATATGCCGTTAACCGATAGGCTGAGGCGCTTATACCAATCGGAGCGAACTGCAGGGGAAATGAGATGGCATGCTGAGCATAGAAGAGGACCAGAAATTGCGCATCCGTCTGAAGCTGAAGCGTGGCGACATTTTCAGAGTGTATATCCAGATTTTGCATACGAGCCACGTAATGTGTACCTCGGATTATGCACAGATGGTTTTAACCCGTTCGGAAGGCATGGGAGACCTTATTCGTTGTGGCCAGTTATTTTAACTCCGTATAACCTACCGCCATCTATGTGTATGCGCCGAGAGTTTCTTTTCCTCTCCGTACTTGTTCCCGGTACAGAGCATCCTAGAAGATCACTTGATGTATTCTTGCAGCCATTGATACACGAGCTGCAAATGTTATGGCTGCCCGGTATTGTAGCATATGATGTCTCATGTAAGGAAAATTTTTTGATGAGGGCTGCATTAATGTGGACCATTAGCGACTTTCCAGCTTACGGTATGTTATCAGGATGGACTACGCATGGAAGGTTAGCATGTCCGTATTGTCAGGAAAAGACCGATGCATTTCAGCTTAAAAACGGACGCAAATCGTCTTGGTTTGACTGTCATAGGAGATTTCTACCGCATGATCATCCATACCGGAAAACACTAAACTTTTTACGAAGAAGAAGAAAGTGTTTGATGATCCTATTCTGCAAGACAGTGGGTCGTCTACTTTGGTTTTCTTAGAGGGTTTTGGTGCATTGAGAACTCGTGAATGTGGTGGTAATGGTCATGAGAATGTATATAGAGCTGGTGTAGTCCATAACTGGCACAAGCTGAGCATCTTCTGGGATTTACCGTATTGGAAGGACCAGCTACTAAGGCATAATCTTGATGTGATGCACATTGAGAAAAATTTCTTTGATAACATCATGAACACCGTTCTGAACGTCCAAGGAAAGACGAAAGATAATGTTAAGTCTAGGCTTGATTTGCCTGAAATTTGTCACCGGCCTGAACTTCATCTTCAAAAGAACGGTAAACCTCCAATTCCAGCGTATTGGGTGGATCAGAAATCAAAGGAAGAGTTCTTCGAGTGGATTACGCGCCGCGTACGATTCCCTGACGGTTACGCTTCAAATTTGCGTAATTGTGTTGACACTGAGGGGGACAAATTTATCGGGATGAAGAGTCATGATTGTCATGTGGTGATGCAACGACTACTGCCATTTGCGTTTGCTCATCTCCTCCCCAAAGATGTTCACAAAGCAATTGCCGCGGTAGGTTCCTTTTTCAGGGACATAAGCACGAGGTCCCTAACGGCTGACGGCATTCGAACTTTGGAGGATAACATTCCTAAAATCCTTTGCAATCTTGAGAAGATATTCCCACCGTCGTTTTTTGATGTTATGGAGCATTTACCCATTCACCTACCCGGAGAAGCTCGACTAGGTGGTCCGGTACAATATCGGTGGATGTATCCCTTCGAACGCTATATGTTCCACCTTAAGAAAAAGGTTAAGAACCCAGCTAAAGTTGAGGGTTCAGTTGCTGCTCAGTACCACAATGAGGAAGCGGCGACATTTGCCGGTTATTATTTCCCTTCACAAGTACGCACAAATAGTCGGCGCCCGGCAAGAAACGATGACAGAGGTGAAAGACCATTTTATCCTTCATCGGTTCCCAGTATTTTTCAACAAGTTGGGCGGTTAAGCGGTAAAGAAATAAAGCGACAATTAACGACCCAAGAACACGCCCACCTTCAAAAATATATTCTAAACAACTGCGAGGAAGTATTTGAGTACGAAAGGTATGTGTAGTTTACTTCGTTTACATCATCGCATTTAAACTTCATAATCACTTGCATTTTTTTACCCCTGGGTTGATTTTTGTAGGTTATACATGGAGTCACTCCAACATCGGCATCCAGAGTTAAACGAGAATGACCGTAAAGAGTGGAAAGACACATACTTCTGCGCTTGGTTGAAGTTTTATGTGAGTTTTGCATTTTCAATTAACCTCAAAGACAATAGATTTCCGTCATTTACAAAAACGTTTTACATGCTATTTTTTAGGTGGAAGCAGAAGTCAAATGTGGGCGCAAACCGGCAGATTGGTTAGTAGACATAGTCAACGGTCTCCACTACAACACAAAGTCTTATCCGCGATATTGCACGAGGGGATATGCCTTTAAAGTGTACAAAGAAGGGTCCTTTAGAACGACGGCCGAACACGGAGTCTCATCTACATCCGGCGAAGTTGTGTACTACGGTGTGCTCAAAGAAATACTTGAAGTCAAATACATCGGAAAGCTAGGCATGAGATGCGTGGTTTTTTTGTGCGATTGGTACAACCCTATTATCGGGAGAGGTGTATCAATAGATGAGTTTGGCGTAACGTCTATACATTCGAATAGGAAGCTTCAAAAATTCGACCCCTTCATTATTGCATCTCAAGCAGACCAGGTAAATAAACACGAATGTTTTCGCCTAGTTTTATTTTTCCATCATCGATATAACGTGATTATATAGAGCATCGTATGCTAATTTCTTCTACCTAATATAGGTTAGTTACATCCCATATCCTCGAGTAACATACAAGAACGATCCATGGGTTACAGTTACCAAAATTTATCCGCGAGGAAGAGTTCAAGGAGTCGAAGAACAAGAACCACTTCAAGCAAGGCAAAGTGATAACATAGCTCCCATTGAGGAATCTCTTGAAGTTAATCTCGTCGTTGATTTTACTCATTTTGGGAACATTGTTCTCCATTCGGATTCCGAAGAAGAGAGGGGGGAATTCGACGACGACGAAGATTCTATTTCAACGGACTACGATTCAGAAAATGTTGCGGATTAATATTGTTGTAATAAGATTTTGTAAAATGGAACTTAACTTTTTTTAGTTGAAGTCAATGTGTTGGCCATTTTTAATCTTTACTTTAATAATTAGGGAAGTAATTATAAAACATTTTGTTTTTTTGCAGTAGTTAAGATCTTCTCTATAATATTAGAACGTTACAAAAAAAGGCTAAGTTGGCAGACAGCCGAATTGGTTCTAACTATCCTTGTATCACTACCTGAGCGTGGGTTCGAATCCACGCGGTGGGAAATTTTAGACCTTTTTTAATTACCGACGGATTTCCGATGGATAGCCTATTTCCGTCATAATTCCGTCGGAAATTTCCGACAGAAAACCGACAGAAAAATATTTAGGGTTTAGGGTTTCGGACCCTAAAACATCAAATTAATAGAGCTCTCTTCGACTAAAGTTTATTGTCTCTATAAACATTGAAAGACTTTTTCCCCGGAAAACTAACATTATGCGTCATAACAAGAATATGAAATGCATCGGACGAAATAACTTCTTAACGTACATTGCCGTTTATAGAAAGATTCAACCGTTCTTATCACCGATTTAGATAATATCTATACATTATTGCATAAGTCAGTTTATCCTAAATGTGATGAATACTACATCTAATTTTAGTATAAGTGTTCAATACTCTACAAACCCTAACCCCTAAACAAACCCTAAACATAATCTGTCGGAAATCCGTCGGAAATTTTCGACGGATTTCCGATGGAAATTATATATACTGTCGGAAATCCGTCGGAAATCAGTCAAAGGCTGCAATAACACAGGCCTGTTAAACTCGAATCTTTCCTGGACGTTTCATTGCAACGTCTCGTCATTTATTAAATTAATTAATTTCCGACGGAAGCCGTCGGAAAATCCGTCGGAAAATTTTGCATAAGTATGCGCTCAATGTTTCAATTTACTCCACACCGTACAACTTCACCAACACTCAAATGGATTTTGTTTATATGTCTCCTGAGAACCGCGATTCTTATATGCGGGAAATCCGTAAACGTGGTCGGGGGCATCTTCCTGTTCTTAACCCCTCTAGAGAAAACCGTTCTCTTTGGTTTGGATACCATGCAAGCATTTTGGGCGCCACCAGTGGAATCATCGAGAATCATTGGTCGGGGAGCAACGTCGTGTATTACACAATCCCTGACGACCTTAAAGCCGCATGGTTCAAACATTTTCTAGTAACTAATTATTCTTCTTATTGAATTTTTGTGAAGTCATTACTGATTTTTTATTATTTAATTTACGTACCATAACAGGATCACTACAATTTCACTCCTGAAATCCTGTTAAACGTCTGGCGGGAATTCCATAAGACCGCAAGACGTGTTTTCCAGACAAAAATGCGCCGTTTGAAGTCACTTGCGGAAAATGGCGGAGAAAAACTGGAGTGGATCCCTGCAAGGTCATGGAACCGTATGAACCGCAAGTGGAGACAAACTGACGCAGAGAATTGGTTCGAGAACCAATTTCCGAATTATAATAACCGGACTATCTAAGTGTAACCCTTTAATTAAAACAATAATGCTTGAAACTGAAATGTACTGCGTTGTTTTTAATAATGAATTAATTGAAAGTTCGTTTTCAAAATAGTGCATGTGCTCATATAATTAACGCTGTATGAACATAGCAATTAGTAACATCGGCACACTGGTTAAGGTACGACATAAACATCAAAAGGGCGCAGGTTCGAATCCTGCTAGCGCATTTTTAATAACCGACGGATTTCCGACGGTATTTATGTGTCCGTCGTAACCGTCGTAAATCCGTCGGAATATAAATTTTTACAAATTTTTTCATTTTTGCGCCCAATCATTTTCATTTAACCGCCAAATGATTGGACCGACTCGGAACCGACGGATTTCCGACAGAAATTTAATTGCCGTCGGAAATCCGTCGGTTTATAAAGAGATAATATCGATTAAACTTCTTCTTCCTCATTTTCTCTGCGATTTCTCTCTCTCTCCACCGCGAATCTCCGACTTCTCTCTGCTTTTTCTCGACGATTCCGGCCACCGACTTGCAATCCCCACCGCCCAACGCTATATAAACATGTAAGTTCCATTTCTAACCGATCAAAAATGGAAATTACATGATTTTTAGGATGTTAGAAGTTTCGATTTAGGATGCATGTAGTGATTAATGTGTGTTAGATCTTAGATTATGGTCTGTGTACTAAGATTTGTAGAACTGTTGTGGTTTACAACTCCTTAATTTCATGTACAAGTAATGAGTTTTTTTTTTTGTATAAATTTGTTCATAAAAATTTTTTTTTTTGGTTTGTCATAATATTAAAAACGTTTTTTAAATTATTTGAAAACGTTTTTATTTTTGGTAGGTTTTTTTTATAAATTATATAACGTTTTTTAATTTTTATAGATTTGATCCTAATTATGAAAAATGTTTTTCAAATTTTAGATATGTTAAACATATATTTTAAAAACTTTTTATGATTTTTAGTATAAGAATTGTAATTATGGAAAAAAATTTTAGGGTTTTTAAAAATATTGCAGATTATTAAACATTTAATATATATATTTTTTAAATTTTTAAACAATATATAAGTATTTTTAACTAATTTTGAAAACTAATTAGTTTCTTTAAAATGATATATTAGTTTTTTTAATTTTTTTTGGAAGAAATGAAAACTTTATTTTGTGTATTGTAGGTCGTACGAGGAGTTCGAGGCTTTTTTGAGCCAGACCGATGGGTTGTTGCCGGGGAGCACTTCTCAGACTCCTGTGGCGACCACATCGCATCCTCCACCTCAGACTGCTCCGACGAGATTGCCACCGCACCGCCGCTCTCGGTCGACTCAGGTTAGACCGACGCAGTCCGGGCCACAGCAGTCTACCCATGCTGGCAGCGACTCTATGTCCAACGTCCAAGCAACCCCGGACGACGATGCGCCAGCGACGATTGCACCGGAGATAGAGTTGCTGGTGGAACAGCCAGGGCGGGAGACGTTGAAACGGCTCCATCCGGATCCGTTTAACAACCCCGGGACGACTTGGTCAGTATTTTTTAACTTTAATAATTAAATTTTTTTCTTTTTAATATTATGTAAACCGTTTGTATAATTGACCAATTTTTTATTCACTATTACAGGTTCACTATCACGTCCTCCAAGATCACCAAGTCTATTTTAGCAATGATGTGTAGCATGCTCCGTCATCCGTACCCGCAGTACGCGAAAATGCCAAGGTCCGAGCAGCATAACTGGTTCCGGGCATTTGCGGTACGTACACTTATATTCAGTTTATATCAAAGTTTTATTTTTTTAATCCATGCTAACGTTAATCTTTTTTTTTTAAAGCAAGAATACACTTGGGACAGGCACCGTACGTCCCAAGTGGAGAAGGCTTTCCACAAGAAGGCACGGTCCCATTACACTCATGTCATCAACGAGTGGAAGCAGAAGTGGGTCCTGAAGGAAGATCCGAAGGGAGTCAACCCATCGCTGATTGAAGGGTTGAGCCACCACTGGATCAAGCCCACTACTGCAGCAGATTCGGCGATGCATTCCCAGAGGCCAGAACCGCAAGAGCGAGAGGGGCGGTATGGGACAGGCGACTCATAACGCGGGAGCTAAGAGCACCGCACAACGAAAAATTGAATTTGTAAGTATTGCTTTATTCAATAGTGTTATTTATTGGATTTGACTAACCGTTTTTATAATGTGCAGAAAGAAAAAACAGGGAAGGATCCAAATTTTCTTGAACTTACCCAGGAGGTCCACACGAACAAGTTCACCGGTCAGATCCAGGACCCGCTTGCTCGGAGAATCGTCGAATCAGCAAAGAGGCGGGTTGACGAGGTCCAGACTCAGTTATCCGAGGAGGTCGGTTCGACGGAGGGGGTAGTACCGTCACAAAGGATCAACGAGATCTTTCTTGAGGTAAATTCGTTTGTTTACTCAAAATTTAAATAGATGTTTTGTTTATTTTAATTGTTTCACTAATATTTGTTACTATACTTCGCAGGAAACGCAACGCAGGAAGGGCCGTGTTTTCGGTTTAGGAAACATGGGGGAAGACTCCACTCCGCATTCACGCTTCCGACCTGAGAGCGACGTCTTCGCCGAGGCTCTGCGCGAGAAAGATGCTGAAATTGCAGCTCTCAAGGACACCTTTGAAGCTCGGATACGAGAGGAAAGGGTCGAGAATGAAAGAAAGATGGCGGAGATGCAAGCACGGATCTTGAACTACATCCAGTTTGGCGGACCTCCTCCAGGACAAGAATTGGGCGGGACTGAGCGTGCAGCGGGACCAGGAGCGGGAACGGGAGCTTCAGCTACGGGTTCTGTTCAGGGGTTGGGAACGGGATTCGGACCCGGAAACGTTTTGGATCCCAATGTTATGTAAATTTTAAAAACACTTTTATTTTATAAATTTAATACAAAATTTTTAAAATATTTCGTATATAAAATTTTTATAAAAATAATTGATTATAAAATAATATATATAAAATATATATTAAATATATTATTTAAAAAAAATAATATTTTCATATCCGTCGGAAAAAACCGTCGGAAAATAGCCGTCGGTAAACCGTCGGTTAAGCCGTCGGTCCTACCTGTCGGAATACTCTCGGTAATCTACCGTCGGTTTACCGTCGGTTAGCTACCGTCGGTAAACCGTCGGTAAACATCCGTCGGTAAACCGTCGGTTAGCAACCGTCGGTAAACCGTCGGTTAGAAACCGTCGGTAAACCGTCGGTTAGAAACCGTCGGTTAAAAACCGTCGGTAAACCGTCGGTAAATTACCATCGGTTTGACGTCGGTTTTATTCTTATCGGTATATTGTCGGTTCGCCGTCGGTTTTTGTGTTCTCGGTAAGCCGTCGATAATCTGTCGGAAAATTGCCTGTCGGAAAACTGTCGGAAAATATTGACGGTTTTCCGACGGATTGTTTTTTCCGACGCCCTGGAACCGACGGATTTGTCCTGTCGGAATACCATCAGAAAACGCCTTTTCCGACGGTATACCGACGATTAAGTCCGTCGGTTCCCGGCTGTTTTCTTGCAGTGTGATCAATCAATCTGCCCATCGATGACCATGTATCATGCCAAAAGGAGATTGTTGATCCACTTTGAGCTTCCACCTTTAAGAATTGTGCTGCCAATGGTCTGATTTTAATCAGCTTCTTCCACATCCAGCTACCCGTCGTACTGTTGTCGTTTACCAGCCATATAGATCCCTTGCGCATTAAGTGGCGTCGTAGCCACCGTACCCACAGAGAGGAATCGCTAGACATTACCCGCCAGAACAATTTCAGAGTCGTTACTGTGTTGATTTCTGTTAGCGACCTGAGACCAAGACCGCCTTCTTCCCGAGGCTTACATACATCCTTCCAAGCAATCTTTGCCTTCTTTGCATTCAAGTCCGGGCCAGACCACAAGAAGGCTGAACACAGTTGGTCTATCTCATCAAGACATTTCTTAGGTTATAAGCTGACATCCAGGAGTAATTAGTTTAAATTTTGATACATAATATTTTCCAGTTGCAATATAAAACAAGTTTATTAAAATTCGTTTAGGAACATAATTAACATATTTAACATATTGGTCTATCCGTGGGCTGCACCTCCCCTTGGGGATTAGTCTGGGCCCCTCCATAGGCCCGGGATACCCCAGATTAATCAAAAAAAAAAAAAAAAAAAAAATTAACATATTGTTACGGGATTACTACTACACACCAAAAAGGCAAAAAAATACTCGACCACTACAAACGCATTGTTGGCTCATAAAAACTTAAAACAAAATATTTGGATAGTTTGGTAATAAATGAAACAATAACGGGCAATTTGCTAATTTATTTGAGAGAGATAGGGAGAGTAAGAAAAAGCAATGAAACGGAAGAGAAAAAAGCAGTGTGATAAAATAGCTTCGTTGTCACTTGTCACTCTATAAATCTCACTACATTGACAACCTTTCACGTCCATCAATACACACACTCTTTCTCTCTCTATCTATCTCTTCCTCTCCTCTCTGTCTAAAATGGAAAGACCCATGGTTCCGACATGGAGACAAGACCCGGTTTACCGGCCGCCGGAGACGCCTCTGGAGTCGATGGAGTTCCTCGCTCGCTCATGGAGCGTCTCAGCTCTCGAAGTATCCAAGGCTTTAACACCTTCGAATCCTCAGATTCTCCTCTCGAAGACCGAAGAAGAACCCATCTCCGGCGACGGTGATACGGAGGAGAACGGACTTGTCTCCGGAAACCCTTTCTCCTTCGCTTCTTCAGAGACTTCTCAAATGGTCATGGATCGTATCTTGTCTCACTCTGTTAGTCTCTTCTCTCTTCTCTCTTCTTATTTTTCAGATAAAAACAGAGCAATTGCGGACAAAACTAAGCATTCTTGTTCTTTATTCTTTTGTGAGATGGTGACAAATTTAATCTCTTTCAGTTTATTTTTTTTGTCCTCAGGTTCTTAATTTCTTTTGTTCTCTTTCATTCACAGAAAATTTCTCAAAAACAAACTGTTCATGAATCTCTCTATTAATGAAGGAATTTTCACGCGCAATAATTGTAATTATTTATCAAACCAAAAAGAAAAGAAAAATCTATGATTATGATTATATATCTACATTCTGGGTCCCTATAAACATAATCACAAGTTTTTGGATTTGTCATCATCTCTCAACAAAGAATTTTCTTGATTCTACTTTTGTCTCATCTTCATCATCTTACTAAATAATTATTTTGGATTTGCAGCAAGAAGTATCACCAAGAACATCTGGTCGGCTTTCACATAGTAGTGGTCCTCTCAACGGTTCTTTAACCGACAGTCCTCCTCCAGAATCCGACGACATTAAGGTTTTTAATTTTCTCTTTTCCAGTCTAATTTTGGTTAAAAATCTAGGTTTATTGTTAGTAAAGCATTTTTCTGGGTTTCTGCAACTTGCGTTTCTCTCTATGTAAATGTTTCAATTTTTACTGCGTCACTGACAATTTTGGGTACATGAGAGAAACAGTGAAATAACATACCTTTCTCTTTATCCAACCATATTATATACCCAGAGATCATGTTTTTTTTACACTACTGTTCCCGATGATTACTCAAATAACATTCAATTATTTATTAGTCCTTAATTAATTAGTTGTTTATGCGATTGCTGTAGATTGAATTTCTGGGTTATTTTAGTGACACTATGGTCCAAAGCAATCTCCTTTACTTGATTTGATTTTGTCTTTTTCTTGTTCATCACTCTTCCAAGATTTTTCCATTTTAGGATTTTGCTTCATTAAATTTCTTTATCCATTTCTGGTGGATCCCTAATTTGACTTACTATGCAGCAATTTTGTCGAGCAAACAACAGTTCACTGAACAACATCAACTCTCAGTTCCGTTCAACGGCGACTACGCCCGGACCTATAACCGCCACAGCTACACAGTCCAAGACGGTGGGACGGTGGCTTAAGGATCGGAGGGAGAAGAAGAAAGAGGAGACTCGAGCACACAACGCTCAGATTCACGCCGCTGTCTCCGTTGCCGGCGTTGCTGCAGCTGTTGCAGCCATCGCAGCAGCCACTGCCGCATCTTCTAGCTCTGGGAACGATGAGCAGATGGCTAAAACCGACATGGCGGTTGCTTCCGCCGCGACGCTTGTGGCTGCTCAATGTGTGGAAGCTGCTGAATTAATGGGAGCTGAGAGAGAGCATCTGGCCTCTGTTGTTAGCTCCGCCGTTAACGTTCGCTCTGCCGGAGATATCATGACACTCACCGCCGGAGCAGCCACAGGTTTACTAAAACTCTCTGTTTTTGGTTTTGATAAAGCTTTGATTTTTATAAAGAAATTGATTAATTTTTTCTTAAAGTTGTGATTTTGATGAAGGGAATAGCTCAAGATTGGAACTTTATAATATGAAGAAATCAAAGTTAATGTTTGGGTAATTTGGTGCAGCGTTAAGAGGAGTGGCGACATTGAAGGCGAGGGCGATGAAGGAAGTTTGGAACATTGCATCGGTGATTCCAATGGACAAAGGATTCACTACTTCTGGAGGATGCAGCAATGTTAATAATGGTAGCAATGGAAGCTCCAGTAGTAGTCACAGTGGCGAACTTGTACAACAAGAGAATTTCTTGGGAACTTGTAGCAGAGAGTGGCTCGCTAGAGGTTGTGAACTCCTCAAACGTACTCGCAAAGGTAACAAAATTTACATCTTTTTTTCTTTATTAGGTTACGTTTTTGTCTAATGCTTTGTTACTTTTGCAGGTGATCTCCACTGGAAAATAGTCTCTGTTTACATCAACAAGATGAATCAGGTAAAAGATTGATTTCTATGGTGCCTTGAGTTTTGTTCACTTTAGAAATGATCGTTGATCTGATGAAAAAGATTAAAGAGAGGCAAATTATTTGTGAATCAGTGTGAGTCTTTAGTTACTTCACATGGATGTGAACTTTGTTATATGAAACACACAAAAAGATGAGAAAAGGAGATTTCAAATGGCAGGAAAAGAAGAGAAAGCAAAAACAAAACTAAAGCTAATAAAAAAAGAATTGTTATGACAATGATGATGATGATAATGAAGTAATGGGATCCACTTTTGGTTTTGTGCTTAAGCATCTTCTTTGAGAATCACCAATTTGTTTTGATTATTGATCTTGAAGGTTATGTTGAAGATGAAAAGCAAGCATGTTGGGAAAACCTTCACTAAGAAGAAAAAGAGTAAGAGATCATTTTATTATTATTATTATTATTATATATATATATATATATATATATATATACATTCCTTTTGATAAACATGATTTTAAATTCAAAACGTGAGAAGATTGATATGAAGTTTATCTAATTCCTTCCAAGATTTTAAAGATGATTCTTCTAAATGGGGGTTATTGTTTGTTTACAAACAGAATGTTTTCTAATTATTTTGTTTGATGCCACTCATAGTACCAAAGTTGAAAGCTTTAACTTTTTGTCACTATATACTGTCAATTATATGTGAACTCTGGTAAAGAGAATTCAAAACTTTGATGTGGGTCTGCTTTGGATTTGGGGATTTGGGGAGAAAAAAAATTGAAAAAAGCAAAAGTGTATAAGATCAAACCAAAAGTGGCCCTCAATCTTTTACTTTTTGTCGATTCTTTTTGAGTGTGAATTTGAAGACTCTTTGTTAATTGTTTTGTCTATCCAACTTTGTTTCAGACATTGTGCTTGATGTTATCAAGAATGTCCCGGCCTGGCCTGGACGACACTTGCTAGAGGGAGGAGATGATCTTAGATACTTTGGTTTAAAGACGGTTCTGCGAGGTGATGTGGAATTCGAGTGCAAGAGCCAGAGGGAGTATGATATGTGGACACAAGGTGTCTCAAGGCTTCTTGTTATTGCTGCTGAGAGGAGATTTAGGGTGTGAATAAACTGTTTTTTTCTTAAAGGCTACTTGGTATGGGATTGAGTTTTAACTTATAAAGGGTCAAATTAAAACTTTGAAAAGCTTAGGGGTTCTTTTAAGGTAATGGTTTTTGGGTGGGTATAGGAATGTAATGGACATACCAGTCAAGGTTTCAAACACGAAGGGTGTGGAAGGGGTTGGTTTTGGTAAACAAAACTTAGGGGGTTGGTCTGTAATTTTATTTTGCGTAGATTTCTTTTTGTTGGTGGTCTGTAATTTTATTTTGCGTAGATTTCTTTTTGTTGGTGGTCATTTTGTATTAAAAACAAGGGTCGAAGTAAAAGATATAGTAGTTTATTTTATTTATTGATGGGTCCATTTTCCAGATTTATTGGGAAGAGCAAATATGCTTCGTTTTTGTCCCATTATTGCTGATAAATCAATCAAGAAGCTGCACATATTTTTATTTAGAGTAAGAGAAGAAGACAAAATAAACACTAAAAAATCGTTTGGTATTTTTAACAACTTATCATGTGTTTTCTCAAGCCATCAACACTCGCACTATCTAATACTTGTGTTCTTAAATAGTCGGTTTCAGGGGCGGATGCAGTCACAAAGGTGAGGGTCAGCTGACCCCACCAATTTTTCAAAAATATTTGATTTTTTTTGACTAAAAATACTATGACCTCGTAAGAAAAAAATATTTAAATTAGTTATTTATTATTGGGTTTAGTTAAAACTTGGAGTTAATGGGTTTTTATACTATTAGTTTAGCCCAATTTATATAATTATATAACAATCCATAACTTCTAATGATTTCTGTGTTAGTGGTTAATTTATATTTCGAAAATCATAAATAACAAAACCTAAGATCATGAAATAAAATTTCCCTTACCTTTTCTACGTCTCGTCTCCGTGCGTCCATTAAGCAAACTAAGTAAGTATCCGCGCTACACCGTGAACTTATTGTAAATTTTAATTCTATAAATGTGTATTTTCAAACTTATTAGTCTTATATTTAGTATTATTTTATATTTTCGATTTTTTTATCTTTAGTTAATATAAAAAAATTCTAATTAATTTACATATCAAAAACTCATGTCATATTTGATTACCCTTTTCTCAATTACTTGAATTTTATAAATAAAGCAAAATGTCATAAACTAAATAAGAGAAAGGCAATGATCCAAACAAAAAATTAAAAATTCGAACTAAATTTCTAGAACCCAAACCAAATTGAATTATAAAATAATCCAATAGTATATATACTATATAAAAATAAACTAATATGGAACTGAACTAAACTATATTATATAAAAAGTTAAAAACTCAACTTAATAAAATTTACTTAATATTAATATTTTAATTGCATATAGAAATTATATTAAAAACCTATAATCTTAAATAAATTAGTAGATTATTTTTTTCTTATATGTTTTTAAAAATCCAAAAACAAATTATTAGTTAATATCGAATGTGAATTTATTTTTTAGAACTCAATTTTTTTGAAATTCTAAATAATCAAACCGAAATAAACCGAATTATATTTCGAACCTGAATAAGATCTATTTTTCTAAATCCCAAAAACCAAAAAGTCTAAACCGAACCAAACCCGATATTTGAATGTCTACCATTAAACATAGTCACTTAAGCTTATTAGTCATATTAGAATATGATGTGTATTTTTGTTATGCTTTGATTGACTTTTCAATTTTTTTCATTAATTGATGTGTCAATTTATGTGTTGTTTTGATTAATTTTTATTTTTTTCATTAATTGATGTGTCACATCCTCACGACTTTAAAATGAATTGGATAAAAAATTTCAATTTTGGATCATATTTCTATAATCCAAACCAAATTGAATTATAAAATAAACCAATAGTATATATACTATATAAAAATAAACTAATATTGAACCGAACCAAACTATATTATATACAAACCGAACTGAACTTATTAAAATCCACTTAATATTAAGATTTTAATTAAATATAGAAATCGTATTAAAATCTATTAATCAAATTAGTAGATTGTTATTTTTTTTATATGTTTTGTTAAAATCCAAAAACAAATTATTATTTCATCTCGAACGTGAAGTTATTTTTTAAAACTCAAAAATTTTCAAATTCTAAAAATTCAAACCAAACCAAACAAACCGAATTATTTTTCAAACTTGAATAAGATCTTTTTTTATAAATCCCAAAAACCGGAAAGTCTAAACCGAACCAAACCCGATAATCGAATGTCTACCATTAAACCTAATCACTTAAGCTTATAAGTCATATTAAATATGATGTGTATTTTTGTTATGTTTTGATTGACTTTTCAATAATTTCATTAATTTATGTGTCAAGTGATGTATATTTTTGTTTTGTTTTGTTTTTATTGTTTTTTTTTTTTGTTTTTCATTAGTTGATGTGTCACATCCTTATGACTTTAAAATGAACCGAACCAAATTTTCTAAACTTGAACCAAATTTCTAGAACCTAAACCAAATTGAATTATAAAATAACCCAATAGTATACATACTATATAAAAATAAACTAATACTGAACCGAACTGAACTTATAAAATTCATTTAATATTAATATTTTAACTACATATAGAAATTATATTAGAAATCTATAATTTTAAATAAATAAGTAGATTGTTTTTTTTATATATGTTTTGTTAAAATCCCAAAAAGAATTATTATTTAATCTCGAATGTGAACTTATTTTTTAGAGGTTGATAGTTTTGAATTCTAAAAACTCAAACCGAAACAAACTGAATTATAGTTCGAACTTGAATAAAATCTATTTTCTAAATTTTGAAAACCGAAAAGTCTAAACCGAACCAAACGCGATAATCGAATGTCCACTACTAAACCTAATCACTTAAATTTATGATGTGTATTTTTGTTATGTTTTGATTGGCTTTTCAGATTTTTCATTAATTGATGTGTCAAGTGATATGTATTTTTGTTTTGTTTTGATTGGTTTTAAAGTTTTTTCATTAATTGATGTGTCACATCCTCATGAATTTTAAATGCTGATGTATCAACATATGGAGAGACACAAGCTCTATTAGTGTGTTGATTTTGCTTGATTTCCAAGTTAGAATCTTTTTTTTTTACATATACTTTAATCATTTAAAAAAAAACTTTAATACTTTAATCTCTTGCTTCATACTTTTATCTTCTTATTAAATTACAGGTAATTACCATGACTCAAATTCATAGAGATATTGTAGGGTTTATGTTTACAATCTAGATTTTTTTTAAAGTAGTTTTCTGTTTAGAAGTAGATTAATTTTTTAGTCTAATAGAATAACTAATAAATCATTTTTCAAATAAGAAAAGAAAAACTCCAACAGATGATATAAAGAAAATAAAATATTTGTCGATTTGAAGCATCTTGGATACCTATCGCGAGTGATAGTAGAAACCATATAGACTTTTGATTTTTATCTTTAACTTTGCATGTTGTTACCGTAACAGTTGAAATACGTTTTTCAAAAATAAAATCATCAAGACACTTTTACGATGTCGCATAAGTGATCAATTTTTTATGTGAATTGTCTTATGTGTTTTATCGAAAAAATATTTAAAAAAGTAACAAATAAAATCGTGATCGTATAATAAATTTATAGTTTTTAAAAAAATAATTTATAGATTATTTTTAAATATTTTTTTCTCCAAGTACAAAAAAATTCTGGCTCCGCCATTGATCGGTTTAATCAGTAATTTTTAACACAAATCATCCAGCCTAGATGGAATGATATAGTCCACTTCCCAGAATTTACACCAATGCATAGACACTTGCAGTGGCGGAACCACATTGTCTAGGAAGGAGCTTATGCCCCCAATACTTTTTAAAAATTCCATATAAATTCTCTATAAATTTAACAATATCCATTAGTATTTGTAGTTTTATCTCTATTTCCTTAAGTAAACTAAAAATTGCCCCCGATGAAAATATGTTTTGCCTCCGCTACTCACTTGCACCCACCCAGACTATAAATTTCAAAAAGTGTCTTCAATATAAAGCATTTTCTGGAGATACCTTGATAAACAAGGAACCCTTAAACCCAAAAGTCTTAAAAGCTACTCAAATTAAAAACATAGAGCAGATAGAGCAACCTAGTCATAAAGGCTTGTGTGGGGAACTAGTTCTAGTAGTATTGAGGACTATCAGATACTACGACATCAATCACTTCTTCTCGTCGTAATCAAGTTACTTAATCAGCTGGTTTGTGTCACGATAGGTTCCCCAGAGGGAATGAGCTTACACCGGAGACGATGATGGTAAGGTGGGCACCGAAGAGGAATGATTGGAACTGGGCTGTGATATAGATTTGTATCATTTAGCATAGATTACCCCACAATCATCAGTCCATAACCAAATCCATTAAAACCCCAAAGGTAGAACCCACCTAAAAGCTAGCTTGTAAGGGGGGGCTTTATATAGTATTAGTTACTTATGTTATGTGAGTGGCCCATGTGGGACGTAATAGCAAAATGCTAAGAATGATGATAAGATGAGTGGATCTGAGAGAAATCTGGTGTAGACATTCCTAACGAAACCGAGCGAAGCTCCGAGCTCGTTACCAGTGATCACTCCACCACTCGCTGTATCCGATTTCGTCATTGTTGTTGAATCACAAAGCTTAGTACCAGCATGAACAGAACAGCCAGGCTCCCATCGAAGCTCAGAAACGTGTAATTCGAATCCGTCAAATCCTTCAACTGTACACAACCTATCTCACTAATCCCCTCGTCTGTTCTTTAAACAATCTTCTGTAAACAGAAGACGCTGGAAGGAGCAGACGATCACGATCGGCGCAACACCGATGTCATTGAGACTCAGCTGGGGACAGGATTAGGCAGAAATCTCAAGTTCATTGAAGATATCCTATGGTAGCCGGTGATTTAAAAAGAGAGATTCAAGCCGTTCATGGGAGATCTCAGCTTGGTAGGAGTGTACTGATTTGTATGTACCATGAAGGATCTATATTATCTTACGCAGGATCACAAGAAGGATTAGATTCCTTCCTTGAGAAACAAGGAACCCCTTAAACCCAAAGTCTTGAGAGTTATCATAATCTTTACAAATTATACGAAAATCATAATTAAGGGAAAATAGCAAACCACAGGCTTTTAACATTATGTCTGGAATGAGTTCTATGAGGAGGAGATTAACAGCTAAGGACGTGTGTAATCAAATCACTGGGTGTTAACGACAATACCAAGGAGATTGAGGAAGAGATTGATGACGTCCAGATAAAGAGAAATAGCAGCACGGATATACTCGTCGTAGTTAAGCTTCTTGATCAGCTGGTTCGTGTCATAGACGATGTAAGCGCAGAACAATACTGAAGCTAAACCGCTGAATATCATCGACGATAGCTTCCCCAGGGGATGGAATATCTACACATTTTATTTTAACGTCTCTAAAAAAGTACAAAATGAATCAGAATAGTTTGAAGAGTTAGTAAGTATATATTAATTTACCTGTATGAGAGAGAAGACGATGATGATAAGGAGTGCTCCGAAGAGGAATGGTGCAAGGAAGGAGAAATCATGGCCTCTCCTTACTGCCCAGAAAGTGTAGATCGTTAGCCCCAACACCATTGTAGCAGTCAGAATCGCAGCCTCCAGAACAATCCCCCCTGTTTTCAAGACAGAGAACATCCAAGGCGAAATGAGCAGAGCAATATATAATGGAGAAATCTCAGTATAGAACACCTTTTGAAAAGGAGCAGCAGAGTCCGACGGCGAAAGAGATGGAGAGAGTGAAGAGCGTTAAGATGATGAGGTTTAAGGGATGCTTCTTCTCAAACGCAATCAGTGGCCACAGCACTACCACATGTCAATCCAATATCAACGAAATAAGTGTAGCTAAAGTTAAAACCTTTTCTGAATCGCACAAATAAATGGTTCACTAAACCCTAAATCATCAACGATAATACTGAAAAATCGGTGAATAGTCTTAAGAGAAAGAAGACGCAACTGAGGAGAGGAAGAAGGAGAGCGAAGATAAAGACGACAAAGCCGTGATTTGTCGTCGTGATGAAATCTGTAATGGGACGGACGAAGACGACCACGGCGGAGACTCCTACGGTGACCATCAGTTGAAGAGATAGGATGGTGTAAACCTTCCTAATGAACGCCCACCGAAGGTTGGAGTTCTCCGCCGTCGTCATCTTCTGGTTAAGCTCCTCGATCACTACGCCACTTTCGATGTCGGGTTTCGCCATTGTTGTTGTATCAGTAACACAACAAAGTTGGAAGAAGAAGAAGAATAAAAAGAGAGAGGTTTTTGCTTTTTCTCTCTCAAGGAAATTACCAGGAAAGTGATGACGAGAGGAAATTAAAACTAAAGGAAGCGTCACTGTGATTAAACCCAATTATATTTTGACATGTGGCATTTCGTGGTTATTGACTGTGTTTGAGCAAAAGGGTATAGGATCCTGCCACTGTAATTCTCCATACGAACAAATTACAATACGACACGTGGAAGAGCTACAGAGCGCTATTTGCTTTGCGTATGGTGGTGGTATCATCAAAATTTGCATGGGAATAGAAAGGGGGACCACACTGTATGGAATAAAGTTCCTTCTACTATATATAGATACTCGGATATATATACATCTCATTATCTAATGCATATATATGTGAATTATTATTATTATTATCAGAGGAGATTGATTCTGATAATACTTATGTACGTAATTGATATAAGATACCAAACCATGCCATTAACAATTGTTAGTTTGTTTTTTGCAACAACTACAAGTTACTTAAACGGGATAAATTTGACAAAATCTAGTGTGTAGAGGTGCAAGTGCAATGAATGTTATAAGAGAAAAAAAAAGACATGCCTCTAAAACATGATAATACAAATTTGCCTATAAACCATACATTACAAAATTTTGACGTTTTTATAAATATTAGTGGTTAAAGCTGGTGCTTTATAAGATTTAGTTCAAACTTCAAAGTCACCCCTGCTAATAACGATACTATATAATTAATGAACAAACTCTACCAAAATCTATATAATTAACTGTTTTGAATTTTTTTTTTTTGTCAAAGGGTATTCATATAATAAAAGATAATATTTTTTTTTTTGGTTTTACAAGAGACAAAAATATAATAAAAGCCTAATAACCCGAAATGGGCCTTACACAGAAACTCTCGGCCCAAAAACCCTACAAAAGTCGGCCCAAGAGCAATGCGAAACCCTAGTTCGCGAAGCCATCTCTGCCGCCAACACTGACGACCGACATGCTGCCACCTCCGCTAACGGGAAAAGCACACCTCCAGGGACGAAGCCTCCCGTTGCCGTAACCACCACCACCAGATCGACGGATTACCTGCCACACGTTTCAAAGGACTACGCCCAGAATCCAGGCTGAGGAGGAGTTTTAACCGGAGTTCCGCTCGGAGGAGCCGCAGATAAACAACTCCGAGAAGCCATCGCCGTACTCAGCCGCTTAGGAAACCCCTTTCGCTCTGTGTGCTGCCCTCTAAGCTAAAGGCTACCGGAGGTTCCCCAAGTTCATGCTAACTCCTCTCCTTTTCTCCGTCGGCGCCAACGCTTCCCCAGCCCCCGGCCAACTCCACACGAACATGATCCTCGCCGACAGAGAAAAAGAACGAAGACCCACGACTTTAGATCGAGAGGATTCGTCACCGGATATGTCCTCTAAAATCCGGGTCTGAACGGATCCGCCGCCTCGAGCACTTCGCCAAACCACCGCGACCGCCAGACAGAAGAGAGACTGCCATAGCTTTCGGTATCGAGAATCGCCATGCAAAGGATGAAGAGCAGGGCATAGATAGATAATTAAAGGGGGACGGTGGATCTACTCACAAATCCGGTGAAGATGCCGAAAAAGGAGAAAACCGCCGTGACGGGAAAGAGAAACGGTGCCTGCAAGGGAGAGAAGAGAGAGAGAGAGAAACTCTTCAAGTTCTAACTGTTTTGAATTTCAACAAAAGAGAATGATGTAATACAATTTGTTTTACTGCATGTCTTTCTTTTTAATGCCTATGTATCTACTTTTCCGGTATCAAGTGAGGTTTCTAAAACTCTTATAAAAATCATTACACTTTCCAACTCACTAAATAGCCTATTTAAGAAACTTGTAATCGTTACAACAAAGAAACAACCCATTGTAATGGAATGATTGCTATCTAATAATATTTGTCAATATTGAACCTGCTGTATTAATCTCATAGAACAATTGAATATGTGCATTACCAATTATAATTTAGCAAATAAAATCAATCCAACCATATGATTATTGGATTATCTATACTATTAAAATATGTGACCATTTTAAAACTTAATCTTGTATTTACGTGGGATATTACAGATTGTGTCAGTGCATTTCATTGAAACTTTTATGTTTCATTAATGGTATTTTCGGATTATTAAAATTTGACTATTTTTTGTCAACTATTAAATTTAGACTAAATATGGATCATATTAAATATTTTCTAATTAATGATTTTGTGCCAAAAATATATTCACAATATCTTTTAATATCTATTGTTTTAAATATATATATATATATATATATATATTATAAAATATTTTATTTTTATTTTCGTAATTAAAATAATTATGAATTTCGTAAGTATTATAAAATTTATTATAAAATATTGTTAATTATATTTTAATATAAATATTCTCAAATTTATGGTTATATTCAAAATATATTTTCATAATATCTTTTAATATCTTATTTTTAATTTAAATATAAATATATTTTTATATTATAACAAAATCTTAAAAAAACATTTTTAACTTCTCGACTTTTTAAGAAAATAATTACTAAATATTTATTTATTATTAAAAATAAATTTAATTACATTTTGATATAATAAATTAATATAATTTTTTATATTTAGATCATTATAAAACGGATTGAAAATAGATTAACCGATTTCTATTATCTATACTATTAAAAAAAAATTTGATAATTGGAAGACGGGTTAAAAGATGTATTAACCAATTTCAATTGATATATTTTAATTTTATAAATATTAAAATTATTCAATATTTATATTATTGGAATATATGATGAATTTGATTACGGTTTATTTTTTTACGATAACGGTTTTTAAAAGTTTGTTTATCAAAATTTCAAAATACTTTGATTACTATAATATAGGTTGAAATATAGATTAATTTTTTTTGCTTATAAAAATATTTAAAAAAAAATTAAGTTCAATGGAAAACAAGTTAAAAAGATGAACTAACCAATTTTCATTATAGAAACATTAAAAATCCAAAAATGTTAAATGAATTGATTATCATATTTTAGTTACATTTTGATCTATAAAATAAATAGAAAATGTTTATATTTAGACTATTATAAAACGGGTTGAAAATAGATTAACCAATTTCAATTATTTATACTATTAAAAACAAACTTTGTCTACTGGAAGAGGGGTTAAAAAGATATATTAATCAATTTTTATCGATATATTTTTAATTTAATAAAATATTAAATTATAAATAATTTCATAATTCCACGTTAAAACTATGCTATTTAAAACAAAAAATTATATAATATTAAATCGAAAACCTAGCAAATCGAATCTAACAACTTATATATTATTATGATTACATTCTATATAAAGATTATTGATTAAAAAAATTAATAGTGAAATCACGAATTGAACTAAGTTATAATTAACTTAAATAAAAAAATTATCAAATAAAATATATATCCATTTTTACAGTAATAAGGTAAACTAAGCATTTAATAAATATAACAATAAGCCGCAACTACTAAAAGTATAATAAAACAATATAAAAACGAAAACAAAACTTACTACATTTTTCTCACATTTAGCACCATAATATTTTATTTTTTATTAAATATAGATTGTATTGAATAGTTAACAAACTTAATTTATTAAAAAAAATTAAAATAAAAAAAAAAATTTAAAAACATAAATCCGCACTTTTTTAAAACGGATCAAAATCTAGTTAACTATTAAGACCAAGGCATGAAAATTTTAAATACGTGCTGTGAAAACTTATTAAGAAAATGTATCATTTGAAAACCTAAAAATCTCACAAACAATGTTAAAAGCGTGTGTAACTTTTGTTCTAAAACGCATCCAAGCCACCCAGTTAATCGCCCGATAAACGCTCTACGGCCTCCAGCCGCCGCAACTTGAGCTAATCGGAGTAAAAACTCGATTTTTTTTAGAAAACTACTTTATTTCATCAATCAATACTGGAAATCAAAGCATATAGGCATATTTACAAAATATATAAGATAAACGACTTGAAAATTGAAGTTTTTTATGATTGGAATGAAGGAAATAAGATCTTGGCGGAATTAGGGTTGCAGGGGTCGTGTTTCTCTTAGGTAGGGAAAAAAAAAAAGATGAAGTGTGAAAGATCGTTTTAGTCTTTATTTAAATTAAAAAAAATATTGCTTTTGTTGTTAACGTAATATTATTAACTAGATTTTGACCCGCACTTCTAAGTGCGGGTATAATTTTCTTTACAAATTTTACTTTTTATTCATTTTGTTAATAGTAGTTTAAATTTTTAATTATGTAATCTAATTTTGATTATAATTGTTTAACCAACATTATAAACAGTGAGTTAGCAATTTAGTTTTTTTTAAATGAATTATGTGTTATTTGGAGGAGATATATCGTAAGGATTAAGAGATTAAAATAACGATTTCACATTATATATTTTAATCTGTGTTGTATCGTAAGATCATAGTTTGAAAAAAAAAAAAAAATATATATATATATATATATATATATATATATATATATATATGTGAAAACAACTATTGTAAAAGTTATGTGGTATATGTTTAATTGTTATTTTATTTATCTAAAATATTATTTTATAAAATACATGTTGTAGTCGTATATATAATTTGCAAATTTGATGGAACTATCCGTTAAAAACTTCATCAAACATAAAGCATAATTTGACGCTTCAAATATTTGAATAATATAAGTATGAAATCATTTTAATATTTTATTAATTTTAAAATATATCAACTGAAATTATTTACTATATGCGAATTTTTTTATAGAAAATTTATAATCGAGATTGGCTAATTAATTTTTCAACCCGTTTAATTAATTAAATATTTTTCAGTTTGATGGAAAAACCTGATAAAAAGTACAATCGTAAAAACATCAATCGTAATATGTGTATATATATATATATATATATATTTGAAACAAAATAAAAAGATATTAAAATATATTATAAATATATTTTGAATTAAATCATAAATTAGAGAATCTTAATTTATATATAATAGTTGATGTATAAATTATTAATTATATTTATCAATTAATTTGTTTTGATTTTAATTAATTAGGAAAGTGAGATCCATTAGATTTTGGTTGTTTGGCTACATGTTTAATAATTGTCTTGTTTGGAAACATGGATTGTAGAGATAATAAATCAAATATAAATTGTTTTACAGTTTTACCCTTAATGAATGTTACAAATCCTAATAATATCAAGGGCAAATTTCGGAAACAACATTTATGTACCATGGCAAACCTTCCTGTTTTAATAGTATTGACTAGATTTTGACCCGCACTTAAAAAGTGCGGGTTTAATTTTCTTTACAAATTTTACTTTTTATTCATTTTGTTAATAGTAGTTTAGATTTTTAATTATGTAATCTAATTTTGATTATAATTGTTTAACCAACATTATAAACAGTGAGTTAGCAATTTAGTTTTTTTTTTAAAATGAATTATGTGTTATTTGGAAGAGATATATCGTAAGGATTAAGAGATTAAAATAACGATTTCGCATTATATAATTTAATATGTGTTGTAACGTAAGATCATAGTTTGGAAAAAATATATATATGTGAAAACAACTATTGTAAAAGTTATGTGGTATATGTTTAAATGTTATTATATTTATCTAAAATATTATTTTATAAAATACATGTTGTAGTCGTATATATAATTTGCAAATTTGATGGAACTATCCGTTAAAAACTTCATTCAAACATAAAGCATAATTTGACGCTTCAAATATTTGAATAATATAAGTATGAAATCATTTGATTATTTTTATTAAGTTTAAAATATATCAACTGAAATTATTTACTATATGCGAATTTTTTTATAGAAAATTTATAATCGAGATTGGCTAATTAATTTTTCAACCCGTTTAATTAATTAAATATTTTTCAGTTTGATGGAAAAAATTGCTAAAATATACAATCGTAAAAACATCAATCGTAATATGTATATATATATATATATATATATATTTGAAAAAGATATTAAAATATATTATAAATATATTTTGAATTAAATCATAAATTAGAGAATTTTAATTTATATATAATAGTTGATGTATAAATTATTAATTATATTTATCAATTAATTTATTTTGATTTTAATTAATTAGAAAAGTGGGACCCATTAAAATTTGGTTGTTTGACTACATGTTTAATAATTGTCTTGTTTGGAAACATGGATTGTAGAGATAATGTTATATTCCCTAATTACTCTTAATGAAATTTAATTAAATCATTAATATATATTGTTTTACAGTTTTACCCTTAATGAAGGTTACAAATCCTAATAATATCAAGGGCAAATTTCGGGAACAACATTTATGTACCATGGCAAACCTTCTTGTTTTAATAGTATTGATATATAATGGATATATGATTAGAAAAATCTTAAAATTATGCTCCACGTAATCCCTATTTTTGTTAAGCACTAGGCCCAATCCGACCGCGTGATTAACACGTAACGCGTAGCGCATTTTCGAATGGAACCCTCAAACTATAAATAGAGAGGAAGGCCCGAATCTATTAGTATATACGAAATTTATTGGAAAATATGGGGCTACTCACTCTTATGTTCACTTTGATAAAAGCCCATTGGACTTTTTATGTAAAAAGAAGTGATGGTGGTAGATAGGAATTAAGTGAAGTTTTCCAAGTATAGGACGGTGTCTATGAACCTACTCAAGGACTGTTCTCTGATGTTTATCTAAAAATATGTGATAAAAGTATCACTTGATGCGAAAGATTTGACAATGCACTTCCCATCTCTTATTTTTTCAAAAGTGACCACATTTTTTTCTTGATTAGTACCTTTAATAACGTATTATTATGATTCTTCAAACAAAATTATTGATATAATTGGTAAACAAAAACGGAATAGTTATATTAGCGAAAGTGGTAAGTGGTTGAATAATACAAATTGTAAGTGAAAGCTGTAAACGAAAACTGTTAGCGAAAGCGGTAACAAAAAAAACTAAGAATAACCGTTTTTATTGTAATTTTTTATAACGTTTTCGTGATTAATAACAAAAAAGCAGTATACCTCTAACATTTTTACTATAACATTACCAAACATACCCAATAAGACAAACGTATTGACCATTAAATAAGACTCTCAAAATTTAATCACAAAACAATAATAGTTCTACATATAGAGAATGCTTATTCTCTTCTTATTTAATTATAAAATTTTAATACAAATCGTATTGCTAAGCCACAAAATTATAATCACAAAATAATATTATATATAACTAGTATGATTCGTTCACACCATGTGCGAGCACAAATATTATTAAACATATTTAAAAAATTTATAAAATTAATTTAACAATAATAATAATATTATAAAAATATATATGAAACTATTTATAATTAAACAAACATACATTATTATATTTAATAAGATTTTTATAATTTATTGTAAATAAAATTAATAGTAATAAAATAAATTGTAATTATATATAAATTCAAAATTTATATGAATAATATGAATTTACTATACAAAATTTAAAATAATATTTATTAATATTTAAAAATATTTATAGATATTTTCATATTTATCATCTTTTTATTGAAGGTTATATATAACTCTAAAATAAAATTAAAAATCTACATAAATATTTTAATATTCATCATCGTATCTTACTTTTCATTTTTTATTCAAGGTTATGTATATTTTCAAAATAAAATTTAAATTTTTTTCATAAATATTAAATATTTATCATCTCATTTTTATCCAAATTTATGTATATCTTCAAAATAAAATTAAAAATATAATAAAATTAAAATTACCAATATAAATTAAGGTTAATACAGTGATTAATCTATTTTCATTAACAGTAAATTAGTAATTAGCTATTTTGCGAGTGAATATAAGGCCAAAAATAATTCTCAATTAATATAAAGATCACAAAACATATTGTTAAAAGGGTCAAGTAGTCCGGACGTTTGTGGTTACGTGGTAGGGGACGGATCTTGTACGCTACCACGTTCTGTGTTCGATCTTCCTTTTATGCGAAACTTGTTGGGATTATGTCCTGAAATCACATTGTACTTACTCTAACGATAGTTGTATGTCGAGATCAGACATGTTGTATGATACTGGACGGTTGCAATGTTTTGCTAGAAGCCTCTTGCAGTCTGTAAGTTGTAGACTTACTGCCAGTATCATATGATCCTATAGGGTCACACACCTAAGCAATCTGGAAGCTAATATATGGGAATGATCATCATGGTGATGATCATGATGATATGTATTAGATACATATATATATATATATATATCGATTAAAGAGAGGTGTGTCGATCGACACAATTGGTGTATCGATCGACACAGGGTCGATTCCGAAACTGATGTTTCGGTTTATGACTTAGACCTTTTCGGTTAAACCCGAAAGATGGTTCAGTCATAACAGGTCGTATATATAGGATTATATGGTCGACCTGAACCCACAGCCGTCAGTTTTCTTGATTACAGAAAACAGAAAAACTCTCTCTTCGATTCCCAGATCCGGCACTAGCATCCCAGCTTTCCAGGTTGTGTGTGTGTGGACTACGATAGAGGCGAGGCATCTGAATCGCTCCTGATCTTGTCTTACCTGATTCATCTTCCGCTGCCAAAACAAGGTAAACGCGAGATCCATGATTCAATTACTTAAACCCTGAGATCCTGGGCTCGGAATTCAGACTTAGGGTTGCCTAATCGGATTAGGAACTGCTAGGAATCACAACAGTGGTATCAGAGCCTTAGGGTTTTACATTGAATCAAACCTGTTAATTGAATTTGATGATTTAAATTCGCAAACTAGGTTGTTTGAGTTAGAACAGGTTGGATCGATTCAGATCAAAATCGATTCTGTGTTTTAGTGTGTCGATCGACACAGAATGGCGAATTCGACAGAATCGGCGGCTAGGGTTTTTCGCGAAGAAAAACCAAAAGCCTACTGTGTCGATCAACACAGATTGAGTGTCGGTCGACACAGAGCAGATTCGGTCGAGTGTCGATCGACACAGGTTAGTGTCGGTCGACACAGACCTAGCGAATGGTTAATCGATTCAATTTGATTGGACCGGTTATCATGCTTGGTTAAGTCCGAATAGATCGGTTTAAATTGGATGAATTGGTTCAATTGGATTGAACTAATTATCTCAATTAGCATGAACCGATGGGTTAAATCAGTTTGATTGGATAAAACGGTTCAATTGAATTGGACCGGTTATCGCAATCAGTTGAAACTGGCTAAAACGGTTTAAATTGGATGAATTGATTCAATTGGATTGAACCAGTTATCGCAATTAGTATAAACCGATTTGAATGGTTAAGATTAGTTGATCTGATAAGTCGGTTCAATTGGATTAGACCGGTTATCAAAACTGTCTTCGGTTTAGGTCTATGTCGACCGTCACACATGGGTTGTGTCGATCGACATGACCGGTTCAACAAACTGGGTTAATTGGATTAATCGGTTATTGAAGTTCGGTTAAGTTTGGTGTTGTCAATCGACAGACATAGTCTGCGTCGATCGACACAAAGCTCGAAATTCTGGTTATTGAACCTTGGATTTGCAGAAACCAAACTAGACTTAAACCTTGATCAAAGATTAGCTTCAGAATGGTCAACTGTCAAGACTCATTTCGTTGTGTGATGGTCTAGCCAAGGGCTTGGTGTCCAAAATTAGGTGAGTAAGGCAGGTAATTATGTTGATGGACTTGCGGTGCTTGACATCAACAATTACATGACCTAATAGGTTGATTTGCTAACCTTTCAGAGTTTAGTTTCCTCAACTAAACATCAAGTGACCTTGATGTCTTGCCCAATCTCGTCTACTGTCAAGACTCGGTTCATTGTTGGATAGTCTTGGAGTCCTTGGTATCCACAGTGAATTGAGCAAGGCAGGTGTTCATTGATAGACTCGCAGTGCGACTGTCAATGATCACAAGACAGAAGAGATCATTTTACTTGACTGGGCTATCAGAAGTTCTGGGCCCAGAGACATCAGAGTAGATGAGACATGAATTGTCTTATCTGCGACCAAGAGTTGTACTGGGTACAATTAGCAATGATTTGCTTACCTAGATAACTAAATTTTGGGTGATGACGAGTCGTCCACTCAGAATTTGGTGAAGTATGGATCTTGGATCATTATATTCATAGAGGGAACATTGTTTGAATATAATGCGAGTTTTCTTATTAGATAAGACTTCTCATGATATACATAACTAAATCTTTGTCATTCTTGGATTTCAGCTTATGTCTATGACTACTTTCTCGTTGCGATCCGTCCTTGAGAAGGACAGGTTAAATGGATCCAACTTCCTGGATTGGCATCGGAATTTGAGATTAATTCTCAAGCAGGAGAGCAAGGACTATGTCCTTGAGAAGGCTCTTCCAGAAAGGCTTGGGACCAATCACTCGCGTGCAGTATATAATGCTTGGAATAAGCATTATATTGATGTGGTAGATGTGCGTGGTCTGATGTTGGCTACCATGAACTCGGACTTGAAGAGTCAATACGAGAACGTGGAGTCGCCAATAGAGATGATCACCAGCCTGAAACTGAAGTTTCAGGATTTGGCACGAGTTGAGAGATTCCAGATGGTGAAGTCTCTCACTGGGTGCTAGCTACCAGAGGATGCTCCAGTAAGTCCTCATGTCATTAAAATGATGGGTTACATTGATAACCTGGGGAAACTGGAATGTCCTGTCAGCTTAGAGTTGGCCACTGACATCATTCTGCAGTCACTGCCGTCTAGTTATGATAAGTTTGTCAAAAGCTATATCAATAATAACTTGACGAATACGTTGACTGAGCTGCATGGCATGCTCAAAACAGCAGAGCAAGACATCATAAAGGGTAAAACATTTGAGAAATCTTGTGTTGGCAAGGGTAGAGGCAGGGCCGTCCAGATTTGGAATCATGATAAGCCTGTGTCATCTAATAAGCCCAAGTCAGGCCCATCTGGTGTTAGAAAATGCTTCTACTGCGATGAGTCAGGGCATTGGAAGAGAGATTGCGTTATGTTCTTGGAAGATTCACAAGAGATGAAGGAGATGTATGGTACTTCTTCTTCAGGTATTGTGTTATTACTTCAAGTTCTACGTAAGTATTGGATACTAGTTGTGGTACTGATATTTTTGAAATATGCAGGACCTAAGCGACAGTAGAACGTTGAAGAAAGGACAAGTGGAACTGCGTGTCTGGTATGAAGCAATGGTTGCTGCATGAGCCGTAGAAATTCTCCACTTGTAGGAGCCTTTCATACTTGGTTTTAGAAATTAAGTAATTGCTACTATGTATCTGCCTTGTGCAGAGATGTCTTTCATTTTCTTGTAAGAATTTGGATGTTTTTCATTCTGATAAAAGACAAGTTTTGCTCTTTTGATCTTAATGAAATATTATATGGTATTACCCCTTTTGATAAATGGGTTTTATGTCTTAAACCAATATACACCAACATATAACATAAATACCAAACACTTTAAGTCTGATGACTTGAAGTCAATTTTTCCTTAGCACAGTCGTTTTGACCACATAGAGTGATGCGAATTCAAGAGTTCCATAGTTTTGGGCTTTTGGGCTCATTTGATTATAAATCATTTGAGACATGAATTCTGCTTACTGGGCCAAATGACTAAGGCCTTTTTAGCAGAGCTAAAAGAAAGCGGGCCAGATGCTTATTGGGCCTTACACATACTGATGTATGCGGACCGATGAGCATAAGTGCCAGAGGAAATCTTCTGTACTTCATTACCTTTATTGATGACTTCAGTAAATATGTATGTAAATGAAGTATAGATTCGATTTGACAGAAGTATTAAGATCCTCGATTAGATCGCGGAAGAAAAATACTTGAGTCAAGAATTGGGTGATCATTGATATATCATGGTTTTTACTAGTTTTAGACCATGATATAAGTGTGTTTTAGTGTCTTTTTGTGTTCTTTTAGAGTCTTTTACAGGTATAATCAGGTTTGGAGCATATTTGGTGATTATGGCACTTTTTGGAGATTTTTGGAGTGTTTGGCCGAGAGATAGAGTTCACTGTCCGAAACAGAGAAATGCGTCGATCGTTGCACACATGCACCGATCGTTGCACCAGCGAGATGGGCCAAAACTCGGCGGTTTATGAAGAGTCAAGATATTGCACTCTGATCCAGAAGTTCCTGATATTTACAAAGAAGCCCTTGGCCGAGATTAGACCTATATAATTAAGTTTTTGGTGTTTTAATTACGAACACATTCATAATTAAGAGCAGAGGATTTTTAGAGCTTTTGGGGCTGATCTGAACCTTTACTTCATCTGTATTTGGAGAAGATTTCGAACCCCTTTAATTCTTTATCTTTTATGCAATTTATTCTTCATATGATTATGTTTTCATTATCTATGTCTGAGTAGATTCCTTGTTAGGTTTAGAGTTTCTCACATAGGATTTCATGACTTGCTAGACTTGTTTAATTCAGTTAAGGATTCATAACTATATATGTTCTTCAATCTAATTGTGCTTAAAGCTAGTTCTAACCTGATCAATTAGAATCTAGATCTTAGGTTGCTAAATACGACACGGAAGTGTGGTTTAGGAATCTGAACTAATTAAATTGAGCATTTAAACTTCTCGCAAACGAAAGTTTGGTTTAGGATAATTGTGAACATATCAAACTTGGAATTAATGCTAGTTTAATCTGTTAGTTCTCGCAAACGAAAGTTTGGTTTGCTGCACTTAGACTTAGAGAATTATCGCAAAGGAATTTGGTTAATTCTATATCTGTGTTTTGAGTTCTAGAACTGTGCTTAATTAGATCCTTGCTGAATGAACTGTCTGCTTGTCTGATTTCCTGAGAACGCCCTAGACTTAGCGCTCTTAATAACTTGTTTTCACAACCAATAATCTCTGCTTTCTGTTTACTTTCTCGCATTGCTTTTAATTCAATCACATTGCTTTCTTCCTAGTTTAATTTCCTGTTCTTGAGCTATTGAATACCAGAGTCCCTGTGGATTCAATACTTATATACTACAACTATTGAACTGTGCACTTGCAGTTAGATATAGGATTAAAACCTGACCCTATCAAGTTTTTGGGGCCGTTGCCGGGGACTCTAAGAGTCTTCGATAGCTTAGAACCTAGGGTTTTACTAGGATTTTTCGTTTTCTTTTCGTTTTTGTTTTTGTTTTTTTTTCAGCTACTGATTTTTGTTTGTTTTTCCCTCTGTCGCAGGTACCAATTTCGCACTGCGTCGATCGTTGCACCCTTGCACCGATCGTCACTAGGCGATTCTGAGATTGAACCGATCGTTGCACTGATAGCATCGATCATTGCTGGACGATTACAGACAGTTTATGCAGACGCAGAAAACTAGAAGTAATCCGAACTCGAGCTTAGTTAATCTCGGACTTGAAGAACTTGGACGTCTAGAGAGAACCAACAGAAGATAAAGAAGAGAAAGGATGGTGTGTGAGCGTTTGATTCTGGTACGTGATGCTGAAGGTACCCTGAGGGACCGAGATAACAACCCATACAATGCTGCTTGGCAAAGGGTTGATGCTGAAGGGAATGTCATCCCTGATCCTCCTGAGCAACAGCAACAGGAGCAGAACCAGGGTCGAGGACAGACCCAAGGTAGAGAGATGGTTGTACGTGAGAGGACTTTAGCTGACTACAACAGACCGGATGAGTTTCATGCAAACCGGTCAGCTTTAGTGCTTCCTGCTTTTGAGAGAAATGATTTTGAGATCAAAACCATCTACTACTCGCTGATGAGACAGAATGCATTTCATGGTTACCCAACGGAGCAGCCTATGGATCACATTGATTCGTTTGAGGACATAGTCACTGGCATGAAGTATGATGGAGTCTGCCCGGACTATCTGTTCCTTAAGCTCTTTCCGCACAGTCTTGCTGGAGACGCTAGTGCATGGCTAAAGCAGCTAGCACCTGCTCAGTATACTACTTGGGCAGCCCTGAAGAGTGAGTTCCTGCGTCACTTCTATGATGATGCGCGTTCAGACCAGTCCAGACAGGACGTACTCACCTTTTCTCAAGGAGCTGTGGAGCCTTTAAAGACTGCCTGGATGAGATTTAAGCAGTATCAGCGTGACTGCCCACACCATGGATTCACTGAGGTTCAGCTGATTGGTATCTTCTTCAGAGGCATAGATCTTCCATATTAGTCTGCACTGGATAATTCCAGTAATGCTAACTTCAACACCCGGACTCCTACACAAGCTAAGCAGTTGATTGAGAATCTAATAGGTAGCAACAGCTGCAAGACTATGGATGATAGGAGGAAGAAATTTGGTGGAAGTGTAGAGAATCCTGACATAGCTGATATTAGATCTAGGCTGGACACAGTTTGCAATCTTCTAGCAGGTAAGAAAGCTGTCCACTTTGCCCAAGATGTAGAGGTAATTCAAACTGAGGAGGACACTCAGGAGGAAGATGTGAATTACATAGGAGGTTCTGGATTCCAAGGTAATAGATTTGGTAATCAACAGGGAAACAGATTCTTCAATGGAGGACAGAAAAGTGCTTTCAACAGCAACTCATCTAATTCTGGACAAACTAGTGGTTTTCAGAAGACCTTTGGACAAGGTACTCAGAGGACCTAGGGATCTTCATCTTATCAGACTCCTCCTGCACCTACAGCTCATGAGAGTAGAATGGAAGCTATGATGGAACAACTAATGGATAGTCAGACCAAGATTTCAGTGGACTGCAACAAGAATTTGGATGCTGTCTATGAAGACCTCAATGGGAAGTTTGAGTCCCTGAACACTCACATGAAGCAGTTGGATACTCAGGTGAACCAGATTTCCAGCTCAATAAAGGGAAAAGGACTAGTACACTCATATTAAGGCCTGGTCTGTGTACGTTAATGATGGATCTCACCTAGGTGAAAAATTTGAGCTAAGTACAGCTGAATTGGTGAAGGAAGAAGAAATCCCGGATTTTGGTGAAAAACTCTCGGGTGGAAATTGCAGCATTGCAACGATCGACACACACTTAGTGTCGATCGATGCACGTCGTGAACAAACAGATTTGCTGAGTGATGATGGTATTGATGCAGACTTAGAGCTTGATGGCTTATTCTCTGGAGTCTCTGAGATCTCTCAACATGAGATTTATGCACAAATTGTTAGACAACACTCCTCAGTGTCTGAAGTGATTAAGCAAGAAATTGAAGAGCTTAAGAAGCTAGAGGAGATTGGTGAAGAATTGGAAGAAATTCCATCTTCTGGTGATCCACCTTATCATCCATGTGTGCAGAGGTATTTGAACAAGATGCTGCCTCTAGATGAAGAGCTGAGGGACTGGGTGATTATAGTTCCTCAGCATATTAGTGATGTTCTGTTGACCAAGATCCCGAAGAAGCTGCCTGATCCTGGAGTCTTTGTGCTTGATTGTTCTTTCTTTGAGGATAGTTTCAGGCGTTCTCTGTGTGACTTAGGAGTTGCTGGAAGTTTGATGCCATACTCTGTGGCAGAGAAGCTGGATATGCTAGATTTTACTCCTACTAGGACCTCTCTTGTCCTAGTTGATCAGTCCATACGAGTTCCTGAAGGACTCCTTATGGACATCCCGGTGAGAGTTGAAAACTATTTAGTTCCAACAGACTTCTTAGTGCTGAAATATGACTGTGATCCGGATGAAGCGTTGCTACTTGGAAGACCATTTTTGGCTACAGTAAGAGCAGTGATCGATGTTAGGAACAGCTTGATTGACCTCCATCTGGGAGATGAGCCGCTGCGTTATGAGATGGATAAGCTGCGTAGACCACTGATAGATGGGCAGACATTCACCATAAGGAATGCAGATGATGAGCAGCCTGATGACACTGTGATTATAGATCCTGGAGCACATTTTACTCCATCTTTTCTTGGACATGAGCATTCCGCAACAGCCTACTCGCCACCTTGGATGAGGAGACTTGGACAGAGACAGAAAAAGTCTCTGTCAGGATCTCCTGGTGCCTGAAAAATCTTGTCCGTCCGATCAAGCTATTGACCTTAAACAAGCGCTGGGTGGGAGGCAACCCACCATTAGGTACTGGTGTTTTTCTACTTAATTTTTGGTGTTTTTGTTAGGATTTTACGTTTGTTTTTGTTTCTGGTGAGTTTATGATTGCAAGTCTCGGACAAATTCGCAGTGCGTCGAGCGACGCACTTCTGTGTCGATCGTCACAACACGATCGGAATCGCATTGCAGCGATCGTTGCGGTCCTGAGAAACGATCGACCATACACGAAAATCGCCAAGTAACGGTCGATGCACTTAGTGCAACGATCGATGCCTGAGCGACAAAGGTAAACCCGACAGAACTCAACAGAACTTTAACAATTTTTATTTCTTTTTACCGATCCTTCGCTTGACACTACTGGGGACAGTGTGTCTTAAGTGTGGGGGAGGTGCTACTGACGTTTATCTTTCTGTTTTCTTAAGAGTCAGTCCATTTTTCAAAAAAAATTGTTTTATTGAGTCAAAATTGTTTAAGTAAGAAACTATAATTTTCTGAGAAGATTTACAAGACTTGCAGGAACTTAAGTAACCATTGGGATGAAGTTGCAGGATCTATCTCTGACTATTAGAAAACCCCATCACGGATCAACCTACTGGGAACACCCACATCACTTCAGGTATCAGAGGATCCTTTTACTGACTTCAATTTAATACTGACTTAGATTTCTCACCTAAGGGCTTGGTATACTTTGTGTCGGATTCCCTGTTAGTTCTGACACAGCCTGTCAACCTATCCTATTTAGTTCCCTTCTCCCCTTCTATAAAGTAAAAAAAAAAGATAATAAACTGAGGATGAGTTAGTAACTCCGAAGTGGTCACAGGAGTGGTAGAGACCTCTATTATCTCCTGTGCGATCCATGGAATGTGTCCAAAGTACACCCCATAACGGGAAGAACACTGATAAAAAAAATAAAATGATACCCAATGGGAAAAAATCAGTTGTTAATGAAGGAAAAAGAGAAGAAAGGGACTAGAGAAAGATAGTATGGTGGTCGAGAGCTGATAAGGTAAGAATCCATGTGCCCTTTGATCGATACTCCTTAGGTGAGACCGCACTTAAATACTTGCATAAGTCAGTAGGGAGAATTTGAAGGCTTGAATGTGATTGTGGAGTTTACTTAGGACAGTTGCTAAGTGTGGGGGAAGTACATGTTGGTCTTGATATCATGTGATTGATTCTTTCAGTGGTTTACTAAGGGGAATCTGGGTATTGTAGCTTCTAGGATGAAATGAGTTTCTGAAGAGTTTTCAAACCTCTTCACCAAGCTTTAGTTCCCTGTTTTGCTTGAGGGCAAGCAAAGGCTAAGTGTGGGGGAATTGATATATCATGGTTTTTACTAGTTTTAGACCATGATATAAGTGTGTTTTAGTGTCTTTTTGTGTTCTTTTAGAGTCTTTTACAGGTATAATCAGGTTTGGAGCATATTTGGTGATTATGGCACTTTTTGGAGATTTTTGGAGTGTTCGGCCGAGAGATAGAGTTCACTGTCCGAAACAGAGAAATGTGTCGATCGTTGCACACATGCACCGATCGTTGCACCAGCGAGATGGGCCAAAACTCGGCGGTTTATGAAGAGTCAAGATATTGCACTCTGATCCACAAGTTCCTGATATTTACAAAGAAGCCCTTGGCCGAGTTAGACCTATATAATTAAGTTTTGGTGTTTTAATTACGAACACATTCATAATTAAGAGCAGAGGATTTTTAGAGCTTTTGGGGCTGATCTGAACCTTTACTTCATCTGTATTTGGAGAAGATTTCGAACCCCTTTAATTCTTTATCTTTTATGCAATTTATTCTTCATATGATTATGTTTTCATTATCTATGTCTGAGTAGATTCCTTGTTAGGTTTAGAGTTTCTCACATAGGATTTCATGACTTGCTAGAATTGTTTAATTCAGTTAAGGATTCATAACTATATATGTTCTTCAATCTAATTGTGCTTAAAGCTAGTTCTAACCTGATCAATTAGAATCTAGATCTTAGGTTGCTAAATACGACACGGAAGTGTGGTTTAGGAATCTGAACTAATTAAATTGAGCATTTAAACTTCTCGCAAACGAAAGTTTGGTTTAGGATAATTGTGAACATATCAAACTTGGAATTAATGCTAGTTTAATCTGTTAGTTCTCGCAAACGAAAGTTTGGTTTGCTGCACTTAGACTTAGAGAATTATCGCAAAGGAATTTGGTTAATTCTATATCTGTGTTTTGAGTTCTAGAACTGTGCTTAATTAGATCCTTGCTGAATGAACTGTCTGCTTGTCTGATTTCCTGAGAACGCCCTAGACTTAGCGCTCTTAATAACTTGTTTTCACAACCAATAATCTCTGCTTTCTGTTTACTTTCTCGCATTGCTTTTAATTCAATCACATTGCTTTCTTCCTAGTTTAATTTCCTGTTCTTGAGCTATTGAATACCAGAGTCCCTGTGGATTCGATACCTATATACTACAACTACTGAACTGTGCACTTGCAGTTAGATATAGGATTAAAACCTGACCCTATCAATCATCTGAGAGAATGAATCGGATCTTATTAGATATGCTCCGATTAATGATGAGTCACAGGAATCTTCCATAATCATTTAAGAATACGTTCTAAAATGTCTGTCTTTGCGCATAAAAGGGTTTCAATCCGAATCAATTGAAAGACACCACATTGGATGTGGACTGGAAGTTTTTCAAGTAAGTTGTTTCTGATGATTTGGGGATGATAGCTAATAAGCTTGAACCCAAATCTGATAAGTGCTACCTCACTGGTTGTCCCAAGGAAACCGAGGCTTACTACTTTCATAACCAATCCGAGAATAAAGATTTGTTGTTCGGAACTGTGTCTTTGAGAAAGATCGTACTTTCAAAAGGAACAGTGGGAGTAAAAGTACACATCGAAGAAATTCGATAAACACAGGAGGCTGCTCAACCTGTTGAGGGAGAGCAGCGGTGAGATCTACAAAGTGTTGTAGGATCTACAACTGTGGAGCCTGAAATTCGCAGATCCGAAAGGATCCGTCACTAACTCGAGAGTGATTTCTCGTAGCCGATTGTCATGATCTGTTGATCATTGAAAAGTGACGAGCAAGCGAAATTCAAAGAAGCGATGGTGAGCCCCAACTCTGGAAAAAAATTGGATGGGTATGCATGTTAGCTTCACCGATCCATTTCTGGATTGAAGCAAACATCTTGGAGTTGGAATCAATATTCTGATAATGTAGTCAAAAGTTTTGACTTGATCAGAAAAGAAATGAAACCATGCGTTTACAAGAAGACTAGTGGGAGCGTAATTGCAATTCTCACACCGTATGTACATAATGTACTTAATCTCATGAACGACGTTCCGTGAGTTAAGTCTTGAGAGACTTGGGTCGGAAGTTAAATTTAAACAAAAGACATGGGAGTAGCCTCGTGAATTATTGGAATAAGTATCTATTGATATAGATTGGATAGGCTAATTGGATCGTGTCAGAATCCTTATATAGATAAGGTGTTGGACAGTTCCTATATGCATGATTCCAAGAATGGCTTCACACCAAAGGTCTTATGGCAATAATCTTAGCAAGATGAAGTGTTTTGGACACTGGTTGAGCTAGTATCAATCTTAGCAAGATGAAGTGTTTTGAACACTAACTGAGCTATTATTGATGAGTGTGATTGCTTATGCTGTTGCAATAGAATCCATCATGAATGCCATATTTTGCGCTCGTCTAGATGCAGCTTACGCATAAAGCATGACGAGAAAATACCAATATGTTCCAGTAAAAGTCGCTGAACAGTTGCCAGAAATGTCCCAAGTGTTTGAGAAACACTAAGGATAGGTTCGTGGTGAACTAAGGAAGTGACGAACCAGTTGAAAGTAGTTAGACGGACAAAGAAGATTCCCGGTTCCCACCTGGCATATCTCTTTGTCTGAATAAATGTGCTATCTGTTGGAAGAGCTCCAAGCAGTGTACCGTAGAATAGTGCTTTTATCTGAATGGCGGTGTGGTTTGTTGGAATTGTTTCAAGCAAAAAACACCGCAGTCTCTCCCACAACCTAAGCACGAGATTTATTCTGTTGCTGTAGGTATAAGATATCTGCAAAGATGATCTTGATTCCAGTGGGAGTTATTTTAGTTATGTTATAATCTTTATATAAACATGCTATGGCAATGTTTGTGTAAGTTAAAACTGGCATCGGTATTATTTAATTATTGGATAATTAAGTAATGGTCCCAAAGTATTTTATGTTCATTTTATAGGTCATCAAGTTGAGGACTTGATCATGAAACCCTATAAGTAAAAGATGACATAAATTATGATTGTCCCTAGTCGAGATTGTCAAAGTGGGACACTGACAACCGCGATAGACTAGCTTGTGAGGTGACTGTTGACTAAGTTTCTTGGAGTCAATGATATGAGTATCACAGTCAGTCACATAGATATATGTTGGTGAACATATGATCGGACATGACCCGTTAATGAGAACTCTACAGGATAGTCATATCTGTGTCATGAGAGTTTCTCATTACGACTATAGAGTATAGTCCTTAGACCTGAGTTCATCATGCTTTCTAGCATATGAATTGGTGCGCTTTAACCTTGTCAAACGTCGTTCCGTAACTGGCGGCTATAACGACATTGCTTAGGCGTATCAAGAAGTATGTGTAGAAACAGGGATGGTACAAGTTGGAATTTGTACCTCCTATTACGGGAGATAAATATCTCAGGGCCCATCGAAGATTTGATACTGAGAAAATGCATGGCCGTGCTCAAACGAGGTGATTGTCAGTCGTTTGTTCTATCAGTATAGATCAGGAGTTCGATGAACATGATATTGGCTACAATAAGGATGACACAGTATCTTGCCTTATGCCACATCGAGATATAGAGACAAAGGGATTATAGGAATAGGTGATTCCAGTACAAGTGGGAGATTGTTGGGATTATGTCCTGAAATCACATTGTACTTACTCTAACGATAGTTGTATGTCGAGATCAGACATGTTGTATGATACTGGGCGGTTGCAATGTTTTGCTAGAAGCCTCTTGCAGTCTGTAAGTTGTAGACTTACTGCCAGTATCATATGATCCTATAGGGTCACACACCTAAGCAATCTGGAAGCTAATATATGGGAATGATCATCATGGTGATGATCAGGATGATATGTATTAGATACATATCAATATCGATTAAAGAGAGGTGTGTCGATCGACACAATTGGTGTATCGATCGACACAGGGTCGATTCCGAAACTGATGTTTCGGTTTATGACTTAGACCTTTTCGGTTAAACCCGAAAGATGGTTCAGTCATAACATGTCGTATATATAGGATTATATGGTCGACCTGAACCCACAGCCGTCAGTTTTCTTGATTACAGAAAACAGAAAACCTCTCTCTTCGATTCCCAGATCCGTCACTAGCATCCCGGCTTTTCAGTTTGTGTGTGTGTGGACTACGATAGAGGCGAGGCATCTGAATCGCTCCTGATCTCGTCTTACCTGATTTATCTTCCGCTGCCAGAACAAGGTAAACGCGAGATCCATGAAAACTAATTCACAATTGTTTCAAACACTCATATTGATATAAGTTTTGCTTTAGGGGCCCATTTAAATATCCGAAGATGGTCTATCCATAGGCAGTACCTCCTATTAGAAATTAGTTTGAACCCTCCATAAATTCGGGATACCCCAAATTAAAAAAAAAGACATGAAACCATTTATTTACTGATCTTCTAAATCAAAACCTATTGGTTTTTTATTTTACAAAGGCTATTTTATTATCCATTCAAGATTTTACAAAAGTAGTTTCCTTAAAAGTTAAGAAAAATAGTTTTTAGAGATTTCACCAAATTTCAAAAAAAAAAAAAAAAAAACCAAAACCCATGTTTTCTGAGTTTTTTGACAAAAATATTCATTTATGTCTATCAATTATTATTTATAAATTTTTATTATCAATAATCTTATTTATTATCTATAAAAATATATTTTTGTTTGTTATTACACAAAAACACCTCATTTCATTATATTTTTTTGTACTACTTAATTTTTGTGTGGTAGGCATAAGAATTTAATTTTGATTGATGTTTGTTTTTATGGGTATTTTTGGTATATTAATAAAATGTTTATAAAATTGTTTTGTAAACATTAAATTTCGGTTAATTATGATTTTTTTTTTTAATTTTTTTTTGCAAATTTATCTTTAAAAACGAAAAAAACGTAAGACCTTTTAAAACCAAAATCTAAATAATTTTCCATTTAATTTAAAAAAAAATAAAATTTACACAAAAATTAAAAACTAAAAATTTAAAAACCAAAATCTAAAAGGTAAAATCTAAAAGCCAAAACCAAAAATTATCGGGGGTTTTATCCATTTGTGCTACTCTTTTCTATTGTCATATTGGCAAAGATTCCACTCGCCCTAGATGCAGTGCAGAAAAAGACTATTAACCATGCTATTTTCGAATGTCCTGTGGTGCGTCAATTTTTAACAATCTCTTTTGAAGAGCTAAGAAATTGATGAGTGACAAAGAGACTTTAAATTTTTTTCTATGGATTATGTGGTTCATCTCTAAGGCTCGGAACATGAAAGTATTTGAAAACTTTAATAAAGATCCTAGGGTGATTATAGAGAAAACAAAACTTGAAGAAGAGGCTTGGAGGAAAGTTAATGAGGGCGGCAAAGAGAAGTCACCCCTATCATCCTCTCTAATTGGTTTTCCACCTATTTCAGCCTTATCTCTTGGTCTTTCGTGCTTCATTGACGGTTCTTGACTGGAGTTGGATTCGATAAGTGACCAAGGATGGATAGTTATGAAGGAGAAGAGACGGTGCAGGTGGGTCTTAGAGGTTATAGGAAGTGTCTTTCCCCCCTTCTTGAGCTTGACTCGTTTTTATGGCCTATGTGATGTCTTCTTAGCCTGAAATTAACGAATTTTATCTTCTTCTCGGATTGTTTGAATCTCATTTTCATGCTTAAGAATCCTCTGGAATGACCCTCATTTTCTTCGGAATTAGAAGATTTCAGATTTCTTATGATCTATTTTTCTAGTTTCTGTATTAAGTACGTTAATAGAAAGTATAACACTCGTGCATATCGTCTAGCTAAGAAAACAAGAGCACGCAGTATTTTATTTTTCCATGCAAGTTCGATGGTTTCTCATTGGCTCTTCCTAAAAAATTCCGTGTACCGCAATCTTTGGCTGTGATTGGTAACTTGCAGAATGGCGGAAAAATAGTTTTGTAAGTATTTTACTAATAAAAAAATAATGCAGAATAAAAAATAAAACGCATTTCTTTGCGTTTTGCTTAAAAATACAAAGAAACATTCATTAAGCAAAAAAATGAGGTATAAATAAATTGTTGCGAAATTAATTTTTTGTTGATTGGTAATTTGCGGAATGGCGAAATTGAATTTAAACGCACTACTTGTCGAATTGCGTTTTAAACGCGATTTCGCTATTTTACATGTTACCAATCAAAGGCTTAATCTTGTAGAGTTTTTTTTTATGCCAAAAAAATCAAAAACTAAAAAAAAATTGTGTAAACATTCATGGCCTTAATTTACTAAAAAAATGTAGTTGAGAAAATAAAATTATAGAATGCTTATTATTCTTAAATTGATAAAGTTATAGTTTGTGTAGGTTTCGATCAAAGTGTTTTTTAGCATATATAGTTCGTGAAAAAAGGAAATATTTATATTTTTTTCATCATCGAAAACAATATTTGTATATTTGTAGCCGTCGTTCTAGAAAAATACTCAAAATTGGTTTTATTACACACTTAGTAATGCCTTAATAAGCCCTTAACCAAATCATTTTTAGTATGAACAATACACTGAACTTTCCTCGGCGAATGTACAAACAAAGTTATATTCTAAATAAAAAATAAGAGTGAAAATAATTTTACAGAAAAAGTGGAAGCTATATGTCTTGTACAGTCCACCACTAACCCAACCAAACACATCACATCAGTCTCGTCTCTGCAAACTTCTTTTGATTATTGTTATTTTTTTTCCCAACCCCTTTGACGTTATTTACAGATTCGTGTTTACATATAAATACATATATTTATTTATGTTTATTATACAACGGGAGATTATCAGAAACAAATATTTGAAGTGTAAACTAATTTTACAATAACATTTTTCTTAAACTTTCATATGTATGTGTATGATATATATGTATGTAATGTGTATATATGTATTATGTATACATACATGGCTGTTCACCATTTTACTTATTTTTGTAGCAATTAATCGTTTCTTCTTCAATGTATTATTTTTCTTTATTTGATATGGTTGAGTGTGTGCGGTATGAACCAAAAAAAAGAGTGTGTGCGGTATGAAAATGAGAAAATGAAAACATGGGCATGCTTAACAGCTTCTTCCAACCAGGAGCTCGTTTTTTAGTGGTAAAGGAAGTGTTAGTAATCTCCTGCCAGTCAGGTTCGATTCCTTCTGGCCACCGGGGGATTAATCCGAGGTCATCGCCGGCTCACCAGGACAAAGCGGTAATGTCAAAATTGACCATCTGCACTAGTCGGGACCCACCTAAGGTGGGGGCCCGGATACCTGGTTAAAAAAAAAAATCATTCAAAAAAAAAAAAATAACAGCTTCTCTCGACGTTTAATATTGTATCAATATGGGCTTGAGATGAACCAAATCAACTTCCTCGTACGATAATTATCCAATTGATCTCTTTGTTTATATGACTTTCACATTTGATTTGTAACATATAGTGTCCAGAAGTTTTATGAGCCTTCTGGATTATATCTAAAAAAAAAAAGTAAAAGAGAAAGGGATGGGTTTGGTTTGGGCTTAATTAGACAATTCCAACACCATAATTAAAAGCATAGTATGAGAATTTGAAATTCTATCCACTGCACCATATTACATTGCACTTCTTTTTTTTTTTTTTGTCACAAATCTTACTTCATTAATCTAAACTTCCATCATACAAGAACAAGAGGGAATTAGGCATCCTCTTTCATAAACGTAAAACAACATAAATTTAGTACAAATTAAAACATATAGATCTTCAATTGATGACAGCGGAATTGAGACAAGGCTCAAATACGTCTTTAGAAGCTGCTTCACGGTAGAACCGGAACACTGAAATTTAATCACTTTACATTGTGATTTTGAAAACCAACCTTCACCGAGAGAAGTCGTCGAAACGAATCCGGTGAAAAGGTTGAGAAGGTTCTCTCCCAATATAGGGAGGAAAATGAAGTCAATCTCTCTCCAAAAATGAAGAATGACTGAAACTATCTCTTCCCAAAAGGAAAGGAGGGTGAAAATGATCTCTTCCCAAAAGGGAATGAAAGTGGAATTGATCTCTCCTAAGCAAAGGAGGAAATTGCTGTTGCGTGCGGACTTAAAATCGGATGATAAAACCCTGATCTGGTTTGATGGTGTCATTTGATAAAACAATATAGGCCCAAAATGGAGCTATGGCCCATTAGCAGAAGGACATAGAGTCCAACCCAATGAGATAAGCCGACTGAACAATTTCTGAACGAGGATGGCTCGCCGTCTCCGTACATACGCTACATCATCGGAGACACTGTCAAGGCTCGGAGACGATAAGTTCATGCCGGAAGAATCAGGATACAGGAACAGCGGAGCCGAGGCTTCTCCGATTTTCCTCCAGGGGAACTGAACAGTCCAAACTGACAGAAGGTGGAGATCGTCTCGATCTTCAGTGATTGACGCAGACAAGCTTCTAAAGAAGCTCGATGCCGTAAACGGTTTGAAGAACAGATCGAGGGAGCTGAAGAAAGGTGCTAGGAAAGGCAAGTTTGTGGACAACCGGTTTAATACCGAGACTAGATCTGGTGGATCTGGAGGAGGGTCAGGCGGATTCGTCTTCTCCGGTGGAGGATCTGGCGGTTTCGTCTGCACCGGAGGTTGACGGAGCTTCGAAGAAACCGGAGCCAACAGGTCCGATGGTTTTGGGAGAGGCAAAGTCAAAGCCCGAATCACCTCCTCCAGGAGAAAACCGAAACAAGCAAGTCTGGAGATTTTGCTGAAGGCCGGAAGACACGCCGGCGAAGCAGGTTCATGCGGTGTAGACATGCCGGGTGAGCATCTCAACCTTCGAGATTTCAACAATTCTTCACCACGGGGTGAGATTGTTCTTCGGAAAACTCCAGGCGGAGCTCCGATGATGAGAAGCATGGCTTCTCAGGCGACTGTACCGGCGGAGGAGAAGCGGCTGTGCGAATCCATGGTTGATTCGTCGAAAGTTGGGCGGCACCTCGGATGATGAGCCATAGAGAAAAGAGTCTCTAGGGCGAACTACATTGCACTTCTTATAATGTTATTTTCTTAAGTGAAAGTCTGAAACCAATAATTTTTGCATCAATTTTTGCATCCTAAAATCAAAGAATAGTATCATTTTATCTGAAATAGTATACAAGACAACACGTATACATAGCTCATGCTGCTTCAATTCTTTTTTTCAACATTTGGATTACCAAAAAACGTTCCTGTCATTTTTGTCTATATACTTGGATTTATTACTCTTAAATGAACAATAAACACTGTACAAACAAATCCTACGAAGTTCTCCAATAGCTCCCTCCTCTTATTTCGCACGTCCGTGGGATGATATTTGTCGTGTTCTTTCTGTAGTCGCTGCGTTAGCGATGGCGACCGGAAAAAAGCAATGGAAGAAGGCAAATTAATGCATTGATGAAAGATAATATATATGCTATTGCTTAAAAGTTAATCGCTGCTGTGGAATCTTAAAAGAAAATGTAGACAGCGATCGTCGCTGTTAATTCCGGCGATCCAAAAGTACATATAATATATAAATTAATTGATCGCTGCGACTGAACTCATAACATATTTCTATAATCACACGTCTTAATTTTTGATCGCCATTACAGTCGCAGCGACTGAGCAAAGAACACGGCTATTATCTTACATATAGAAATAAGATATATTTATATATAAGCATATCTCGATGAAATTTTAATCTAAGAGAACAGAAATAAAGAAGTATAAAGTCTTACTACAAAGGTGTTCGTTATGATTTTTTTTTTGTCTTAACACCATGCAGTTGCTATTATTAGTCAACGTTTGGACGGAGTGCAAATGGCCCACACGACTAATAGGATCGGACAGTGGTTAGAAGTTTAGTAGATGGTTACGCATTTCCCATGTTTTCAATTTTCAAAGCTCATACTCACGATAGTTTTCGTCATTGAATCTGAACTAAATACATACAAACAATTCTAATAAAGGAGTATTTTTTTGAAAATATGCATTTAGACTCAATTATTTGTATATTATTGAGCCCATGTAAACATTCACAAGTGTCATTCAAATATAAATTCATAATAAGAGAGAAAGTCCTTCTATCATATGTTTTCTCTCTTCAGATTCGATCGGATTCGCTCACTCTGATTAAGCTGTTGAGTTCATCTGAGCATCATATTGTCCTTCATGATATCTTCCAAGCTATTAGATTGTTGTTGCCGTAATTTACCTCTATCTCCTTTTTATTCATTCCTAGAAAAGGCAATTCTTTGGCAGACTCTAGTGCAAAGAAGGCACTTAATAACTTTAATGCTTCACCTAACTCTATACTAATGAATGGAAGGGTTCAACCCCAAAAAAAAAAAAGGGAGAAAGTCAATACATAAAAACGTAAAAGGATATATTATATGTACATCATCATGCAAAGTTGCAAACCGTAGCGTATGAGAATCTCTGCAAGAGGTCGTTGTGCAAAAGGATATCTTTCTTTTACTTTTTGTTCTTTTCAACAGGTCATTGTGCAGCAAACTTATATTGAGAAAAAAACTTTTTTTTTCTCAAAGCAAATTATCTGAGGAATCTTGAAAAAGAAAAACGTTGTAGAAAATAAACATAAATTTTATTAACAAGAATGGAAAAATATGTCTTATTTTTTAACAAAGACAAAAAGGAATATATTCTTAAACAATCGTTTTGTTTACTTTTGATAATAGTCTTTAACCAATCTTGATACCGGAGCTCATTCGGTTCTGAGTAAGTGAGTGACCTGTAACCAATCAAATATCTCTATATATTGTTAGTAATGGTCTTGGAAATCCCATAGCTAGATCCAATGAGTGGCCGAAAGTAATGAACTAACTAACACACAAAAATCAAAGAATTTAAACTTCGAAGTTATGTGATTTGACATATATAGTTGTCCGATCTAATTGTAATATACAAAAATTATGCTGGTCTCGGGTTGGTGTCCGTATAATATACAAACAACTTTTGTTAAATAAAACGCTAAACCTTCTTTTCACAAATTTTCTAAGAGTTCTAGACGTCAAAACCACCTAGAACATATAATATAAGAGAAATAATCATTTTCCTACGTATACGATTACTGTTTGTAGCTATTAAACTTATAAATTAGCAAATCTATAAAAAGCGAAGAGAACATGGAGCCCCCCCCCCCCCCAACCCCCATATTTCGCAAAATATATATATATATATGGAGCCCCCAAGAGTTTTTCGTATTTAATACATTTTCATTAGTTATATAGCGTCAACTAGGCCCGGACGTTCGGATATTCGGGTCAGATTCGGATCAGGTTCTTGCAGGTTTCGAGTTTAACGGGTATAGAAATATAGAAACCATTTAAGAACCTGTATATTTTCGGGTTGGGTCGGGTCCTCTCGGATCTGGGTCAGTTTGGGTCTGTTAGTGCCATACCTGCAAAGACTAGAATTTTTACAGATACCATTCATGTTTGGATATTTACAGGGTTTTTGGGTATTTTTGGGTATAAAATACCAAAAAAACCTGTAAAATATTTGAAAACTACATGTTTTATTAGGTTCTATCGGATCATACAGGTTATATCAGGTCTTATCGGGATTTCATCGGATCAATTACTAACAGGTTCCTAACAGGTTCTAACATGTTACTAACAAATTCTAACAGGTTCTAATAATTATTTAGTATATTATTTACAGGTTCTATCGGGTACCCGAAAGATCTGCGGATAAGATCCGGACCCGAATCTGTATCCGCGGATCTTCGATCGTCATACCCAACAGGTTCTAAACCTTGGACTCGGACCCGATTTTTCCAGATCGGTTCAGGTTCGAGTCTTCGGGTCCGGATAAAAATGCCCATGCCTAGTGTCAACATGCTGAATCGATGTCTCCCGCATCAATCTATCTATATATGTTAGTGGACTTAGATGGTATTTTAGGGTTTAGGGCTAGACAAAATATCCAGATCCAAAATCAATATCTACCCTTATCTAGAAAAGTGATATCAAATCGAATCTGGATTTGATAAATTACTCGAACGGATCCTAAATTTCTATATCTGAAAACCCGAATTTAAAATCGAACAGAACCAAAAACCGAATATGTACCAAATATCCGAGATACATATACATAAAATATTAATTATATTTAGATTTAAAATAACTCAAATATCAAAAACTATAATTATAAACTTGAAATTACTAATTAGTTAAATACTAAAATAATCAAAATATTCAAAATAACTGAAATATCCTAAAATATTTTGTTGCAATTGTCAAAATTTAAATTATATTCAAATTTAACAAAAAAATGTGTGTTTTAATATATTTCGAGTATCTGAACCTGAAACTGATTCGAATCCAAATAGAACTGAACCGAACTCAAACAAAATTCTAAAATATCTGAGTAGTTTTTATATATCTCAATCCAAAAATACAAAAACCTGAAACCCAAGAAGTGAATCCAAACTCCCAAGCCTATTAGGGCCAACGGGGCACATGAGCTTTTCCACTTTTCACACTGAGATGACCGGATCATTGTGGACAATGACATATTACTCTAATTTAATAAATATGTTGGATAATCCAGCGGACTTAATGGCATTCTCGTTAGAGCTTGATGGTATTTCTCTCTTCATACAAATGTTTGAAGAATTCAGCATAAGCCATTCTCTTGTGAAGATGGCCCAATTTTGTGGTGTACCGTTTTTCTCATATTAATTAGACGCCGATAGAAAAAAACTTTCTACAACATCCTCCTCATCGGTCAAAACCCGACTAAGATTCATTTGGTAAATGGAAGAAAAAAACTAGTATTAAGTTTTTAGACATCTACAACGCATATAATACTATGGTCTATCCAATCATTGCTTTATTCCCCATCAATCTTTGAAGCTAATATTGTAAAGTCATGTTTGTATATATACTTTTCAAAATACTTAAATCAAGAGCACTAAAATGTATTGGGACATCTCACTAGTAAAAAGGAGAGGACCGAGAGAGTGAGAAGGTTTTCAGATATTGTAAACTTATATGTAAGGAACAGAGTATGCAGTACCAGACGAGTACATCTGCGGTTTTGTAGTGAAATTGGGAAAAACTCCAACCATAAATGTTTTTGCTACTTTTTACATTCGTCATACTAATATTTTACTATATGTATGTATTAAATGGTCCTGCTGTAAACTTACACGTGCAAGTACGATATAAATATTAATCATGATTTATAGTATTGATGATACCTTACAAAATTATCATCAAAGAGCAATAATGAAAATCTACATAGCTGTCGAGGGACAAAACCTATGGGTCCAAACAAACATGCATTACCAGACAAATAAAATAAAACTACTACTAGTATTGTTTTGTTAACAGAGATTTGTTCGAAAAACAAGGGGCAAATCGCTTAATTTACTGATAACAGTAAAATGAAAGAAGAATCAAAATTTTATAACAAAAAACTATTGGCGGTTTTTCTTAGAAAAATAACTCAACTAATGTAGTTGTAAAGACTAATGTCACCACTATTGGTTGAGACGGTGGTGCGTTGCGATGAGGAAGGAACGGAATGTGTTTTGAATAAACTTGCCTCTTCTGAAGAAAACGGTGAATCTTGAGAAAAGTCTTTTCGGTATCAGCATGAACCGGTTCTATAATCCGGTCTAAATCTATTGCTTTCTCAATGTTTCTTAGCTCCTGTTTTCTGGTCATGAGTCAACTTGTTCCAAAAGATAATTCATATTTTTTTTTTGACTTTTTTTTTTGTTTTAATCATTTTCATTATTTTTGTTAAGCTCTTGTGACGAATGCCAATCCACATTTCAAGCATTTTCGTCAACATTTCAAGCTTTCGTATTCTAAAAATGATCTGATTCTTTAGGTTCATAACAAGTAGCAAGTTTACAGTCCGTCAAAATGTTTATTCTATTTTCTCATTTGATTATTTATCTATTTTAATATCCATACCTGCCTAACCCATTTGTCATTTATGCTACTGTTTTGTGTATATGTGTATAATAACATTTTTTATTTTCTTATTAAAAAAAACACTGCCTAAATTGGACGCCTGTGTGATTAATTGCTTCAACAATGGAGCAAGTGTCTTTAGGGTAGAAAGAACTGAAGCCTCTCTCTCTCTCTCTCTCTCTCTCTCTCTCTCTCTCTCTCTCTCTCTCTCTCTCTCTCTCTCTCTCTCTCTCTCTCTCTCTCTCTCTCTTTCTCGGTTATATCACCACAAAAAGATTTGTTTATTTTTTTTCCCAAAAGTCCTCAATTCCTTCACATGACCAATTTTTTTTATATTAACATTAGATTTGATTACAATAATCAACTAGTCAAGAAAACGAGATAAATGAGAAAACAAAACAAAAAGAATTAAAACACTCGTTCTTAAAAATTGTTTAATTAATAATCTTAGGGCATGAAGAGCTTGTTGCCACACTTGCAGCGCCAAGCTTCAGGGTAATACTCCAATGGCATACTCATACCGGGTTGAATCGGTACATGAACCGGTTTACACGGCTGACATTTCCCACACTTCGATCTACACGTCGGTGGTGACGAACCCGGTCCGCCAAACCGCTTATTCCCTGTAAACCGACCTGGTAAGTCCGACCCGGTCCTTTGACCAAGCCATCCACCTGATTTAGCCACTGACCGAGTTAACTCCCTCTCCATTAAACACCATAAAACATTTAAGCATTGGACTAAAAAGGTAGTTTATCTAATTAATCAATCCAAAATTTACTGATTCAACGAAAATTTGCTGAGCTGTGTACAAGAACATTCAGATTATAGGATTCTTACCGGCGGAGACGGCGACTAAGAGGTGGAGGATAGCAAATGTGGCGAGTGCAGCGAAGAGAAAGTGACGACGGCGGCGACGGAGGGCGCCCATTAGCAAGAACCGGCGAAGATGCGAACGTTAATGAGCAGAGATAAGTGTTTTGCTTCTTTTTTTTCTTACGAGAGAGATTTTTTTGGGTTTATGTTTGCGTGTTTGGGATTTGGGGTTATTCATTTGGTCTTAAGTCAAAAGAAACTTAGATAGAGAGAGAGAGAGAGTGTGTCTGTATGTGAATAGTGTAATAGAATAGACACATGAAGCTTTGGAATCCCAATATTAAATTTAAATTGCAAAGTCTTTCTTTTGTTTTCTTTCTAATTTGATTGTGTTTTTATACTATTTTTTATATTTTTAAAATTATACTTTCGTGAGAGTATCCACTATCCATTTAGACTTCGAATTAAAAAAATAGACTAGAAATTGTAGATCGAATAATTCAAACGGATCAGACGGATCTAATATAAATCAAACGGATCAGTACAAATATGGATCAATCAGATCGATCAGTTCAAAATATAATGTTTAAATAGAGAGAAGAATGAAAAATAGTTCATCCACTCATGCCATTCATGAGGAGCATCCATTTTAATTTATCCATTCAAAAAAAATATAGTTACATGATTTCAGTTATTAAAATAACAATAAACAAAAGTTAATCCATTAATGGTTCAAGTAATTGAACAAATTGTGTGATCCACTTGTAATCGTAATAGTACAACCACATCATTTTTGATGTATAAAACAAGAGATCCTTTTATATATTTTGATTCAGTTATGTTTATTATGTTTTTGTGCAAAATAATTATAGGAAGATGAAAAAAAATTCAAACCTATCCAAAGCAAACCAAAAAATTTATATTTTAACTATTTGATTAAATTTCTTCTCAATCCAAACTGTTTGATTTTTATTTGGTTTAGTATCCAAACCTAACCAACCAACCAATATATGTTATTAATTATATGAATACTATAAATAATGTATAATGTAATCATAAATTATTTTTGCTTATACCTATGTTTTCCTCTTAAACCATATGGAAATTGTAATTTATACTATTTGCTTTCACCTAAAATAGTAAAAATTAATGTTATAATAATAAAAATAAATATATTAACATTGAAGTAAACTTGTATATTAAAGAATGAAAAATAAAATAATTATAAATTAACGTTATTTGTTTATAATAAATATTAGTTCTCTCAAATAGACATATTGCAAATATATTATAAGCAAATTGAAATATTTGATCCTAATATTTTCTATTATTCGTATATTGTATTTAAATTTAGTTTATATATATATATATATTTATAACTAAATATTTTAAAAGCTTAACATTTGGTAACTTAAATAAAATGGTGAATGGAGATTTTAGACTCTTCATTACCCTCCGCCTTTCCGTTCAATGCCTTAAACCCTTTAAATCTGACCCCTTTGTTACATTTTTATTGACCCACTGCTGTTTTATTCATTCAGGTTCATTTAGATATTGGATTCTCAATAGTGGTCCATTGTGAACATTCTATAAGATTGGAACAAAACTTTCTTTTTTGAATAATGAAACTTTATTTTTGTGTCAAGTTAAACAACATATGTACAGATTTTTGTTTTTAAAATTAAATTACTATTATGAGTTATGAGTTATGACAATTAAATGGTTGGGCAACTAACGAGTGGGGCTTTAGGGTTTAGGCAAAATAAATAGGTTGGGGCTTTATGGAAATTATTGGTCAAGTTTTCTTTTCATTTTGGCAAACCTTTTGATGTTTCTTTTTCTTTTTAGGTTTCAGTCCTACGTTACAATTGTTTATTCAACTCTTTTTTTTAATTGTGTAGTGTTGATACTGTATCTTCTCTTCTTTATAAAAGAAAACTAATTTCAGCTTTACATATATATATATAGTGCCACGCTTCTCCTATTCGTTTTGTCATATCGAATGATCGCATTCACAGATACGTAGACATGCACATATATATAGATATATATATATTTCCATTATATTCAAATTTGCATTTTAGGATCTAGTGCAACATTTATACGTAGTGTATAATCGAGGTTCCTGAATATGAGTAGAACAGTAGTTCATTCAACCATTTAACCTTTGGATCACCATATTTAAAATTTATTAGGAATCTGACATCTTACAAAATTATTCGACCTAATATACTATTTCTTCTGTTCCCTTATTTAATATGTTTATATATATATATATATATATATTTGATCTTCTCACACTACAAGAAAACAGGTTTTTTGCGACTGTGTATATAGTCGCAAATCAGTCGCTATATTACTTTTTGTGACCAATAGCGACTAATTGCATTAGTCGCTAATCTGTGGTCGCTAAATTTATTAGTCGCTATATTAGTCGCTAAATTACAACTATTTAGCGACTATATATATTTTGTGAATATTAGTCGCTATATAAGTCGCGAAATTAGCGACTAATATAGCGACTCAGTAGCGACTGATATGCAATTATTTAACGACTAATTAGCGACTAATAATAATAATAATAATAAAAATAATATTAATTTTATATTTATTAATTATATAATAATTAAATATTATTTAATATACTAAGATATAAACCAAATAAATTCTAAAAAAACAAAAATACAAAAATATCATTAAATATTTTTTATTTATAAACAAAATATAAAAACAAATACAAAATACAAAAACAAAAGAAATACAGGGAAAATACACAAACATATATACAAGAAAAATACAAATACAAGAAATATATGTATATATGTATACATGTATACATATATACATATATACATAAGCAGAGTCTTCATCCTGCGGTGTCGTCGTCTTCGTGGGCTGACCCTCCGTCTTCAAGCCGTGACTCCGGTGGTTAAGAACGACGGCGAAGATGGAGACTCCGGTGACGGTAATGACGGATCTGCGGGTGAGGAGTTGTCTCAGCCACAGACCCGAAGCATCTTCAACCATTCTCCTCTCACTAAATCCAAAAACGAATATAACTCTCAAGACCAAACATAACTGGAAATCGAATGACTTAATCCAACAGTTAAGCTGGCAATGTATTGAATATGGAATGATTTAAACTCCTTTGCTTGCTTACAAAGCTCATCCATTTTTTGGTGCCTTCGTCATCGACGGAGAAGACGAAGCAGTGACGAGGCCCATGGACCGCCTTCGCCGAACCACTTCGCCATCGTCATCTTCAACAGCTTCATCAGGTGCAGCTCCGGTGGTTTTAGAACGCCGTCACCAATTTGTCTGTTGCGTCTCCGGTGACGAAACCGCCTTCACACCTTCGTCTTCTCTGCTCCAGCGCGACACAGATTCGTCAAGCCTTCGTCGGAGCCATTAATCGCACTAGGAGGAGAATCTGCTAGATTGGTCTTCGTCTCTCTGGTCTTCGACACATATTCATCTTCGTCTTCCCTGAATTCGTCTTCGTTCTTCCCCATTGTTTGATTTTCTTATACAAAAAAATAAAAATGAAGAGGAAAGGTTGACGGCGTCGTGGGTTTGCTAAACAAGACTAAAAATTAGGTTAAAAGATCTGTTAAATCCAACAGCTGTGATTTAATCTTAGATAGAGATCCAATGGTGTACAAGACTGATCTCTGTGTTTCTTGAAAACGAATCTGAACCTTTGAATTTTTTAATCAACGGTCCAGATGTTGATCCACATGACAAGATCTTAACCAATGAAATATTTTAGATATAATTAACATATAATAATCAAAACATATGATTTAAAATAATAAAAATGGTTAAATAATTATTTTAAAAAATTTTAAAATTAAAACTGCAAGAAATACAAATTTTAAAATTATTAAATTTAAATTTTTAAAACTTTATAAATGATTTTAAAATAATAAGAATAATCATATATACCAACTAAAATTATTATATTTGTTTTTTACATTATTTTTAATTTAAAAGTATTAAAACTTAATTTTGGATATGTTATAGTATTTATAATTTGATTTTTATAGTTTAGGATTGAGATAAATGTTTAGAGTATGATTATTGTTTATGGTATAAAAATTTAAGGGTTGTGTTTAAGGTTATAAAAATGTTTGAAAATAAAAGATTTTTAAAATTGTATAAGTGTTGAATCTTGGAAATGTTATTGTAATTTAAATTTTGTTAACTAGAATTTTATTTATACATTAGAGTTTTGGGGTATGTTTAGGGTCTAGGGTTAGGGTTAATATATGGTTTTAATATGTTTTATGTAAACTATATATAAACATGTTTAAATATTAGTTATATATATATAATTAATTTTATATTTTGATTTTATAGTTTATGATTGAGAATAATGTTTAAAGTATGATCATGGTTTAGAATATAACTTTTTTAATAAGTGTATAAGGTTTGTGGTTTATATTTAATTTAAGGAATTGAATTTTTTGGATTTGTTAGGCTAAAATAAGTTTTAAATTTTAGTTATGAATATAATAACTAAATTATTGTTTAAGACTTAATAGTTTATGGTTAATAGTAAGGATTATACTATGATGCATAATAATATTAGTATAAAGGTTTAGAGTATGATTTTAGGGTATAGGATTTGAAGGGTAATTTAAGGTTATGAATGTTGTATATTAATTTAATATATTATATAGTAATTAGAGTTTTAGTTATTAGTTTTTATTTATAATTTAGAGTTTTAGGGTTTAGGGTATAGGGTTTGAAGGGTAATGTTTTAGGTTTTAAGTATTGTACTTAGTTTTATATATTATATAGTAATTAAAGTTTTAGTTATAGATTTTGTTTATAATTTAGGGTTTATGGTTTATTTAGGGTTTAGGGTATAGGGTTTATTTAGGATTTAGTTATATAAATTTTTGTGACTATTTAGCGACTAATTTTGCGACTGATTTGCAAAATTAGTTACAAGCTAGATACACCCGGTTCAGAACATTAAAAACGTGTTCTATACCGGCTTTTAACGTCTAAAAAAATACGGTTTAGCGACCCGCCGTATCGACTAATCAATTTTGGTGTGCAAAACTTCATTTATCTTAATCCAACAATAGTTAAAAATAAGATTTTCTACAAATAAATCCGTCAAGTATCGCCAAATCTCGGATCAATCATCATCCGTGTTAAATACAAGTCAACCCTAACCCCACAGTCATATCGTTATATAGCACACCCGTGAATTGATGATGTGACGCTGTGAAATTATTAAATAGTTTGTGAAACACGATCATTTTGAGATCGAAATTGTAGTGGCCCAATTTTTAACTTCTGCGTATGATTTAAATTTCTTCTCCAATCCCAAAACCCAAAACCTACCTTCATTTTCTGAAAACCCTATTGTCCCCATCCATTTTTCTTATAATTAGATGTCTTTACCCATGAGAAAAGTAGAAAAGAAGCCTCCGGCGAAGCCCTGTCCATCTCCGTTGCAGCCACCACCCTCCAAGCCCAGATCTTCTATTCCTTCATCGTTTAAAATCAAAGGTAATCTCGAAAGCCCATTTTCTGATCTGTTTTTCTTTAATCTGAGCACTAAAAGTCTAAAACCTTTATAACTTTCAACCGTGAAGAATATCACAAATCTGAAGCCACCACCACGTTCAGCACGATGAGACGAAGGCGTAGTCTCCATCCGCCGTAACACGCAGCCGTAGAAGATCGGCGCGTGAGATCCACGCGCACCACGTGCCGCCGCCGATCATCGGAGCCTCGCCTGCCGGCCACCGAGTCAACTCGCCTGCGGCCGATTCAACTCGCCTGCGGCCGATCGATTCAACTCGCCTGCGGCCGATTCAACTCGTTTGTCATATTTGACCCAGTTTGGTCCGGTTCAATTCTAATTTTGGTTCAATTCAATTTCAATTCGGTAAGTTTTGTTTATATTGATTTAGCTAGTTTGGGCTGGTTATTGCAACTGGGTTTGGGTTGACATGATTGATTTTGACCGGGTTGACTTGGACAGATGATTTTTCAGTCAACTATTTCAATTTATCATAACTAGCTCGTCCTTAGCCCGATTTGAGCGAAAAGAAAGCCCATCTCACTCGAATTTTTGTCCTCTTTCCAGATATGAAGTCCAAACAGGTGTCATGAGTTCATAAATTATGCTTTTTCCCTTCTTTGGCCAAGGTGTGAACCGGTCGTGATCTCTACTTGCTCTATCTCAATTCGGGACGCGAGTCCTTTGTTAATACCGTCTTTTCATAGGTAGCTCAGGTTTAGTAAAGGGCTTTAAGTGATTAAAAGAACGTAGAACTGCTAGATTGTCGTTTAATCCAAAAACATTGAATGTGGTTAATGGATATGTGTGGTGTAGTTGCATTAGGTGTTGTTTACATGACACAGGGCGTGTTTCAATACGTGTCTTTGATCGTTGGAGGAGGGTATGATGAGCCCTCCCACGTTGCAGATGCCGGTGAGAGTGCATTGTGTTTGTGGGGGGCAATGAGGCCCGAGCGTATCCGCCAGTCCATGGGTGCGTGGAGGCTTCGTCCTGAGGCCACGCCAATGAACAAGTAGCTAGTGTGTAGGTTGCGTGATGTGCCTTCGGTCGGTTGTGTGCAAGGTAGTATTAGCTTAGTACTTGAATCTCGTAGTTGTGTGGCGTAAGCCAAGATCGTGGGTTCCCTGAATCCTTCCTCACTGGGTAATTGTATTTCAATCAATTACTCAGTCATTTTCCTCTTTTCCGCTCTTTTCCCCTCGCAAGTCCGGATGCATAATGATCAGTCGGCTGGTGTATGTTGTGAATTTGAATCGAAAGGGAGTGCGCAGACTCTTGAGGCTGCTGGTGGATGTCATGGTTAACCATTTCTTCATTCGGCAGATGTCCAACGACGCCATCTCCGGTTCGCCGGGAGCGTGGCATCAAATAAATAAACAACATGATTTCTAGTAATGGTGTCGTTTTAACTGTAAGAAAACTGTGTGTAGTTTGTATTATAATTTAAATCAGAATCGAATTGGGGAAAACTTAAAAATTTGGGTTTGAGGTTTATTTTGTGGTCTTCAAATGGTGAGGACTCAAGGAAGAGATGATCATCGATGTTGATTTCATTTTTTTGTAGACAATAATTGGGTTAACTCTCACATTTGTATTCAATATCATCAATTTTGTGAAATTGTGAGTTTTCAGAATCACATGTTATAAGCGGATTTATTTTGTGGATATCTCTTTGAATATCAGAGAATGATAGGGAAGGAGTAGAAGAAGAAAGTGAAGAGTTTTTAGGTTTATTGAAATAAATATCTAGTAACTATTTAACTTGATACGCAACAGTTGCGATTTTACATTAAATCCACTTACTCGTTTTGGGCTTTTCTCGAATGATTACATGAGAATGACCCATGTTTGCTTTTGTTTCATAATCTCTAATTGTCATGCATTGAATTTACCATAAGAAACTGATTGTTCATAATCCTCTCAGCTAAACGAAATACATTGATTTGTTCTTCAATAAGGAATATGTTCTTGATCGGTTAATAAGTTTACGTACTATATTTTAATCAATGTTTAATACTCATTCATTATTTTTCCAATTTTTAGATATCATGGAATACGATTAATATACTTTGTTACTAAAGATAACCAAGTTGACAAAAAGTAAATATTAGAGAAAACCATAAACAAAGCGCGGGTTATAAATACAAATTTAATTTAAATTCACAAACCATAAGTATGTTTTTCACTTCCCAAATCCAATAAACCATACCCAACATTCTTAACATAGAGGAGGCTTAGGGTACCCGAACCAAAAAAATCAATGGTTAAAACAATAACACATAAGATCGTAAAAATACACTAACATCTATAGATTCTATACTATATGATTATGAGTTGTGAGACAAATACCTCTGGACAAAATCACATAAATCTTCAACTTCATATGCATCGAAGCGTATCTTAGAAACTCGTTGTATTGCCTCCAACCTCACCAACCCTAATCAACAAAGAAATTTTAATTATTTGTCATTTTACACTAATTGGAACGAATTAAAAAAAAAAAAAGCTTTGATGTTTCATCATACCACCACTGTTGTTGGCGATATTAAAGCATTGGATAAACAGAAAATATCCCATTCGAACTTTTGCCCCATGCCCTAACCATCCTAACAACATGATCACCATTGGCCACACAATCCAATGACTCGTTTCTGCCAACATTTACTGCAGATCAGCTTCAGTCATTCTAATAATATTTTCCATGAAATAAATTAATGTTATACTAACTCCAAATCTCTTATTCTGAATTTTACTTGAAGTCGCCTCCAGAAATAAGCTTCAGGATCATTTGCAGCGACCACTGTATCTCTTACGAAGCCATCAATTCCAAGCACAACACCAATTTAATCTATATCACAAACCAATAAACATAACAAATAAATCCATAACAAAATCATATTAAAATAGTAATGTCCCATATAACTTCTAACATTAAGTCCAAAAAACTATACCGATTGGATACGAGCTAGTTATAATACCATTTGAAAAGCCACGTATTGGCTTCATGTCCAAGTAGTGCTGGCCATTAGGGTATAGAATTTTCCAGATTACACTCGAACTAGTTCGACACATAGAGAATAAACTATCAGTCAAGCGGTCAAACATTGGCCTGTCAAGGATATGAACGTTATCCCATTGTACTCACAGGCTCTCAGATTCCACCAGCCACTCGAAGATTTCAACGTAATCACCCCAAATTTCTCCTTCTGTCCTTTGGTCCTATCGTTAGAAAGTGCAAGACTTAAAACTTTAAACATCGTAAGAACATAAGTTTATACAGCGTAAGATCAAAACTTTATACGGCGCATGGACTGATAGAGAGATAACCTGTTCATCCACCAAAAGTTGTTTGATGGTTTTTCCGGAGAAGAACCGTTGATACATCCAACACCGAAAAACTTCAATCTCAAACTCCATTTCGTCATCGAATTTTTGATCTCCGAGAGGAATTGGTATTGCCTCTGTGCCATTGGTCTTTTTGCAATAAATTTTCTGTTAAAAAAATAAATGTAAGACGAAAGGAATTTGAGAGATGAAGTGAATTTGAGAGAGGTTATAATGGTTAGGGTATTGATAGTTTATGGTAATTTAGGCGTCATAAATATATTGGGTTTGGCGGGCTTTAATTAGATATATCAGTACGTTAATGTTGGTTTTGATCAACGTAAATATCTTATCTATTCCCGGTGCACATAATGGTTTATTTGTGTCACATAATGGCTATATGAACTAGTGCGTAACACATGGCATATTAAAGAACTATTGTTTGACACTTGCCCTCACACTTGTAACTATGGAATTAGATGTCAAAATTACTTCGGGTTCGTGTTGCTAGTTATGTTGAGTTCCTAATCAATCATCCATTTGATATTTTGGTTTTGAATGGTAACCGCGGTCAGTGCGGATTTGTCCGCAAATGGTCAAGACCGCTTTTTCTACCATTCAAAAGTTTCGATTAAGTCCACTGCGGACAAAAAATAACCAAAGAAGTCTGCTGCGGACCAAGTGCGGACCATTTTTGTGAAGAAATAAATTCGGTCCGCAGTGGACTGTGTCCTCCCCAAAAATAAAGTGTTTTAGACCACAGTTCATTTTGTCTGCCCTGGCCGCAATTACCATTCAAAGCCTTTATTTATGTTTTAGCAACATATTGTAGGATTCACTTTTTCAAGTAATGGTAAGTTACAAATTGTAAAAAAAAAACATCGTACTAATTATCAGAATTACTATAATTGAACCATAATATTTTAATGTTTAGTGTTGTATTAATGTATAGTGTTCTACTGTGAATATTGTTACACCAAAATTGCATTACCAATGTTGATAGCTAACAAAATCTTGCATGACATAAATAGTTGGGAACTGCGCGCCAAATATACGATGTTTTAGGTTAGTGGTATAAGTAGTTGGGAACTGCGCGCCAAATACACGATGATCTAGATTATTAAAGTTAAGTAGATTTTTCGTTTCGGGAAAGTGAATAGTTGTGTCTCTATGTACGGTTATTATGTAGAAGAAACTCAGTCAATCAAATTAGGGATTAATAAAAATCCATTCTTAAGATCTTGAAACCACCGATTCAAAACCATTAAAAGTCAACCTCTTCGTTAACCAACACAGCAACAACATGCCTATGGCTTATGCGTACTGGCCATGGCGTCGATACGATCAGCCTTACTACGAAACCCGCTCAGTAACAAGGAAACGTAGAGCAATCATCCCATTTGACCTTCTAGCGTTGCCTGATGATGTGATAACGAAGATTCTTGCTCGTGTTTGCGAACGGGACATGCAAGATCTCTGTCATTCGAAGATAGTTTGCAAAGCCTTGAAGGAGAAGACGGAAACACATGAGTTCTTCAACTCGGTCAATCTATTAAATATGGCATACAATGTTTGGGCTACGAGATTTGATTGAAAAAAATTCAATGAAAGCTGCTACGACGGAGGCAACACATCAGCCATCCTTTTAAAGGAATCTCAGATTTCTTCTTCGATAACAAGAGAGATGAAGGTCTCGCACGCATATAGGAGGCTGCAAAAGATGGATGCATCTTAAGCAAGTATGTGTATGGATGCATACGCAAAGTCTTCGGGGGAAGACAGAGATGATGAACTCTTTGGTAGATATGAATTTACTCGAGAAAACGCAACGAAACTGCGATTAAAACTACCTCGGCTGGATCATAGTTCATGGGGAGGTTGGGTTCCTGATTGGTTGAATGCGAAACGTGATGTAAAAAGTATTGATCGTGTGCAACACTGTCGATGTTCTATCTTCGACCCTTGGCCCTCTGGGTGGCCAATGTTTAAGGACTAGAGGGCGGCCAATGTTTAAGGACCATTACGACCAATTTTTCTGGATTATGCAGACCGCTTTCTTCTGCAGACTGATAAATATCAACTTCTACAAATTTTCTTGTAATCGATGTTGTCGTATTTATGTATGTTTTGCCTTTTTCACGTTAGATGTTTATCCGTACCAATATCTAGTATTTTGTATCTACCACAACTTCTACAGATTTCTAGTATTCTGTTTATTACTTCTTGGGTTCAATATCTAGTATTTTGTATCTACCACAACTTCTATAAATATGGGACCCACATTTTATGTGAAAATAATATGGTTTTGCTGGGTTTTGTTCTTCTACTCATTTGAGGATGAAAAATCCAACGTAACTAGTCCTAATTCCACTAATCCTAATTATCCCTTACTCATTTGAGACAGTGAAATCGAACCCAATATTCCCTTTTAATCATCCCTTCTGAAATTGATTTTTTTTTATTCGGTTTAACTTCTGTTTAAGTAATCGAACCCAAGATCATTAATTCCATAAAAGATTTACTGTTTGCCTTAAATTCTAATTTTTGGAATGAAATAGAATGAAATAGCCATTCCATTTTATGTAATCCATTTCCATCCTAATTGTTATGTGGGATATCGAATAGTCACGACTGTATGTGTATATATATATATACACACACACATGGAAAGTCCTCATAAAAAAACTACTTGATAACACCCATTCATTCAACTCTCCACTTAATAATCACCACGATTCAGAACGAAACCCAAAAGCCATCTCAAATGCCAAACCCTCATGTATACTGGCCATTTCCTCGTTTCAACGACCTGCCCTACGAAACCCGGTCGGTGACAAGAAGGCAGAGGGAGGCAGCGAGACCATTCAACCTGCTCGGCTTACCGGAAGATTTAATAAGGAACATTCTTGTTCGTTTCTGCGAAAATGACGTGCATGATCTCCACCACTCGAGGATTACGTGCACTCGGCTGAATGGAATGTCTCAAAAAGACGAGTTCTACGTCTCTATTAATCTAAAGAAGATGAGTGGCTGGGCTTGGAATCCCGGTTTTGACTGGACAAAATTCCATGAGAGGTGATACGACGCAAGCAACAGAACCTCCGTCTGCCTCAAAGGAATCTCAAATGTGTTATTCGAGAAAAAGCGGGATGAAGGAGTCGTTCAAATCTAGGTTGCTGTGAGAAAATGATGCATCTTGAGCGAGTATATCTACGGACGACTAGGAGGAAGGAGTCTTTGGTAAGTATCAATTTACTCGAGAACGTGCTATTCAACTTCAAAGCAAACTGCCTAAGATCATTGGGTGGGAAAGCAATATTCCAAATTGGTTAATTGCGAAAGGTGATGAAAACGAGCCTCCTATGATCACCGAGTGCAAATGTTTGAAATATGATCAAGTCAAATATGGTGGGAGAAGCCTAAGGGGGACGACATGTGTGATAAATGTTACTGGATTTTGCAGGTTGCCTACTTTTTCAAAATGGTCGCGGAAAACTTTATTCTCTTTAAGTGCAATCGTTGAATGTGGGGGTTGTTAGAACTTTTTAATTAATTTCCTATTTATATGTTTGGAGCAAACTGCCTAAAAAATCTAAACTATAAACCCTAAACCATAAACCTTAAACTCTAAATGAGAGACAAGGAGAATATTCAATGTTCCTCTAAACCGATATTATTTAATTTCCTTAATATGATAAGTTCATATATACTAAAAAAAATCACATATATCTAGAAAGATTCACAAATTCATAATTTGATTTATTACCACTTCATCTCGCTATGTATGTTTGTTTAAAATCATTTGATGTAAAAGAAAAGACGAAACCTCAAAATTTTAAGAGTATTTCATTAGTTTTGACCATTAATCACTTCGAAATGCATTGATTGATCAAATTTGAGTGTATCACGAAAATACGTTTGTTACAGATCCTTTTTAGGGTATAGGGTTTTGTTCACTCCAAAAGAAACCCTAAACCCGAAAACTATTCTAATCCACGTTACGCATACAAGTGGGCAAAAATTAAAAATATTTGCCAAATGAAACCTAAACCCAATTTTATACCCCAAAACATTTCAATAAATTATTTCTTAGGGTATAGGGTTTCGTGTGCGCTTTAACATTCAAGTCCGAAAAATATTTCTTAAATTTTTCTGTGTACTATTTTTATTTGAGTGTTACCAAAATCTCCTCAACTAATTCAAAAAACTTAAAACACAATTTTTTTTTCATAAAACCTGTCTTCACTCGTTTTTTATATTGTGAGCAAACTTGTTCTGATTATAATAAAGTAAAATAGATTAGTTAAATTTTAAAACAGAGTCAATAAAAAATGGAATATATTACGACCACGTTACACATACAAGTGGACAAAAATATTTGCCAAATTAATCCGGGAAACCTAAACCCAATTTTATAGCCCAAAACATTTCAATTACCCGCCTATACCCAAGAATTTTTTACAAAGTGCCGAGAAATCATCAAATACATCAAACCTTGATTTTCTTTTGTTCTTTAAATCTCATTCGAATCATCTCCTCTTCTACGCCCAGCCATCTCAAACTGATATCTTTTCTTTTAATCTCTTATTTGAATCTTTCCTTTTCATAGCTAACTTTGGCCGAAACCCTATCGACTCTCAAATTCTTCCTTGAATATCTCAATCACGAAACCCTCCGAGAATCGACGCCTACGGGTACATGTACCTATATCGTTAGTTTCCTTCTGCTTTGCTTTGCCTTTGAAACGGGACAGCTATGAGTCTGATTATTTGTTTACAATTAATTTTGGTTATACAAGTTGCAAACAACTCCTATAATCCACAGTCTGGGTAAGTTTGTTATTTTTTTAATGAGTGTTTGAGGAGTTAGAGTCTGATGGTTAGGATGTTAATCTTATAGTTAGCACGCAATTGAAGACACCAATATCTGCTTAACTCATTAATTTGTTCTGCTAAGTTAGAGTGTTTGAGCGCTAAGATAATTTTTGTATCATTTGAGACATAGCCAAAATATTCATAACTTTCTTCTGAAACATTTGTTAATGAGATCTATCAACGACGTATGAAAGACATGGTTAGCATCACAAAGGACTGCATAAGCACTCCAAAGAACTTTGACCTCGTGAGATATCAACAGTTGAATATACAACATCTTTCCTCATGTAAAGTAACATTTTTCACAATCCATGTTTATAAAGTCATCTCACGTTCTTTATTTAATTTTTTTTCTCTTACTGTCTGGAATTGTCACATGCCACTGAGAAGGATAGACGAGTAAATCCTTATCGAATCGAAAGCCTCACAGCTAACCTTTTAATGTGCATGCACAAACAACCTAGACACTTTTCAGTGGTGTCTCCCACAAAGAGCAACTGAAGGAGCCAAAAGTAAGACAACAACACCATCTAATTCGTAGGTTACTTTATCACTGTCTCTTGCACTTTTTAATTTATTGGCATATGATTTGGCAACTCCTAAATGATGGAGTTTGCGTATGTAGGTCGTCTGTGTCTACATGTTACCAATGTTATTTTTGATGCAAGTGTTTGTTACGCTTGTTGTACAATTCAATTTACGGTATCACCCATTAGCAAATCGAAAATGAAATTAATCCAAATTCTTAATTTTACGAAAAAGCCAATAAACGGTCGTCAATTATTCGCACTACACACACAAACTAGTCGCTAAATATTTACCATCAGTAAATCTGGATTTTCCGAATAGTCGCTTTATATTTACAACTATGTTGTGACTATATTAGACAGTCATATACTAGTCGCCCAGACTGTACCGTAATCGAATCTGGATGTTTCGTTAGACGCTGCATAGTCGTTTAACAGTCGACATTTAATAGAAAGATGTTTACCATACTCGTATTTGGATTCTCCAATTAATCGTCATATAATTTGTAATTTAGTCAATAAACAGTCGCTAAAATGTCAGCATCTACGACTAAATCGTGACTTTACTAGTCAGTCACATAACAGTCGCCACATAGTAGCGATATCATTACCATAATCGTATATAGATGTTCAGATTAGTCGCAGGATAATAGTTTAAATGGTCGTTACCCAGTCGCTCCACAATGACTAATATTTACGACTACTTTTTGACTATACAATACAGTCGCATATTAATCGCCACATGGTCACCTAATTTAACAACTATTTAATGACAACATTTCTCCGACCATATCTAGAGTCCTTCTATAGTTGCTCAATTGTCGCTACCGTAGTCGTAGATTAGTCCCTATATCTTCCGAAAACGCTACGTCTATTTTACGATTACCTATGTTGGTCGTATAAATAGTCGTAACTCGCCGACTAATAATAAGACTATGAGATTTAGCGACTATGGATGAAGACTATCATATTTAGTCGTATGTTTGTCGTAAAACCCTGATTAATGACTATTCTGCGATTAAAAATGCAGTCGTAAAATGAGGTTTTCTTGTAGTGTTTTTAAGCTTGTTTTAATTCATAAATAACATGATGTGAGTTGTTTAAAACGACTGAATTTTGTATTATGTTAGTTTAATTGATAGTTCCACGTTAACACTTAACGAGAGGGATATATCGCGGTTTGACTGTGGGATTAGGTTGACCTGCATTTAAGATGGGTGATGGTTTGATATGAAATTTAGCGATATTAGATGGGTTTAATTGCCGAAAACCCTAAAAAAAATTGTCAATAAAGTTCAAAGTCGACAATATTATCATTGACATGTATTTTGAATCAAAATATTAATTAATGTTATCATTAATCATTGTTAGCAGAGGATCATAAGTTGAAGCCCAACATCACAAGGGAAAAAAATTAATGGTCCAACGAGTGGAACACAAACCCACACCAGAGTGACAAGCTCAGTCAAAACCTGCTATGGTCACCTTTACCAAAATTTTAACGATAAAAGGGAGTTGAACGTGCTACTGGTTCGTTAGAAGCCAACATTATTGGCATAAGCAAATTTGCTCCTCTAGGAAATAATGACGATTGAGATGGCTCGACATCTGTGATTACTAACGTTTGAATGTACTATGGACTCTTCTACAATGCACATATAACCATTGATTTGTAATCGTTTAAAATTATAAATTAAAATATGATGTTATCTTGATCTTCTTTTTAAACATTTTATAAGTTCTTTGATCTTTATTTTGTTTATTACATGGTAACTCTTTATCATATTTTCACTCTTGCTACTCTTTCAATAACGCAAGTTGTTACTCTAAAAATTAGTGACTCAAAATATCTCTCTCAGAAGCTGCAATTTGAGCAATTTCTAAACAGTCAGGTTTTACTTGGTTGTGTTAGTAGTGCCATAGCTCGACCTTCACAAACTCTCTCAGTCATAAATGGTGATCTGGTGACTGAGACAAACAATTTGTCGTTCATAAAATGGGATCATACAGACTAACTCATCATGGTGTGGTTGGTGGGTCTCTGACAGAAGATGCTCTCATGAGTCTGTATGGATTACATTCTTCTCAGGAGATCTAGTTTGCATTAGCTAAAAATTACAACCGTGTTTCAGCAACAAGACATATAGATATCCATATGCGCATTCAAACCACAACAAAGGTTCCAAAACTCTATCTCAATACTTATTAGAGAGTATATCTTCACATGATTATTTGGACTCCATTGGAGCTCCTATATCAGCACAATAAATTATATTTGAAGTACTTAATTGCCTTAACCGTGAGTATGAATCTATAGCCGCAATGATTGAAGACTCCATGGACACTCCACCTGTACCAAGCTTTGAGGATGTAATATGTAAAATCATAGGATTTGAAGATAAGTTGCAGAAGTATTAAATCAATCATGAAGCATCTCAGCATCAAGATTTTTACACCGAAAGATAAGACTATTTTGGTCGTGGCAAACTACATAACCTATGAGGAAACAATGGCAGAGGTTCATATAACACTCAGAGAACAAGATTCCCTCAACATGTTAGAAAAATAGTTGGAAGAAGATCTTACTCAGATAATGATCAAAGGTCGGCTTGCTAATATGTGGAAAGTATGGTCATCCATCTTACAAGTGTTTCAAGCGTTTTGATCAATCTTTTAATGTTGAGGAGATGAAGCATGTTATGACATCTATCAAAGCGAATGATTAAGAATCTCAAGATCCTAATTGATACGAAAACTCTGGAGCCACTCACCAGTTTACAGAAAATGCTCAACAACTCCATTATGCTCTGCCTTATGAAGGTTCATATTGTTGTTGTGAGAAATGGACACCTTCTTCCCATAATGCATATCGTTTCTATAGCTCTTCTATGAATCTCAGGTACCCTGCCTTTGAATGGTATTCTTGTTTGTACTGATATCTCATAGTCTTTCTTATCCTTGTGAATTCACATTTGACTTTACCAATGTATATGTTAAGGACAAAGCTACTCAACTTGTCCTCAGAGAATTAAAAGTAATGAGTGTTATCACATGGAGAATCCTCTTTTCAAGTCTACAATTCTTAAAGACAAAAGCTATAACTATTCAAGTATGACAAGGAAGTCTGGGGCACACTCATCTCCAAGTTTTTCAGTATTTATCAACAATATAGGTAATCACAATGGATAAGACTACCATATCATTATGTGAAGCTTTTCTTTCATGAAATTCGTGTGAATTTTCGTTTTATTCTTATGTCTTTCAAGCTACTAGGTCATTAGAGAGAGAGAATCTAAACCCTAAACCCTGATATGGTTGTCCCGGTTCAAGGATTCATATTTTATCTTGTGTTCGTGGATCATTATTCAAGGTTTTGTTGGTTTTCTTCTTAAATGAAATCATATGTCTTCTCCAAGTTCAACTATTCCAACAAGAGGCATGAAATATTTTCAATCAGAAATTGGTATTTTTCAAAAGTGATGGAGGAGTTGAGTTTATGAATCAACAACCCATAAACCATTTATCATGTTGTGGCATAAGAAAACAATGTATCATGCCCCTATACTCCATAACAAAATGGTTTAGCATAAGGCAATCATTTCCATATCACTGAGCGTGGTGTATTTATGTTTTTTTCAAAGTCATCATCTTCCAACACTATGAGTAAATGCCTTTCTCACCCCTAACTTCTTAATAAAACTTCTGCATACTTTAGTGTATGATCTGATGGTGAGCCCCTTTCAATTATTTCACTGATCTACTTGTATTTGGCTGCTCATGTTACCCTTACGTGCATCCATATGCTCAAAACAAGTTTGATCATAAGTCTCTTCATTGTGTATTTCATGGATATTCCTCTCTGTATAACAGGTACATGTGTTTGCATCCACCTACTGGAAGAGTCTGTCTTAGTTGACATGTTTTGTTTGAAGAAAAAAAGTTCCCTTACTCATCATCTACAAGAACTCTATCCCAACAACCACTACAAACTTACTCAAGATTTGGTATTATGATTCATCAAAACCAATTAAGGAAAATGAAATTAAGATAGAAGTGCAGCCAAAAGAAGAAATAACTCGTATGAGACGAGCTACTGTAACAACAGAAGTGCCACAACAACATATGGTTGATAATGGTCTAGAAGTTGATCATGGTCTTCAAGAAATGGGCATAGCAGAAGAAGTAAAATCTGATAAGGTAGAAATTGAGTCTGCAACACAAGTTTTTCTACCTTAGAAAGAAGGAAACAAGACTCTGAATTAACATTCTATGGTAACTAGGAGGAAATCTGGAATCATGAAACCAAATCCGAGATATTTTCTTCACACGGTTAAAGATATTCCTCAAGAACCAACCTTTATTATTGAAGCACTGAAAATCCTGGATGGAAAGGAGTTATGGGTGAAGAAATAAATATTTGTCATGAAATCATAACTTGGAGTTTAGTCTCTCCACCATCAAATGTAAACTTAACTGGTTTTAAATGGATCTTTAAGTCTAAGCTAAAGGCACACAGAACTCTGGATAAACTAAGAGTTAGATATTTTGCAAAGGGATACAAATATGAAGAAAGAGTGAATTTTTTGGAGACCTATAGCCCAATATTAAGAACTGTCATACTTCATATGGTTCTTCATTTAGCAGTTATTGAAATATGGGATATCAAGCAACTCGGTATAAATAATGATTTCTTACATCGAGATCAACAAGAAACAATTTAAATGAGCAATCTTCTGGATTTGAAGACAATGAGCATCCTGAAAATGTTTATCAACTACACAAGGCTATCTATCATATCATTTGCAACACAAGAGATTCATCCCTCTTTGTAAATCATCAAGAGAGAAATATCATTCTTCTTCTCCTATATGTTGATGATATGGTTCTCACTGTTAATACCAATTATTTGATAGCAAAGTTTATAGACTCATTCTGTGACAAGTTCATGATGAAGGATATATGGGCATTGATCTATTTTCGGGGAATATAAGCTACATACACTTCCACAAGCTTGTTTATTAATAAAGAGAAATACACTAAGGAACTTTAAGAAGCTGCTGGTATGATATATTGCGCACCAATGCCTTCACCTCTACCCCTTTAGCTTGACATATTGCATCACCAAGAAACTCCATTCAATGATCCTACATATTTTTGAAGTTTAGATGGTAAGATCCAATACCTCACTCTTACTAGACCAAACATCCAATTTTCTATGAATTATGTGTGCAAAAAGATACACAAGCCTACACTATTGTTGGATTGTTCGGTTGATCCTGATTCAATTCTCATATTGATATCAACCTAAACATGCATCAGATCTAGGTGTTCTTATTTAGAATCATAACATGATCTCACCTTTTACCTGTTTGTTGCAGCGGAAGGATTAGAACAGGTCAGAGATCATATAGATGCACCGAGGGATGAATCCTCCAGAGGTTCACACACGCTTCACAAGGAAATGGCTGCTAGACCACAAGGAAGAGAGGCGCAGAGAGAGGAGAGAAATCGCGGCTAGGGTTCAGGTTAAGGGAGAAAAGACTTGGCTTTTAGTCATTAAAAGCCTTCTCTTTTCCCTAATGGGCTTTTGGGCCCAATCTGATTAAATCCCATTTAATCAGACCCATTATTCATTCTCTCTTAGTACGACAAATGCCTGGCACTTTTGTCGTACTTCTGCTAAGCCGTTCCAACACATTTTCCTGTTAGCTTAGGCGTGTGACCCATATGGGATCATATAATAAAAGCAATAAGTCCAAGACTTATAGATCATGAGCGGACTCTAGCAAGCCATCATGATCCCCAGTATTATATGACTTATGTCTGATCTCGACATACTCTTACTTTCTAGAGACAGTACCGAGATTACTGGACACAATTCCAACAATCTCCCACTTGTACTGGAATCTCTGTATTCATAATCCTTTTGTCTCAATATCTCGATTAGTCATAAGGCAAGATTGGTGTCATCCTTATAAAGCCTAATCTTGTTCATCGGACTCTGATTTGATACTGACAATCCAAACGACTCGGGAAAGTCCGTTTGAGCATGGCCATGCGTTTTCCAGTATTCAAATCTCCGATTGGCCTAGAGATATTCACTCCACTTATATTGGAGGGACAAATTCCGTCTTGTTCCATCACTGTAAACTACTCATTTCATAATGCACCCAAACAAGGTCCTTATAGCTACCACAGAACGATAGCGTTAGACAATGATCAAAGTACATCAGTCCATGTGCAGTCACATGCATGTGAACTCAGGTCTAAGGACTATACTCTATAGTCGTAGTAAGAATCTCTTATGACACAGATATATATATCCTGAAGAGTTCTTATAGGCGGGTCTTGTCCGGTCGTATGTTCCCAACATACACCTATGTACTGACTTTAATGCCGCGCATCTATGACACACTGAGACTTTGTCATAAGTCACGTACCAATCCAGTCTCACACGGTTGTTGATGTTCCAATTTCAACAACCTTCGACTGGGGACGGGATGATATAAAACATCTATCAAATATAGGGTCTCATGATCAAGCTAAATGACTTCGATGACTCAAGATCAAGTCATTTACTTCGATGACCTATAAAATGGTTCATATCATTTTGGAACGATTATTTCATCACAGTTAAAATAATCTTGAAATAATAATTTCATTAAAACATAAAATAATGTTTTACAAGAACATATCAAATAACTAAAATAAAGCTCACAAAACTCCCACTCAAATTTAGATTACATTTCAATGTTTCTAATGCCTACAGCTTCAGTCAGGAACTCGAGCTTAGGCCTTGGGAGTGGCTTTGTCAACGGATCAGCGACATTATCATCTGTCGGAACTCGGCTGATCTTGACTTCCTTTCTATTAATGATGTCACGTATCAAGTGATATCTTCTTTGAACATGCTTGGATTTCTGGTGTGATCTTGGTTCCTTTGCCTGAGCTATAGCACCATTGTTGTCACAAAACAGTGCCAGAGGCTCAGCCGCATCTGGTATCACACCTAGTTCCATAATGAACTTTCGTATCCAAACAGCTTCCTTCGCCGCTTCCGAGGCGGCGATATATTCAGCTTCTGTAGTGGAATCAGCAACGGTGTCCTGCTTGGAGCTTCTCCAACTTACTGCACCGCCATTCAGACAAAAGACATAACCGGACTGTGACCGGAAATCATCTGTGTCTGTCTGGAAACTTGCGTCCGTGAATCCACTGACTTTAAGCACATCACTTCCACCGTACACCAAGAATTTATCCTTAGTATGTCTTAGATACTTCAAGATATTCTTTACGGCAATCCAATGGTTTTCACCTGGATTTGACTGGTATCTACTCGTCATGCTCAATGCATAAGCAACATCAGGACGAGTACAGATCATGGCATACATGACAGATCCTATTGCAGATGCATAAGGAATATTCTTCATGCGCTCAAGCTCAGCAGCCGACGTAGGGCTCTGCTTCTTGCTTAGCGTTGTGCCATGTACCATTGGCGTGAAGCCTTTCTTGGAATCTTTCATGCTGAATCTTTGTAGGACTTTGTCAATGTATGAGTCTTGACACAAGCCTATCAGCCTCTTAGGTCTATCCCGATAGATCCTAATTCCAAGAACGTATGCGGCTTCACCCATGTCTTTCATGGAAAAACAACTTCCAAGCCAGTCCTTTACAGACTTCAGCATTGGAACGTCGTTTCCGAGAAGCAGTATGTCATCGACATACAGGATAAGAAATACAATCTTGCTCCCACTAGATTTCTTATACACGCATTGTTCTTCTTCGTTTCTGATGAAGTCAAATTGCTTGATCGCTTCATCAAAACGAAGATTCCAGCTCCTCGATGCTTGCTTCAATCCATAAATGGATTTATGAAGCTTGCATACTTTCCCAGCATTCTTTGGATCTATGTAACCGTCAGGTTGTGTCATATACACATCCTCTTCCAGAATACCATTCAGGAAAGCGGTTTTCACGTCCATCTGCCAAATTTCATAATCATGAAAAGCTGCAGTTGCTAGTAGAATCCGAATAGATTTCATCATAGCCACCGGTGAATAGGTTTCATCGTAGTCCACACCGTGAACTTGTCTGAAACCTTTTGCCACCAACCTGGCTTTATAAATCTGGACATTTCCATCCACGTCAATCTTCTTCTTGAAGATCCATTTGCACTCGATGGCTTTTACACCAGCGGGTAAGTCAACCAACGAAAAGACTTGGTTGACCGACATGGAGTCCATTTCGGAATCAGTGGCCTTGCGCCACTTAGAGGAATCTGGGCCCATCATGGCTTGATTGAAGTTCGATGGTTCATCACCATCAATGATCAAAAGATCATGACAGTCAGTCACGAGGAATCCCAGATATCTCTCGGGTTCGTGACGGATCCTCCCGGATCTTCGAACTTCAGGTACTACAGGTTCAGGCTCTACAATTTCTTGTAGGTCCTCCTGCTGCTCTTCCTCATTAGGTTGAGCAGTATCCTGTTCATCTTGAATTTCTTCAAGCAGTACCTTACTCCCACTGTCTTTCTTAGAGAGAAACTCCCTCTCAAGAAAGTTACAATCCCGGGCAACAAAAATCTTGTTCTCGGAACGTAGATAGAAGTAATAAGCCTTGGTTTCCCGTGGATAACCAATGAAGTAGCATTTGTCAGATTTTGGTGTAAGCTTATCTGAGATTAATCTCTTAACATAGGCTTCACAACCCCAAATTCTTAGATAAGACAACACTGGAGCTTCTCCAGTCCATAATTCATATGGTGTCTTTGCTACTGCTTTTGATGGCGCTCTATTTAGAGTGAACACTGCTGTTAGCAGAGCATATCCCCAAAGGGATATAGGAAGGTCTGTGTGACTCATCATAGATCGAACCATATCCAATAAGGTCCGATTTCTCCTCTCAGATACACCATTCCATTGAGGTGTTCCAGGAGGAGTGAGTTGGGATACGATCCCACACTCTCTCAGATGATCACTGACTTCCTGGCTTAAGTATTCTCCTCCTCGGTCGGACCGAAGAGCCTTAATGCTTTTGCCAAGTTGGTTCTGTACTTCATTTTGGAATTCTCTGAACTTTTCAAAAGATTCAGACTTATGTTTCATCAAATAAACATATCCATACCTACTGAAATCATCAGTGAAGGTAATGAAGTACTGATAGTTTCCTCTTGCATTAGTGGACATTGGGCCACACACATCAGTGTGTATCAGGCCCAATAAGTCACTGGCCCTCTCGTTAGGTTTATTAAAGGGGGCCCGTGTCATTTTGCCCATCATGCAGGATTCGCATTTCTCACATGACTCAAAGTCAAATGAGCCAAGAAGTCCATTCGAATGGAGCCTCTTGATGCGTTTCTCGCTGATGTGCCCTAAACGACAATGCCATAGAAACGTTCGGTTTTCCTCATTAGGTTTAAACCGTTTTGTATTAATGTTATATATTGGCGCGTATTGATCGAGTATGTAAAGCCCATTCGTAAGAGGGGCAGAACCATAGAACAAATTGTTGCGATTGAAGGAACATAATTTATTCTTAACTGAAAAATCATAACCTTCCAAATCCAACAAAGAAATTGAAATAATATTTCTGCTTATAGCAGGTACAAAATAACAATTATTAAGTTCTAAAATCAATCCCGAAGGTAAAGACAACAAGTATGTTCCTACAGCTAGTGCTGAAACTTTCGCTCCATTCCCAACTCGTAGCTCTACTTGTCCTTGCTTCAGCCTTCTACTGTTGCTGAGTGCCTGCATATTAGTACAAATATGAGCCCCACAACCAGTATCCATGACCCATGAGGTATTATCAGAAGTAGTTGTATTAACTTCTATAACAAAAATACCTGATGAAGAAGTCTCGAAAGTCTTCTTCTTTAATTCCTTTAGACCTTCCTGGAATTTCTTGCAATCTCTTCTCCAATGCCCCAGTTCTTTGCAGAACCTGCACATGTCAGTAGGCCCAGCCTTGGACTTGGTCTTGGGCTTTGGCGTGTCCTTGTCCGCGACTTGGACACCCTTGGCCTTTCCCTTATCCTTAGCAGAAGACTTCTTAAACCCCTTGCCCTTTTGTACCATAAGCACATTGGGGTCCTTGGTGGTTTTCTTCAAGTTGGGCTCTGCAGTCTTGAGCATTCCGTGAAGCTCAGGCAGTGTCTTACTCAAGCCATGCATGTTAAAGTTCAGAATGAACTGATCATAGCTTGCAGGTAAAGACTGCAGAATGATGTCGCAGGCAAGTTCCTGGCTGATTGGGCAGTCGAGTTTCTGAAGATGATCGAGATAACCCATCATCTTCAAGACATGAGGACTCACTGCCGCATTCGCAGCCAACTTACAGTCCAAGAGGTTCTTAACTGTCTGGAACCTCTCGGTCCTAGCCTGCTCCTGAAAAAGCGATTTCAGGCTTGCCATGATCTCGATGGGAGACAATACACTTTCGAACTGTTTTTGCAGCTCAGGAGTCATTGTCACCAACATCAGGCAATAAACATCATTTTCATCTGACGAATGCTTTTCCCAAGCATTGTGCAGAGTCCTGGCAGCATTGGCAAGAGGCCTCTCGGGGAGGGGATCTCGAAGGACGTAATCCTTCTTCTCCTGCTTGAGGACCAGCCTCAAGTTCCTTGACCATGTCAGGAAGTTCGTTCCAGTCAGCTTCTCCTTCTCGAGAACAGACCGGATCGAGAATGTGTTTTGAGTGCTTGTAGTAGTCATATCTGAAATATATAAATAAAAAGGTTATTAGTTATATGTTCAAAATGATTAATCTCATATTAAAGTATAATATGATTAATCATGCATTATATTCAATAACATAAGTTACCCTCAATAGAATATAATGATTCCAAGATCCACATATAACTAAGATTAAAGTGGGCCACTGGCCATCACCCAACCTTAGCTTATATCGGTAAGCCCTATATCGGCTAATTATATCCGTGATATAACTCTTGGTTGTGAATCTGGGCCCGAGGCCCAATCCACTCTGATGTCTCAAGGCCCGGGACTCCCGATGGCCTAGTCAAGAAAACCGGACTATACAGTCATGTAATCATTAATGTCTGGGACTCCCAATGACATTTATGAATCACAAACCGTCTTACCCACGCAAAAGCAGACATCCTCACACTGTAAGGCCATGAATGCAATTGAATGGGCTTTGACAGCTGACATAGCCTGGACAAGACATCCAACGCTTGATATTATTTGAGGTTCGTAGGTTTATTAAAATTCATTCCCAAAATAGAAGATTACTATTTCGGGAAACTTTCTATTTATGGAAACCTACTATTTTTGGAAACTTTCTAAAATTGGAAACTTTCTAACTTTAGAAACTTCTTTAAAATCCAAAACTCGCAAATTCAGAAACTTCTATTTTAAGAAACTTTCTAATTATAAAATTTCGGAAACTTTAATTTAAAACGACTTTATAATTTTATAAAATAGATTTTAAATTAATCTGAAGAAAGACTCAATTAACTGGCCCAATTGTTTTAACTTCTTGGCCCGAGGCCCAAGAATTGGTCCATGTCCAAGACATGACCCAATTGTCCAATTAATTGACATAACCGGTCTGGTTCATTAAAACTGGTCTAACCAAGTTTTAATTACTACGATGACCACAATTGTCAACCGGTTATTTACTAAACCGGAATTTCTCAATTTATTTGGTCCAACCAAATCAAATTAGAAATTCCTGGTTTAGGCACTAAATCCAATATTTCTTTCGACATTGGATTTCTTATCCCGGTTTAACCAGATTTAATAAAATTATTAAAATCTGTTTATTAAACCAGGACGATTGATTTTAATTAAGTTTTAAACCGAACCCTGAACCGAACCGATTTGGTCACGAACCAAACCGAGTTGGTCGTGACCTAGCTTCCTTTCCAAGAAAACATCGGCCAGCCGCTCAGCCGCGAACCAACCGATCCGAGATCGAGGCGATACGCAGCCGGGACGGGCCATCGGGACGGTGCAGCCGGGACGGACGCTCCACGATCGCCGAGCAATCGGGACGCGACGCACAGCCGGACGCGATCGAGACGATGCGATCGGACGCGACCCGACGATCGATCGTGATCGATCGAACGATCCGATCGGATCCAATCCGACCGTTCCGACCGTCCGACCTGCGATCGACCCCGTCCGTCCGACCCATCCTTCTCGTGGCCGATCACCAAAACCCGAGTCATATAGCTCGGTTTTGTGATCCAATCAATTTGTTTAGAGTTCAATTCTGATTCTTAACCGTTTTATCTTATCAGTAATTGATTCAAAAACAATTCTAAACAGATTAAACAACCTAAACATGAATCTAAAACAAGAAACCTAAGAACCAATGGCTCTGATACCACTGTTGGATTGTTCGGTTGATCCTGATTCAATTCTCATATTGATATCAACCTAAACATGCATCAGATCTAGGTGTTCTTATTTAGAATCATAACATGATCTCACCTTTTACCTGTTTGTTGCAGCGGAAGGATTAGAACAGGTCAGAGATCAGATAGATGCACCGAGGGATGAATCCTCCAGAGGTTCACACACGCTTCACAAGGAAATGGCTGCTAGACCACAAGGAAGAGAGGCGCAGAGAGAGGAGAGAAATCGCGGCTAGGGTTCAGGTTAAGGGAGAAAAGACTTGGCTTTTAGTCATTAAAAGCCTTCTCTTTTCCCTAATGGGCTTTTGGGCCCAATCTGATTAAATCCCATTTAATCAGACCCATTATTCATTCTCTCTTAGTACGACAAATGCCTGGCACTTTTGTCGTACTTCTGCTAAGCCGTTCCAACACATTTTCCTGTTAGCTTAGGCGTGTGACCCATATGGGATCATATAATAAAAGCTATAAGTCCAAGACTTATAGATCATGAGCGGACTCTAGCAAGCCATCATGATCCCCAGTATTATATGACTTATGTCTGATCTCGACATACTCTTACTTTCTAGAGACAGTACCGAGATTACTGGACACAATTCCAACAACTATCTAATTTTTATCTGCTCAAAAGGATATTAAGGTATCTAAAATGAACTACAAATAGGTTTAAGTATGTCCTCAAACACTGATTTAACACTAAGAGCTTATTGTGATAGTGACTGGGTTGGGTGTAAAGATACAAGGAGGCCAACAAGAGGCTTATGTACTTTTATAGGATCAAACATCATCTCATGGTCTGTCAAACGTTAATCAACAATCTTTAGATCATCTACATAAGCTGAATACCAAAACTTGTCAGATACAACAGCTGAATTATCATGGATTGAAGTCATGTTAAAAGAATTGTATGTCTCCTAGTCAAAGCCTTCCAAGATATGTCAATAGTACATTTGACTGTTAATCTGGTTCTCCACAAGAGAACCAAACACTTTGAGACTCATTACCACTATGTTAAGGAGAAAGTGGCACTTGGAAGCTTAGTGGTGAAACATGTTCTTTCAACTCAACAAACCGCATACATATTCACCAAGTCGTTACCGCTGCAGAGTTTGTATGACTTAGAGGTATAAAATCGAAGTGAAGCAACCTCCCACTTCAATTTTGAAAGAAGGTATTTGTAACATCCCGGTTTGTGGTATATGTGTAGAGGCTTAAAAGAATTAATTTGGCTACCTATGTCACCAAAGTGCACTTATCTTTTCGGCTACTTATCTAGAGAAAAACTCCAGAGTTAAGCGTGCTTGAGATGGAGTATTTGAAGGATGGGTAACCTATCGGGAAGTGACTCACATTATCGTGCGAGTGAGGGAAAAACATGTGGAAATATCGTGTGGTGATTGCAGGGACAGTAAACCAAGTCTTTAAAGCCTCCAAAAAATAACAATCCGGCCGTCGGACGAGGGTGGACCCACGGACCGAGTGAACAAGCGCGGGGCCCACAGACGGAGGCGGTTGAGGTGTTACAGTATTAGTAGAGGATCATAAGTTAAACTACAACAACACAAAGAAAATGAATTATTGGTCCAACGAGTAAAACACAAGCCCACATGAGCTCAGCAAACTCAGTCAAAACTTGCAACAGTCACTTTTAGCAAAAGCAGAACGATAGACTGAGATGAGCATTGTACGAGTTTGTTAGCAACCAATATTACGACAAAAAATGGATCCTTTATGAGATAATGACGAATAAACTGGCTCAATAACTTTGATTACCAACGTTTGAATGCATTCTAGATTGTTCTACAATGCATATAGAAGCTTTGTAATCGTTTAAAACTATCAATTAAATTTTGAAGTTACGTTGATCCTTTTTTGAATATCTTACAATTTTTTTAATATTTTTCTTGTTGCTTACAATCATCAGTCATCAACTAATTTTCATAACTCCTTATATGACAATTTGCAACAAATAGATTATTTTATGTAGTAAATCTAAAAATATTTAAAACAAAAATAGAACAAAGTAAAAAAGTAAATCGACAACAAAACAAATCCGAGGTCACTCAAAATTTTGATTTTAACAAAATGATCTATAACACAATACTTATTCATTTAGATTAAAAAAATAGGTGAAATAAACATATTGAAATTGGTTATCTAGTGATGACTTCAATTAACCGGTGTTGAAAAAATCAAGAGGTAGAAAGTCCATAGATAAATAGTTTAGGCGACTTAAGTTGAAGTGGTCTAAGGCTTTGGATGCGAACATGAGATTAAGCGGTGCGTAACAAGCGGATCAAGCAGTGCAATTTGGTTAAAGTGAGGTTTATACGAGAGAAACGCATTATACAAAATAAGTGTGGTTAGTACGGATAAGCTATACAAAACAATGTTTGAATGGTGACAATAAGCTGCATGCATTGCAAGATAAAAGTTTGAATGGTAAAAAATAAGAAAAGAGAAGTAGAACACGAAATTGAAGTAAATATTTGAATTAACAATAATTTATTGAAAATTTAAATTGATTTTGGTTCGGTTCAGGTTTTCAATCTTATCAAAATTACCAAAATAGATAATCGAATTATAATCAAAACCAAAAAACCAGTTCAATTTGTTTAAAATAAATAAAAAATAGTCTAGTTATATAGTAATAATTATTTCTATTATATTTTATTGATTAACATAATTTTTTGAATAAAATTATCTTATATAAAATTATAACATATGATTAGTTTTATTTTTTTTTAATTTTAAAATGTTATATATTATACATATACATATAGATACAAAATCAAAAACACAACTACACTCTTAACCACACCATATTTGTTGCTTTTTAACCACTAGGTGCCTTTTGCCAAATTTTGTATACCACACTTAATTTTATTTTATTTTTAATTAAAAATATGCACAGTTTTAATGTGAATGGTTACAATCTGTTGGAACACACCGTGCTGGAATGTGTCCCACTGTAAACATTCATGGCCTAAAGATATCAATTCCTCTTTAACAATTGATCTTGGGTTTTTTTTGTGTGAACTTTATCGGTGTTATTTAAACCAGAGATATCAGAAATTGACTATGGTTTGTAAAATTGATTGAAAAAGTCCGAAGTAGGTTTGAACGATCTTTGACTATGTGTATGTATGTCAGGACGTGGAACATGGGTTGTTGACTTGTTCCTGTTTTATTTATTTGAATGGTTTGGTCATGAGATACTGTTTTAGGCGTTGACCCAAAAAAAACTTTTAGGCTTTTGATTGCAACTCTATCATTTAAAAAAAAAATCATCATTTAATTGAGACATCCATATAAATAACTTTATCCGGTATTCGTTTATTCAATTGTATGATCAACCTATATACACTACTAGTATTGGGTTTGTTTTAGTGCCGTCCAATTTGTTTGTCCTCATCAGATAGTTCTTTCTAATCACTAAAACCACCAATTAGAACAAAAAAAACAAAGATCAGGCCCGAATTTAACAAGAAAAGAACCAAAAATATGTAAATAGGCCTGTGATTTGACGAGGCCCATTAATGGACGATGAGTGTCCCTACAAAGAGGGAAACAACTCCTGACGTACTGACTCATCCTCTGTACCCGACCCACGCACTCGCGACCCCTCAACCTGCAGAAACCAAACCTGTACGTTTCTTCAATCACTGTTCATAATTATTTTTGAACAATAAAAGAATACTCTTATTATATAAGTTGTTTTTATATTCACTGTAATCGATTATGTAGATGTTCATGTTCCATATAAAATCTGTGCACTAGCATGCTATGCTGCAGCAAAACAAATATTAATATGGACTTTAACTTTTGCACCAACAAAAAAAGGACTCGACTATTGGCAGAACTAGCGATGGTACCCCGCGCCAGCGCAAGATTTTTTGAATTATTTTATTTTATATTTTTTGTATATTTAATTATTTTATATTTCTTTTCTTTAACGTCTGAAGTTTATTAATCTGAATAATGTCTATCAAGAACAAAAACTAGCTCATAGAGCAAAACCAAAAGAAAGATGACAACATCTTCTACTTCTTATTGCATTCTTTTTTTTTTGTCTATTTATCTTTACTAATATCATTTTAATATTATTTTTTTGATGAATACTTGTCTTCATCTATTCTTTTTCTATTCTTTTGAAAACTTTTACGATATATATTTTGTAAGTAAAGTTATTTTTTTTTCCATACTCTCTATTTGTATTTTTAATTCGGTAATAAAAGTTAAGCATATGTTATTTTGTATTTTATAAATAATGGTCATATTTTTTCGTAAATATTTATGTTTTGGGCTTTTAATAATTTTGTTTTTATCGCCAAACTATTCTTGTATGCTTTGTTGATTTTTGGTGGCAATATTTGTTTTTTTTTTCTTCCGTATTTTTGTTCCTATCATAGCATAGGGTATCTCTTCCCTTCTTCATTGATCTGTCATTTCCCGATGTGTTTCTGTTTCAGCTATATTTATGCTTTTTGCTAGTATATTTTTCCACATATTTTCCTTGCTTTTCATTTAACCAATTTATTAATAATGTTTATAGAGTTTTACCTCTAATTTGTGTGTGATTATACGTCGTGGGAAGATCGGTATTTATAGGTAAATGTTAGTGACCGTCGAAACGGCTCGAGTGCCAATTTGGAAAACTTAGTGAGCTATTTCAAATAGAAGATGTGTATTGATGAAGTAATTATTAGTATTTAAGCATATTATAAATTAAATTATATTCAGTTTATGATACTCATGATGTTTGGATTTTTAATGTGAGAAAAACAATGAAAATTGAGAGATATAATTTTGCAGGCAAGAAATAAAATTGAAAAAAACGATGAAAATTAAATTGTTTTCTCTCTTTTTTTGTGAGAGCAAGTATTAGTTGTTTATTACTGTTTGCTTGTCTTTCCTCCGGCCTTCCCACTCCCGATGACGGCGTAGTTGCCGGAAAACTCAGATCCACCGCCTGATTGCCCATATCCAACTTTTCCTCTCCCTCCTCTACCTAATCCCTTCGCTAATTTCACTTTTGCTGCTACTGGGTGTTCCTGTTCAGCTCAAAATCTCTCTCAAAATCTGTTAGGGGTCAATGGTACTGCTGCCCCAAACTCAAACAAGACGTGTCCTCCCACCCACATCCGCTAACCCGGCCAATGCTTCAAGTTCCACCGACGAGGTGAAATTTTAGAATTCAGCTAATCTGAAATCTGATGATAAATTGATAGAAGCTGCTGGTGGTGCTCTACCCTCCTCCAATCCTATGACTTCTACTACTTCTGCTAATCTGATCAACACTCCTCCTGGGATGGCGAAGTCGTCAAGTACAGTTAACTTCGATTTTGTGGATTCTACTTCCACGGCCAAGCCACTGCCAAATGTTACTTCTGTGGAATTCAATTGGGCTAAAAACCTGTCCTCTGACAGTAAAATCCCCGACCCTGCAGTTCCAGTTACAACTTCTTATGAGGGCCGACCGAGCATCAAAATCCTGAACATTGTCTTTGAAAGAGGGGGAAAGATGCATAGCAACTACATTGTAGGAATCTTTTATGGTAAAGTTCCATCTTTTGGAAAAATTTGGGTTGTCCTTAATTATTTATGGGGCAAGGACAAGAGAGTTACTATTCATCACTTAGTTAAAATGCTTATATGTTCTACATCCCTTCGCCTATCCTGCAAAAAAAGTTCATCACTTAGTTCCCGGCTATGCGGCGTTTTGGAGATTGTGTCGCTGACTTGGGACTGTTTGATTTGTCCTCCAGTGGCCCACGGTTTACTTGGACCAACAATAGGCCATCAGATCCTCTCAGGAAAAATCTGGATCGCTGCATGGTAAATGGTACTTGGCTACTGAAATTCCCCTACAGTTACGCCATGTTCGAGGCCCCTTTGTTCTCGGACCACACGCCATGTACAGTAAGGCTCAACCCGGAGGCTCCAAAGTATGGTACTAAATCTTTTAAATTCTTTAACTTACTAACCAAAGATCCATCTTTCCTTGACGTAGTATGGGTGGAATGGAACAACAGACCAGGACCGGTAAACAACCTTAAAGATTTTTGCTACAAGCTCAAGGGGATGAAAAGGCCAATGAAATCTCTATACAAGAACAGTTTTAGTGAGGTTGAAAAGAGGGTTTTGGAAGCAACATATATCCGTCAAAGGGAACATATCAAGGCTCTAAATGACCCGTCCATGATCAATGTCCAGAATGAAAGAGTGGGTAGAGTTAATTGGTCGCATCTAAAGGCACCAGAGGGAAGTTTCTTTATGTAGAGATCTCAGATAAGGTGGTTGGGCGAAGGTGACAACAACTTCTACATGCGAGTGACAATGGCCAGAAATTTAGACAATGCGGTTAAATGCTTGTTACAGGATGACGGTACCAAAACAGAGACACTGCAATAGGTTCATGAGCTTGCCATTGATCATTTTGAGAAGCTTTATGCACGGTGAAAGGTTGTTTCTGCTCGGATCTGCAAGAATTTTAGACTCTTTAATTTCAACTAAATGCTCCTCCCTGGCTCAAGCGACTCTTTCTTGGCCAGTCACTGCGGAAATAATGGAGAAAAGCTTGAGGAAGATCCCAAGGAGTAAAACTCCAGGAACGGATGGGTTTCCTGCAGACTTCTTTACTGCAGGTTGGCAGCTTGTAGGTCCGGATTTTATCAGTTCTTGCAATCAGTTTTTCGAGATAGGATTTACGCAGAAAGCTCTAAACTTTACTACTCTCGTTCTTCTTCATAAGCGACCGAGTGCAAACAGAATTACAGAATTTAGACCAGTGGCTTGTCTTAACATACAATACAAAAAAAATCACCAAGGTTTTGTCCAGCCGTCTAAAAGAGATCATGCCGGATACAATACTCCCAAACCAAACAGCCTTCTTGAAAGACCGTCTGTTGCTAGAAAATTTGTTGCTTGCCTCAGAGGTTCTTCAAGGATATCACAAGTCTGATGCTTGTCCGAAAATTACCCTTAAAATTGACATAGCAAAAGCGTTCGATTCAGTTAGATAGGACTTTGTGCTTAGTACTCTCCAAGCTTACAATCTGCCTCAGAAGTTCATCCAATGGGTCAGAGGTTGCATTTGTACCCCTTCTTTCTCGCTTAGCATCAATGGAGTAACTTATGTTTTTTTAAAGGAAAAACCGGTTTAAGACAGGGCGATCCTCTATCGCCGATTATCTTTGTCATGATCATGAATGTCTTATCTCTCATGCTAAATAGAGCAGCGGATATGAGAGCTTTTGGTTACATCCGAGATGTGAACAATTTCAGCTAACCCATCTTTTTTTTGTGGACGATCAACTAATCTTCACAGATGGAATTGAATCCTCTGTCCAGGGAGTCCTTCATGTCTTGGCCGAATTTGATAAAATCTCGGGTCTCTCATTCAATATTGCAAAACTTCTTTGTTCTGCTCTGGTATGCAGGAAGTTGACATTGACTCAATAAGCGCCAAGTTCAATCTTTCTCGCTCTGTGCTGCCGATCAGGTACCTAGGCTGCCCCTTTGTTCCCGTAAACTTAGCTTTAAAGACTGTGAATCTTTGTTTATCCAGTTAAAGAAAAAAATCAATGCTTGGACAGTTAGGTCTTTATCTATGGCTGGTACGCTCACGTTATTAACCTCAGTGATCTCCGGTATCATCAGCTTTTGGACAAGTGCTTTCTCCCATCCTAAGAAGGTCATCACAAAGGTGAATGGTCTCTGTAGCTCCTTTATTTGGCACTTTACAATAGGAGTATCTACTGGTGCTAAGGTTTCTTGGAATTATTTGTCTATACCTAAAGAAAAAGGATGCTTAGGCATTAGGAGTATTGATAGCTAGAGTGAAACGTGCGGGCTAAAACTAATTTGGATGTTATTGTTTCGCGTTGGCTCTATTTGAGTAGCTTGGGTAAGACACATATATCCCAAAGCCTCTCCGTTATGGGCTTTGAATGAGAAAAAAATTACGCGTTCTCGTGGATGTTTAGGAAACTCTTAAAGCTGCGTCCAAAGGCTTTAAGCTTCCTCAAAGTTAAAGTCCAAAGGGGGGGGGATTCCACATTATTCTGGTGGGATCCTTGGACCCCTTTTGGACTTCTTCACCACTACCTCAGACAAGAGGGTCCAACTCGACTAGGGATTCCCCTCTTCGAAACAGTTGCAGATGTTCGAACTGAAAACGGGTGGAACATTGCTGCTCCAGGAACTAAGAATCAGCTTAATCTGCAGATCTTCCTCACATCCACCGCGCCATCTTCAACAAGTGACTACCCAACGTGGCTGATTAATGGTGTAGTGCGGCGCAAATTCAGTTCCAAACTCGTCTGGAACTCAATCAGACCTCACCGAACTACAAAGCAATGGCACACTCTTCTTTGGCAGAAAGCTGCGATTCCTAAACATATAACTAATGCTTGGTTATTTCTATTGAATCGAAATCCAACTATGGACCGACTTTGTGCTTGGTCTGTTGATGCAGGGACTGTATGTTTGCTATGTGGACAGGAGGACGAGTCAATGTATCATCTTTTCTTTACATGTATCTATGCTAAGGAGCTGTGGAAATTAACTTTGGAGAAGCTGCAAATTTATGATGCTCCGTGGACTGCAACAATCCAATGGATGCTCTGTTATCAAGCTGATCAGTTCAAAAGACTAGCACTTCTCCAAGGATGGCAAGCCGCTTTGTATCATATTTGACAAGAAAAAAATAATCGTTACCACTATGGACTCTCTCAATCACCTCTAAAGGTCTTTAGACGAATGCTTTTGATCCTCCATACGAAATGCATGGCCATGTCAAATTTGGGATCAGTTTCTGGCTCTGTGCTAATTCGAATTTGGAACCCACCATAGTTAGAGCTTTGTACCTTTTCCTATTTTCTTAACATATTGGTATTGTAAGTTGCAATTTGTTTCCTTGTACTTTCTTATTTAAATTAATGAAAACCTTTTAACAAAAAAAAAAAGAATGGCGGAAGAATAAAAAAGTCACAAGAATTGAGTGTCAGGGAATTTTGTTAATAGAAAACTGGAGAATGAGTCATTTATGGGCCTAAATATAGTGATTTACAAAATATGTATGATTATGTGTGAGCTTTATTTTAACCTCTACTTAATGAAAAAGTGTTACATAAGAAAATTAGTGTTATGATGTGGAGTTCTATATAGAAAAAAGAAAGTCTTCTATTATATATATGATTATGATAAACAATTTTCACATTTCATATATATATAATTGGGATGTATTATGCTATAATTAATGAGTTTGTATTTTATAATTTGGTATTGATATTATGGTAGTGCACACGTCTAAAACAAATGAAAACATTCATAAATTGCATGATTGTGATTGTGGGTTTTGTGAGACGAGTGGTTTTAGGCCTCTCTCATTTGTGTTTAGTCTCTTGGTCAAGGTCTCTGGAGTCTTTGGGCTTGTTATATTTCTCATAGCTTTCCATTTTCGATCGCATTTGCTTGAAATTAGACATGATGTGTGCTGGTTTGAGTGAAAGTTAGCTTTAGGTTAGTTTAAGGTGCTCGTTTTTGTTATGTTCTGTGTTTTATTTTAGGAGGCGGTAGTAAGACTAAGAGTAGTGATGTTTTGGTCTTTGATACCTGTCATCGGGGAAGTATGTTGGCGATCAAAATCTTTAGCCATTAAGCGCCAAAGCTAGTGTAATTCCGTGTTAGTACCGAATCCAATGTTTTTAGCTTCCGGTTCATAGATGTGAAGGATAATCTTTGTTCGAGGATTTTGACTTTGCTGTCGAATGACATTTTTCACGGGTTGCCGGATGAAACTTATTTTTCTATCTCAATAGTTCTTCTGTCTTTTTGTGTGTGTTGTCCTATCGTGAACGACTATTTATAGCTAGGATCTCGAGAGGTTGGTCGATAGTTTGTGGATCTTTGTTGGATCGGAAAAATATCGAATGTTTGTGTTCCCGTATTTTTAAATGTTATTGGTGTGGGTTCATCTTCTAGATAGAACATTTTGAATTGATGGTGTAATACATGAACAAATCATTTTAATTGATATAAATATTTTAATAAAAAATAATTCATTTGCATTGTCAATGTAACACTGTCTCCCGGTCTCCTGAAATGACAGTGTGTTAGGATATCCGTCTATTCTTAAAGGCAAGTCGGAATGTTCTCCAATTGGTCCCAAGATCCTGAAAACGCTTTCTTTGTTCAAATCCACTAACTCAATCAATATCAAACTTCTGTTATTGGCCATGCGAGGAAAGGAAGGGGGGAAGAAGAAGGGTGAGTAATGAAGATTAGTCTGTAAAAACGACTTGGACCAACCTAAACCATACAATCATTAAAAAATATTAACGCCGAGACGAAAACTAAACACTGCAACCTTTCAGGAGGAACCTGTGACACATGCACGAATGCCTGGCTGGAACGGTAACGAATTCAATCTTGTCTTGGATGCCCACCCTACAAGATATATATATATATATAATGCATAGATGCTGCTCAATTATATGACGAAGCACCGGCCCGGTTCCTTTGGTACGTGATACGTGTAGGAGTACTCGACCTATCCCACGCGTCATATCACCAACACTTAACGGCCTGACACTCATCGGTTCACGGTCCTGGAAGACAATATGCAAGATTGGAATGTGATACGCGTAGGAGTTCTTGACCTATCCCACGCGTCACGTCCCCACAAATCAACCAGTTTACATTCTAACTCAGCTACACAAGCTATCGAAACACTCTGACCACATCTCATTCAACTTCCGATAATTCAATCCATACTTCTAGGCGAATGATAAACAACAACAAGTCATCAGACGATCATCAACTCTAACAACCTAACTTCAAGCAAGCGAGTTCAAGTAGCAGTCCAATTCGTTTCCAGTTCTTAATTCAGTTTTAGATTACTTTTTATATTATAGATAACAATACAACTATAATTATTATGGTTATATGATAATACTTAGAATCTTACGATTAGTAAATAGGTATCTTTTAATTCCCTAAACTTTTACCTTAACTATAAGTCACAATCATGAAGCCAATTCAATCCTAATATACACATTACAAAGTGTAAGAAAACGCATGACAAGAATTGGGACAAACCGCCTTACGTTTGCCACATTAGCGATGACGAGGAAAGATCTTGAGCCGGGATTGGAATGCGATCGAGATCGGAGAAGAAGCACATGGCTATCCATGATCCAAAACTCTAGATCGGTTCTACTTCAACGGAGATCCATATCTATATGTCTAATAAGTCCCTGCAAATATTTGGGTCAAGTGCAACCAGAACATATACATATCTAGACTAATCACTGATTCGTCATGAACAAACACGTTTTAGAAAACAAATCATAAATTCTAAACGGTAATTCATATTGGAGTGATTATTACCTTTCTCGAAGAGGAGACCTATTTCTATCCAACGACATATTATCAGTCCCGTGGATCCTTACGGTTCTCCGGAAAACACATTTCAATATGAAGGCCGTAATCAGTTTAATCTTAGATCCGCATTCGAAATGATGAAAGATCGAAGAAACGAGGTTAGATATACGATCTGCCACCACGATGGATCAAATTGCGAAAGGGGATGAAGAAGAACATGAGATACGATGGAGATGAGGGATTTACTTAAACCGGAAGAAGAAAGAAGGAGATGGCACGAGAAGAGGACAATATCATCAGCGCATCACGGTGGTGACGATCTCCAACGATGGCCGGTGGTGGTGGTATCCGACGGCATGCTCCGACGACGATTGGGAAGGGATTCGCTTCTCCATATTCTTATCTTTTTTTGGGTGACCACCTCTTTTTATATGAAAAGAGAAGAGACGCATAGGTTTTAGAGTGGTCTTTTGGGCTTAGAAGGTTTCGTGAAGGGAAAATTTTAATGGGTTCAATTTATGCGAATCTGGATATGACACTCAACATGATTTGTCACAATGTACCCCTCTGTCATTTAACCTCAATATCAGTGCCATCCATCCTGATTTTATTTACCAAACCAAATGTTTTGAGTTTTACATGACCTTTGATTTCCCATCCAAAGCTCTCATAGTGTTAAGAGTAGCCGGTTGAACTGTCCAGTTTGAGACAGATTTCCCATCTTCACTTGTACCTATTATGACGTGTATCTTTCCCGATTTTCTCGTCTTTATTATTATTATTTTGATTATGGTCAAATATTAATTTTTTTTATTTTTATTTAAATGAGTACGAAAAGATATAAGATAAGATATCTGAATTGAATTATTAGTTTAAAATTTAAAACTAATTGAATATCTTAAACTATCCAGTTTTTTTAATTACTCTTCACAAAGGTTGTTTCTTTTATCCAAAATGTTAAAAATTTGAAAATAAATCTTAGATTTTTTATTCAAACTATTAAAAGTTCGAAAACAAATCTTAGATACATAATTTCTCCAATAGTTTCCGTCATCCAAACTTTATCCCGTTCTTCTATAAGAATTTTTTTAGATTTTGTTTATAATACTAACACTTTCACAAATTATTTCCAAAATACTATAATGAACATATATCTATTAGACGAGCTCCAATTTTAAAATTTTAACTTTGAAATATTGTTTCGTTATACATTAGTCGATAATTTGAACATCTAATCTATTAAAACAGAACATCAATATTGAATTAACCTTTACTCATGTGTAATATCACATGAAATGCCATTGCAATTAATTATTTGATTAAATTTTATTAAGGGTAATTATGGAATATAACACTATCTCTACTAAATATATTTCCAAACAATACAATTATTAAACGTGTATCCAAATAATCTAAAAATAGTGGGTTTTCTTTTCATAATTTACTTAAAATATATATATATATATATATATATATAACCATAAAACTATTAAATCAATAAATATAATAAAAATTTAATACATTAATTAATTTTTTTACAAAACATAAAATAAAACTTTGGAAACATACACATAAAGTAACATAAACAAATTTATGTTTGAACATATTTTAACTAACTAAAAGTAAAACAAAAAATCAAATGTAAGATTCATAATTTTCTAATTTATAGAATGTAAGTTCTTAAATTAGAAAAATAAATATTAAAATAAGGTAATTTTTAACTTGATAAATATAAATATTTAAAATAAGTATATATATATATATATATATATATATTATTCAATCATATAGTGAGACATGTTGTCGTTTTTATAATTATAGGTTTTTACAGTTTGTTCCATCAATATATATAAAATATTTAGATAATTAGAAAATGAGTTAAAACTAGTTAACCTGTTTTGTTATGTTATAAAGTATTTAAATAAATAATATAAGGCAAGTTTAATATACATATTATCATATTTTAACTTTTATAATATATAATTATAATGATAAAATATAAAAATTATTAAAAAATATTTAATAAATTAATATAATAGTTTATATTGTACCATTATCTACTTAAAATGATTTTTTCACATCTTAAATTATAAATTTCAAAAGTATATTTTCATATAAAGTAAAAAAATGTAAAAACAAAAACCAACTAAAAATATAATCCACTCTTAAAACATATTAAAACTATATAATGTATTTATCGATATGTATTTATATCTAAACTTTCAAATTTACAAATACACATTTTTAAAATAACTACGAAAAACCCATAGATGAAATCCAATTGAATAAGCACTTGAAACAAAAAAAACAACAAAAGCCAAAGAAACAAACAATAAAAACAAATAAGATGTATAAACAAGAGTATTTAAAATTTTACACTAAAGATCAGACAAATATAATAAATTTATAATCTAATAAAATTGATAAAATCATAAAATTTTATTTAAAAAATATTATAAAATTTTAAATCTTAAATCAAAATCACCGCCGTAGACGCATATTAACTCTAGTATCTTAATGTAGTAAAACATTCACAATGTACATTAGATTAGTTGTGTTCTCTTGGCTAGATGTCTTAGAAAATATTATAAACACTACTGCCAATGAATTTGGTTTTCACTTGAAATAGTATAACAATTCTAATCCATCCCATATTAAAATCTCGGTCCAAAATTTTTGAAATCCAATTGCGGTCCGTTTCAATTTTTGAAACACGCTTTAGGATATCTCTTCTTTTTCCTATAAAAGCAAGAGTTTCCTTTGTGTTTCACACACAAGAACATAACTTCCCAGAAAAGTCCTGTCGAATTTTCGTCACTTAATATTCCTTCAACTTGTGAAGCAATTCCCGAAGAACTGTTTGAATCCAGGAGACAAGTAACATATCATTGGAAAGTAATGACTTTTCTTTTCTTACAGAAAGGTAATGTTCATTCAGATCCGATGTAATACTCGAAACTTATAGCCATTTTTTCGAAAGAGTGTATACGCAGTGCAAATCTGTGATAAGACATATTTTCGGAGAAAAGAGAAATGAGTGGGCAAATCGAATTGGATAAAGATGAAATTTGGTAAGGATTCTTGTGGATCTTATATCTACCTATAAAGCCGCAGGAGGTTTGTTTGTCAGATTTTCGTCACCTAATATTTCTTCAACTTGTTAAGCAATTTCCAGAGAACCGTTTAGAGCCACAAGACGAGTAACATATCATTGGAAAGTACCGAGTCTCCTCTTTCCAGAAAGGTAAAGTTCATTCAGATCCAATGTAATATTAAAAGGTTATAGCCAATTTTAAAAGCGTGTATACGCAGTGCGGATCTGTAATAAACCTATTTTAGGAGAACATGGAAATGAATGGGCAAATCGAATTGAATCAAGCTAAAATTTGGTAAGGATTCTTGAGAATCTTATATCTAGCCATAAAGCGACAAAAGTTTGTATTTGGAGTTTTCGTTTGAAACTTATGTGTGTGTTTTTGGAGGCAAATCGTGTATGTTGATGTTATACGTTTTTGATTCATTCTAACATTCGTTTTCAAGTTTTTCGAGTTTTATTGTGTCTTTTAGTTGTTTTTGAGTTAGTAAATGTTAAAAGATAGCATGGGATGAGTATTGGTGCTTTGGAGTAAAAAGAGTGAAAAACGAGCAAATAAGCCAATATTTCTTACAGATTGGGCGCTCCAGCAGATGGAGTTGGTGATCCAGACGAAGATATGAAGATGGATCAAGTGCTCTAACTTAGAGCAGTGGTTCCCGACAAAATATAAAAGGGGATATTTTCTAAATTTGTAATCACCACTAAATCCTCTAAACAAATATAATTGTGTAGGTTGATGTTATGCGCTTTTGACGCATTCTAACATTCGTTTTCAAGTTTTTTCGAGTTTTATCGTGTCTTTTAGTTGTTTTGAGTTATTTCAGGTTAAAATATAGCATGGAATGAAGATTGATGCTTTGCAGTAAAAAGAGTGAAAATGAGCAAATAAGCAAATATTTCATACAAAACGGGTGCTCCAGCAGATGGAGCAGGTGGTCCAGGCGAAGATATGAAGATAGAGCAAGTGCTCTAACTTAGAGCAGTCATTCCCGATAAAATCTGAAAGGGCATATTTTAAATTTTTAACCACCACTAAATCTTCTAAACAAATATAAATCCCAACCGCCAAGTCCTGTAGATAGCAGCCTCTTCCTCTATATATATTGTATTCTATTCCCACTAAGACACATAAACATTGAATAAATAAGAAAAGAGGAGACTTGGAAAAAGGTAAAAGACACGAAAGAAAAAAAACAATGTTTTTAGGAGAGTTTTCATTGTGGTTTTTGGAGTAAGTTTTTGAGAGAGTTTTATTTACAGATTTTGTGGATTGAAGTACCTTGTAAAGCTTGGGGAGAAAAATTTGTACAACCATTTGGGAAGATTCTAAATCCTTTTCAATTTTTATCATGTTTTCTTCTTCATCTATGGCTGTGATTTCTATTTTTATGTGTGAGTAATTCTGAAGTTAGGCTTAAAGAAATCAAGGGAATTATGAGTACTTAAATTAAACATAGATAGGACTATCATTAAATTTTTTCACCTAAAGTTGGTCTTACTGCTTGGATTAATTCGATCACTTAGCCTCTGAAATTAAGTTAAATCTATTCATCAGAAGTGTAATAGGTTGCTTGAAATAACTTAGGTGAGTGATTTGTCCTCAACCAACAAAAGTTTGATGTTGGGGTAAATCGTGAACATATCAAACCTGCTCATGAATGCTTGTGTAGAATTCTAGGTTCAAAGGACAGTTTAGAATCCTAATTTATAAATAAAGTTGTCAATACCACAACAATGGATCAATCATAGTTGAAGTTTGAGTTCGAGACTGGTTTGTAAATCGTTCTCTGTATAATTATTTAATTTATGATATATGATTCCTGCAAATAAACCTTGACCTAACACTTTTTCAATTGTCTTACAACCAATATTTGCTATTGCTATTGTTACTTTTCATACAAAAAATCAATGTCTTCGTCTTAGCTTAATTTCACTCTCATAAGAAACATAGTGTGACATTGGTCCTCAAGAAATCGAACCTTTCTACACTATTGTGTATTTTTGTGCACTTGTGGTAGTTTACAAGGATCTAAATTCCATGTATCATGTCGGATCTGCGAGAAACCAACTTGGGAAGCATTTTTCCAGTGAACCAAGAGGAAAAATGGAGCGATTTACATACCATTATGAGGCTCTTGAACCTGTATTTCCAGATATGCTTTCTGGTCTCCATTATGAGGTATGGATGAAAGTTGCAGCTGCTTCCTTTCACATTAGTGGCATATCCATCGAAAAACCTAGTTCCGTTTTAGGAAAGCTTCTTTTCCAAGAATTTTCATTTATAGAAAGTCTATTAATGTAAATTTCATTTATGGCACATATACATATGGAAATTTTATTTACAATCACGGTTTTTCGAAGAGGCGTTTTCTTAACTGAAACCGCCTTTGACTAATGTGAGGGATTTTCGGCAAACACTATTACTTTGTCTATAACCTAATGTATGGCTAATTAAGTACGTAAACATGATCCATCTCTTTGATCGAATCTAGTTAAGTTTGCTTGTTTAAATTGGAGATATGAATATATGTGATTTAACCCCTTGTTTGTATGACCTGTTAGAGTGTTATAGATAAACATGTAGTGGTTTGAGTAGGTGAGATTGCGGGGTACATAGACAAATTTTGTACTAGCAGCGCATTGTGTGGGGCACATTAGTCAAAGTCGATTTGTTTCTGCGGCCCTAAGATCAATTAAATGTTCCCTTGACCGTGTGTTGGACACTACATCGTCATTAAGCGTTTTCGGAGGGTGTAGGTGATCACTTAATTTGCATATGACTATTGCTTAGTATGTTTGGTGCTTTAGGTGCCTTGATTGTTCATATTTGTGCTAGACTTCTATATTTGAGTGCTAGGTCTGAGTCGGTGGGCTTGCATATTTTTCTTCGCATACCTCACCAAGTGATTCCCCTGTTACTCACCCCTCTTTCTTACCCTTTCAAGTGAGTATGGAGAATAATTGCACGCTATTCTGGATTAAGTGTTTTATGCGATTTTTAATGTTTTCCACATCTTATTGGTAAACATTCTTTTATGATTTGATTTATTTTAATTATTGAACATTTTTAGATTTCATCGGTTTATTTTGGTTATTGGATTGGTTGGAGTTAATTGAGGTGTAAGTTAGGGTTTGTGTCACGTTGTTTCGAGAGAGGATGAGATGAGTGTTACACAATGATGGCATGTTCTGGTAGCCATGTCTGGACTTAGACTCAGTCATGTTATTAAATTTTGTGGGCTAGATTTCTTGTGAGATCAATCCCTAGCATTAACCGAATTTTTATTGTTGTCTTTTCCCTCGTGTCATGGTCTGATTCGTCGATATTATTATAATGCGAAAATTTCTTAAAAACCCTCAGCTTTCTCGTTTAAGCCATTTTAAACACGAACTTCCGACTAGACCATTTAAAACTTCAAGTTTTGTTGATTTTGGTTTTTAATCCCAAACTTATAGTTGACTAAGCTGTTTTAACACGGCGTTAGCAAACCGTTAAAACCCTTTTAACAGACCGTTAAGACGGAATTAATTTCCGTTTATAGCTTCGAAACGATCTCGTTTTAACTTATTATTAAAAACGGAAAAAATGCCTTAAAAATCCTCTACTTTCTCGCTTAAGACATTTTAAACACGGACTTTCAACTAAGCCATTTAAACCCTGAAGTTTTGTTGACTTTAATTTTTAATCCCAAATTTGTAGTTGACTGAGCTATTTTAACACACCCTTATTCACTATCCACGTTTGTTAGTATTTTGAGAAAATTGAGTTTATAATTTTTAATCATATATATATATAGAAAATATAATACAATTATTTTCAAAAACAAAATTATACAGAATCATTGGAATAGTATAAAATGTAATCTTGTAATATAAAAACATTATATTTAATATGTTATTTTAAGTTATTAGAGGAGTAGGAGCAGATGTACCAGGCTTCAGAGAAGCAGTAGAGATGTTAACATGATCATCAGTAGAGAGTTCTTCCGAGGAAGACAATGAAGACAAAGTGCGGAAGACAACATCACGAGTAATGAAGAAGTCTTGAGTTTCTTGATCGTATATACACCATCCTTTTTGTGTAATAGAGTACCCCATGAACACGCCACGTTTACTACGAGGTTCGAATTTAGCCTTATGGGCAGAGAGACGTTAGCAAAACAGAGACTGCTGAAGACCCGGAGATGATCATACGACGGAGGAGAAGAATGCAGAATTTCATAAGGTGTTTTACCTTGCAACAGCGGAGTTGGTGTACGGTTGATTAGATACGCAGCTGTCAACACACTTTCACCCCAAAACCGAGTGGGCAGATTGGCTTGAAAAAACAGAGAACACGCTATGTTGAGAATGTGACGGTGTTGACGCTCCACACAACCATTTTGTTGAGGAGTGTTGATACAATCAGAGTTTTATCCCTAGATCTACAGTGCAAGTGCACAGACGTGACAGTAGTATATAGGGTATCGAAATCCACAGGGACTCTAGACCTTACGATAGATTGTAGAACGGCCAGGTTAAGCTAGGAGAAATTAATGAGAAACTAAATAGCAAGCAGAAAAGTAAATCAGATAGCAGAAGTGGTTTGTAAGCAATCAACTAAAAGCGCTAAGTCTAGGGAGTTCTCAGGAAATCAGACAAGCAGATAAACCATCGGTCATGATCAAATTAAGTCCGGTTCTAGAACTCAAACACAGATGTAGAATTAACCAACTTTCGTTGCGAGAATTATCTAAGTCTAATAGCAGAAATCCAAATTTCTTTGCAATTCCTAACAGATTAAACTAGCCTTAAGTGCATGTTCGATATGTTCACAATTCAATTAAACCAAATTTCTTTGCGAGTAATTCAATTGTTCAACCTAAATAGTTCAGATTCTAAATCACACTTTTGTGTCAATTTAATAACCTAAAGTCTAGATTCTAAGTGATCATGTTAGAAACTAGTGTTAAGCACAATTCAGGTTGAAGAACAAATATGATATGAATCCTTAACTTAATAAACAAATCTAGCAAGTCATGAAATCCCTAACGAGAATCCCTAAACCTAGCTATGAATCTACTCAGACATGATTAATGAAAACATAAATCATAGAATAAATAGATTGCATAAATAAAGAGTAAGAATAAAAGGGGTTCAAAATCTTCTCCAAAAGCAGGAAGCAATACAGGTTCAGATCAGCCCCAAAAGCTCTAAAATCTCTATGCTCAAAGTATGAAAGCGTATCTAGAATTAAACACCAAAAACCTAATTATAAAGCTCTAATCACGGCTGGGGCTTCTTTGTAATTATTGGAAACTTCTGGACAAAAGTACAATTTCCACATTCTTCATTAAACTCGCCGAGGAAGGCCCATCTCGCTCGTGTGTCGATCGATGCACAGGTTGTGTCGATCGATGCAATCCTCTGTTTCGGACAGTGAACTCTATCTCTCGGGTTAAATCTCCAAAATGCTCCAGAAAGCGCCATAATCACCAAATCTGCTCCAAACGTGCATATACCTAATAACACCTGTAAAAGACTCTAAAGAAACACCAAAAGACTCTAAAACATACTTATATCATGGTCTAAAAACCGGTGAAAACCATGATATATCAAGTGTATACACAAGATGTTTGGTGAAATGTACCTTGTGAAGTGAAGAAAGAGCGCATGCCAAGAAATTCACTCCCATTATCACTTCAGACAGTTTTGACGGTTTTGTTGAATTGTCGAGAAGCTATGGTAATGAATTGTTTAGGAATGGTAGCAACCTCACTTTTAGCAAGAAGAAGAGTTTTTCAGATACGAACGGGGTTAAAATAACTCAGTCAACTACAAGTTTGGGATTAAAAACTAAAGTCAACAAAACTTCAGGGTTTAAATGGCTTAGTTGAAAGTATGTGTTTAAAATGGCTTAAACGAGAAAATTGCGAGTTTTTAGGCAATTTTCTGTTTTTTAATAATATGTTACAACGACGTCGTTTCGTTGCTATAAATGAAAGTTAATTATGTCTTAACGGTCTGTTAACGGGGTTTAACGGTTTGTTAATACCGTATTAAAACAGCTCGGTCAACTATAAGTTTGGGATTAAAAATCAAAGTCAACAAAACCTCAGGTTTTAAATGGTCTGGTCGAAAGTTCGTGTTTAAAATGGCTTAAACGAGAAAGTTGAGGGGTTTTAAGGCAATTTTCCTTTATTATAATCCAAAAGTGGCAGATGCATCTTTATTATTTAAAAATGAGTGTTTGCGTACTCATTCGAATTCAGATTTGGTTTTTTGTACTATGTTTATAAATTTCATTCAAGTATTTTTTTTTTTTTATAACTTTTGGGTCATAGTCGGTTATGTCCAGATTCTTGTCGAATTTAGTTTTACCTCATATCTGAAATCACAAAAACTCACGAAAAACTATAAAATATATGAAAATATTCAAAATTATTTACTTATATATATTTTTCATTAATTTTATAGTAAATAATAACATAATAAAATAGAAAATAACTAGTATATATGTAAATAATTGGAAGCAGTGAAGATGACTTGCGCCATTGAGTGTTGGCTGAAACATGTATGGATCCATATGTTAGAAATTTAATCATAAAACACATTCACCAAACGAAACATACTTTTGGATCTTTTCCAAATTGTGTATGATCCCTTTGAAATTTTGGCGGCTGAGATGAGTAAGTGATTTCCATCTCCTCAACCATGTTCCTAATTTTTCTAATAATTCGGGTGTTGTGTTCGTCTTGTGTTTTTCGTAGGGAAGAGCCACTAAGCACATAAAACAACGAAGTGCAGTTCTTCATAAGACTATCAACTTCCAAGCAGAATTGGCCAGCTTCAGAAAGTGATTACAGCTGGATAGACAACCAAGTAATACTTTTTAGTCTTATCTAAGGCTTGTTGCGGATTTATTGGTCAATGATGCAGATTTTAGTACCCTTTGTTACGAATTTATATTACAATATTGTTGCGGATTTTAATGCTATGTTGCGGATTTACTTGCTATGTCTCAGATTTTTTATGCTATGTTGCTGCTGCCGCTATGATTTAGTTTATAAATTGCATATTTAGAGCTATGATTTACTTTATATGTTGTAGATTTAGAGCTATGAGTTATTTCTATGTATTGCTATGTTGCGGATTTAGGTCTCGGATCTCGTTGAATACAACGTTGAAATCAGATATCCGAAATGCATTTGCTACTTTTTCACTAATCGAAATGCTTCTTGTCCTTTACCCCTCATAAGTATGTTTTTTGTACACATGATACATACAAATACCACGAATGGCCAATGGATAAACTTTCCGATTCGTTTATCTATCGATTTATGCCTATCAGAAATTATAGATAGGTCATTGTCTCATGGGATCACTAAACTGAGTTGTGTGAAGAATCATTCCCATAATTAATCATTTACAATGTCGACAACTGCAAATGCTATCGGAAATTTTTTAAAATTACCTTCTTGAGCTGCTGCCACTAACAGTGTCCCTTTAAATTTCCCTTTCAAATATGTTCCGTCAAAAACTAAGAATTTTCTCATATACTGGAAACCGGGGATACTTACCAAATGAAATGAATAAAGACTTGAATATGTCCTTCTCATAAAATTCCATTTCTGTAAGAGTACCAGGATTGACTTTTCTTATCAAATACAAGTATGCTGGCAGTTTCTCTTAACCACTTTCATGGGTGCCAGTAGCCAATAAGCGTGCATGTCGCAAAGCACGAAGGGCTTTCCAGTATCCAATCTGAAAAACGATATAGTAATAAATCTGCCACACATTGCAAAAAATCCGCGAGAGATGAAACAAATCTACAGTGAATTACAATGAATCTGAAAAGAACGAAAAAATAAAAGAAACTTAGTTTGCAATTGTACCTTTATACCGTAGCCATTGTTGAGAGCGGTAAAAACATATTCTGGTTTCACATTCTGTCCAACATTGCTTACAATGTTGTAGTACGGTTTCCCTAAAATCTCTTTTGAGGCTTGGCGACTACGACGACCTCTTTCTGTGACAAAACAAGAATGTTCTTTGACGTATACTTTTATATGGAACGTTGGAGACGCCCTGACTTGTGTGGTTCGAACTCTCCGCGTACACCTTTCTAATCAACATTTTACAAATAGTAAATCTGGCCGTGAATAATCAACATTGAAATCAAATTTCTGCGCCACAGAAAGCATTTGCAGCCTCGCAAGAAATGCTTTCTTGCTAAAATCTTTTTCCAATGATGCGAACTCGGGTTTTAGGTAATTTTGAACAACTGCATGATATATCATGATTTTTACCGGTTTTATGCCATGATATAAGTCTGTTTTAGAGTCTATTTGTGTTTCTTTAGAGTCTTTTGCAAGTTTTATTAGGTACATGCACGTTTGGAGCTAATGTGGTGATTATGGAGCTTATTGGAGTGATTTGGAGATTTGGTCCGAGAGAATGAACTCACTGTCCAGTTTTGGGATCATGCGTCGATCGTTGCACACCTGCAACAGTCGACACACTAGCGAATGGGCCAGAATCTCGGCGGTTTATGGAGTTATCAAATATTACAGAAGAGCCCAGAAAAGTTCCAGATATTACACAGAAGCCCCAGACGTGATTAGCTATATATATTAGAATTTTGGTGTTTATTTTAGAGGCGCTTTGATACTTAGAGCTAGGAGATTTTTAGAGCTTTTGGGGCTGATCTAATCATGTACTTCATCTATTTTGGAGAAGATTTCGAACCCCTTTATTTATTTAATCTCTTTTATGATTTCTATTAATTCATTGATTATGCTTTCATATTCTATGTCTGAGTAGATTCATAGTTAGGTTTAGGGTTTCTCATTAAGGATTTCATGACTTGCTAGACTTGTTTAATTCAGTTAAGGATTCACATGAATAGAACGTTCTTCGATCTAAATTGAGTTTAATGCTAGTTCTAACTTGATCAATTAGAATCTAGATCTTAGGTTGCTAAATACGACACGAGAGTGTGGTTTAGAATCTGAACTATTTAGGTTGAGCAATTAAATTATTCGCAAAGAGATTTGGCTTAGTTTAATTGTGAACATATCGAACTTGAAATTAATGCTGGTTTAATCTGTTAGTAATTGCAAAGAGATTTGGATTACTGCACTTAGACTTAGAGAATTCTCTCAAAGAGATTTGGTTAATTCTAATTCCGTGATTTGAGTTCTAGAACTGTGCTTAATTAGATCCTGACTGATTAACTTGTCTGCTTGTCTGATTTCCTGAGAATTCTCTAGACTTAGCGCTTTTAGTTAACTGCTTTCACAACAATCTTGCTACTGATTTATTTTCTTGCCTTGCTTTTAATTCACTTCACATCTGCTTTCTTCTTAGTTTAAATTCCTACGGTTCTTTATCTATTGAGACCAGAGTCTATGTGGATTCGATACCCTATATACTACAATCACTTAACTGTGCACTTGCAGTAGAATATGATTAAAACTTAGACCCTATCAAGTTTTTGGCGCCGTTGCCGGGGACTCTTTTGAGTCTTCGATAGATTTGAACTTAGGGTTTAGACTAGGTTTTTCGTTTTTTGTTTTTGGCTACTAATTTTTTTTCTTTCTTTTTCTTGCGTTTCAGGTACACCTGTTCGCCCTGCATCGATCGACACGGTCCTGTGTGTCGATCGTCACATTTTTCGCACTGCATCGATTGACGCTCTTATTGCATCGGTCGACACAGTTTCGCGGAAGCACCAAGAGGAGATCGTAAGGAGGATGTGTCAGAATGATATTTTCGGCTCAGGGATTGACAGTTCACAGATAGCTGGGTTGAAGAGTAAAGTCGACTATCTGCATAGTCTTCTACTTGAAAAGTATGCGCAAGAAGCTATCAACTGCGTTGGAGGGAATGAATTCTACAGTCAGGAATCTGCTTTTCAGGGACCTTTCCAGCAACAGGGTAATGCCTTCTCGAGGAACTATGGTGTTTCTTCTTACCAAGCACCACCTGCACCTGCATATAAGAGCAGATTGGAAACCATGATGGAGCAGTTCTTGGAAAAACAGGAAGAAGATTTGAACTACATCAATGGCTCTGGAATCCAAGGAAACAGGTTTGGTAATCAGCAAGGTAATTCTTATCAGAGAACCTATGGATCGTCCTCATATCAGACACCTCCTGCTGCTAATGCTTATAAGAGCAAGATGGAATCCATGATGGAGCAGTTACTAGAGGATCAGACCAAGACTGTTGTAGACTTCGACAGGAAGTTGGATGCTATGCGTGAAAATCTGAATGAGAAGGTGGAATCTCTGAGCACACATGTGAAGAAGCTGGATATTCAAATCCAACAGACATCTCAAGCAATACAAAGGCATAATGAAGCTGGGAAAGCTAAACAGTACAGATCCATCAAAGCTGTGACCTTAAGAGATGAGATTGAGTTGCTAGGTGAAGAAGAGAGCATAATCTCGAATTTTCTGGATGAATATTGTCTGTCTGAGACATGCATCGATCGACACCCCCTTAGTGTCGGTCGACACGCAGTTCTGACGGCAATTTCGAGTTCTTACGACGAACGAAAATTGACCATTGTCGACACTGAAGGTCGACATCAATTCAATGACGACTGACACCCACTCTGCGTTGGTCGACGCGAAAGTCGGGCAGACCCAATTTCGCCCAAATATGATGTTTTTGCTGGAGAAAGGGTCTACAAACCTCCCTTACCGTTCCCAAGAGTTCCTATAAGATCTAAACATGAGCAGAGTGTAGTCAAGTGCATGGTAGTGGTGGATAAGGAGATGAATGAAACTCCACCAGCTGAAGCTCCGCGAGTTCATTCCTGTGTGTTGGGATATGCAAAGAAGATGATATCCGCTGATGGTCATTTAAAAGATGAAGTTCAGATTGGTGGAACTACATTATCTGATAGTGGAGAGAAGAAGATGGCGGTCCCTCTTGAACCTGCTCTAACATCTTCAAAGCCTGCAACTGCTCATAAGCAGAAAGCTCAAAACATCAGATCTGCACCAAAGGTAAGGTACAAATCACCTAAGCTTAAACCTTCTGACTCCATTACTTTGAATGCAGGAAAACGCAGCATCCCACCCAAGCTTCACTCCCACCCTGGTTCTCTTCCTTCTTTCCTTGGGAAATCTCATGATCCGAAAGCATATACACCACCTTGGATGAAGAGATATTCACAGAGACATTCAAAGTCTCTGTTGAAACCACCATGAGTCCGATCTCCTTTCCACAGTCAAGCTATTGACTTTAAACAAGCGCTGAGTGGGAGGCAACCCACTGTTAGGTTTGCATAATTTATTTTTGGTGTTTTCATTAGCATTTTACGTTTTTGTTCTTGGTTTTTGGTGAATTTTGTCTGCAGGATTCGACAGTAATCGCAGTGCATCGATCGACACACATTGTGTCGATCGTCACAACACGATCGAAATCGCATTGCAGCGGTCGTTGCGGTCCTGAGCAACGATCGACCATACATGAAAATCACCTAGCAACGATCGATGCACCTAGTGCAACGGTCGATGCCTGAGCGACAGAGGTAAAAATCAGACATAACTCAACCCGTCCATTAACATTTATTTTTTTTTCTTTCTTTTTACCAACCCTTTGCCTGACACTACTGGGGACAGTGTGTCTCAAGTGTGGGGGAAGAGCTACTGACGCATGCTTTTGTTTTCTTAAGAGTCAGTCTGTTTTTCAAAATTTGTTTTATTGAGTCAAAATTGTTTAAGTAAGAAACAATGATTTTTTGAGAAGATTAGCAGCACTTGCAGGAACTTAAGTGACCATTGGGATGAAGCTGAAGATTATCTCTGACTATTAGAAAACCCAGACATGGATCAACCTACTGAGAACACCCACATCACTTCAGGTATCAGAGGATCCTTTACTGACTTCACCTTAATACTGACTTAGATTTCTCACCTAAGGGCTTGGTATACTTTGTGTCGGATTCCCTTGTTAGTTCTGACACAGCCTATAAACCTGTCCTATCTAGTTCCCTTCTCCCCTTCCATAAAAAAAAAGATAATAAAACTGAGGATGAGTTAGTAACTCCGAAGTGGTCATGAGAATAGTAGCAAACACTATTATCTCTTATGCGATCCATGGAATGTGTCCAAAGTACACCCCTTAACGGGAAGAGCACTGATAAAAAAAAAAATGATACCCAATGGGGAAAAATCAGAATGCTAAGGAAGGGAAAAGAGAAGAAAGTGACTAGAGAAAGATAGTATGGTGGTCTAGAGCTGATAAGGTAAGAATCCATGTGCCTTTGATCGATACTCCTTAGGTGAGACCGCACTTAAATACTTGCAGAAGTCAGTAAGGAGAATTTGAATGCTTGAATGTGATTGTGGAGTTTACTTAGGACAGTTGCTAAGTGTGGGGGAAGTATATGTTGGTATTGATGTCTGTAGGTTGATTCTTTCATGTGGTTTACTAAGGGGAATTTGAGTATTGCTGCTTCTAGGATGAAAAGAGTTTCTGAAAAGTTTTCAAACCTTTTCACTACATTCTAGTTCTCTGTTTTGCTTGAGGGCAAGCAAAGGCTAAGTGTGGGGGAGTTGATATATCATGGTTTTTACCGGTTTTATGCCATGATATAAGTCTGTTTTAGAGTCTATTTGTGTTTCTTTAGAGTCTTTTGCAGGTTTTATTAGGTACATGCACGTTTGGAGCTAATGTGGTGATTATGTAGCTTATTGGAGTGATTTGGAGATTTGGTCCGAGAGAATGAACTCACTGTCCAGTTTTGGGATCATGCGTCGATCGTTGCACACCTGCAACGGTCGACACACTAGCAAATGGGCCAGAATCTCGGCGGTTTATGGAGTTATCAAATATTACAGAAGAGCCCAGAAAAGTTCCAGATATTACACAGAAGCCCCAGACGTGATTAGCTATATATATTAGGATTTTGGTGTTTATTTTAGAGACGCTTTGATACTTAGAGCTAAGAGATTTTTAGAGCTTTTGGGGCTGATCTAATCTTGTACTTCATCTATTTTGGAGAAGATTTCGAACCCCTTTATTTATTTAATCTCTTTTATGATTTCTATTAATTCATTGGTTATGATTTCATATTCTATGTCTGAGTAGATTCATAGTTAGGTTTAGGGTTTCTCATTAAGGATTTCATGACTTGCTAGACTTGTTTAATTCAGTTAAGGATTCACATGAATAGAACGTTCTTCGATCTAAATTGAGTTTAATGCTAGTTCTAACTTGATCAATTAGAATCTAGATCTTAGGTTGCTAAATACGACACGAGAGTGTGGTTTAGAATCTGAACTATTTAGGTTGAGCAATTAAATTATTCGCAAAGAGATTTGGCTTAGTTTAATTGTGAATATATCGAACTTGAAATTAATGCTGGTTTAATCTGTTTGTAATTGCAAAGAGATTTGGATTACTGCACTTAGACTTAGAGAATTCTCGTAAAGAGATTTGGTTAATTCTAATTCCGTGATTTGAGTTCTAGAACTGTGCTTAATTAGATCCTGACTGATTAACTTGTCTGCTTGTCTGATTTCCTGAGAATTCCCTAGACTTAGCGCTTTTAGTTAACTGCTTTCACAACAATCTTGATACTGATTTATTTTCTTGCCTTGCTTTTAATTCACTTCACATCTGCTTTCTTCTTAGTTTAAATTCCTACGGTTCTTTATCTATTGAGACCAGAGTCTCTGTGGATTCGATACCCTATATACTACAATCACTTAACTGTGCACTTGCAGTAGAATATGATTAAAACTTAGACCCTATCACTGCACATTCCTTGACATCATTAAGGTACAAACTTGTTGCTCCAGTGATTTCGTCCACCATTTTAATCCTCCCATATAGATCATAATCATCATCACCAGAGCTACCACCGTCCGAATCCTCGCAACATTCAAATATAGATTCATCTTCGTTTGTTTCCTCATCTTCTTTGTGGGCGTTTTACACATCGACAACAGATCCTTCATCTTCGTCGCACTCAATTTCAGACGAAGGTCGTATTTTTTTGTTTCATAGAATTTCCCCCAATCATGTCTTCTTCATAACCTGAGCCAATCTCTAAAACTGATGCACACAATCTACAAGTATTTTCTTTGAAGTGTTCCATAAATTTTTTCAAATCACTACTATCAAAAACAAGACGAGTTTATGTTGGTATTTAGCCAACATTTTCTTAGGATACATGTAAATCATTTGAAATTTATGCCTTCTATTGGTAACTCCATATGGATCAAATATTATTTCATTGAATTGTTAGAAACTTGTCGTACCTTCAAATTCAACTTCTTGATTTCCTCTGTTATCTATAGCAAATAACCATATGTTGTCTTCGAAATTCCAATTACCAAAAATAAGAAGCTCTTCCACCAAGGTAGACGAAGAAACAGATTATTAACGATTATGAAAAAGAGACACACACATTTAATGGTGATGATGAAAAGTTAAAAATGGAGATATGGCATTACGGTGGCGGTTTTAGGTTTTTCCCCGCAAAATATTGAATTTAATAAACAAATATTATGTTACCTTAAGCGGTCCTTCAAATCAGGAGAAAATCACGCGACGGTTTATCGAATTAGTTATATTTCCAATAAATCTGTAACACTAAAATAAATCTGTAACAAAAAATAAATCAGCAACATTAGAAACAAATCTGTAACATTGGAATTTTTTTTTGTAACATTGCAATGCTAGGCTAGTAATTATTAAATACATTCCATTTGTTGCAAGTTTTAATAAATCTGTAACAAGTACCACAAATCTATAACACTAATATCAAGATTTATTCAGAACTAATAAAATAAAACTAAAAATTTTGCTAAATCTGTAACACATTATTATAAATTTGTGCCACGTCAGCAAAAAAAAAAATTTACAACAGTAGAACACAAATCTGCGACACGTTTAAAAATTTGTAACACGACAATGCTAGTATAATTCTTTTCAAAAACATTTTAACGTGTTAAAAATCTGCAAAAAGTAAATTAATCCATAACAAACAACAACAATTCTGTGAAAATTTAGTAAAAAATCTGTCATTTTAATAAATTTGTAATAAAGATTGTTATAAAATTCATCCAGATTTATTAAGACGGAAATGTGTCATTTTTGTAAATAAGATACAATTTTCCTGATATGAAAAATAAATAATAATAGTATTTTGTAATTATTTTTTCTAAAAAATTTAGTAGGGCCATTTTAAACCAAAATTTTGGCCACAAAAATTCATAATTCATATACTCGTATAATAATTAACCTATTTTTTAGTCCCACTATAATTTTTCCCCTAAAAATGCATGCATATCTTGTCAACTACATCATGAGATTGCATGTTTCATGCATAGTTAAATAGAGAACATAAACTGGATTTGGACCTTAATATATATGTGGAAAAATAAATGGGGGAGGAGTGCGAGGTTGGTCAGACTCAGAGGCTTTTGGCATGTGAAAATCTATTTCACATTCTCTGTCTTGTCAATTTATTACTAACTCTCTTGTATTTTTCAATTGATTTGGTATTCGTTTCGGAAAATGACTAGTCTATGTGGTGAAACGTTTCATTTACATGTATCTAAATGATATACTAAAAATACATATTATAAACATTCGTCTAATAATCATATCATCTCCCCATTCCGGAAGCAGACTTATCCCTTTTGATCTTATTAAATTATTAGATGTTGATCCAAGAGATCACTGAGTATTTTTAATGTGTATTAATTATGTACGTTTGGGTATTCAGGTCGGATTTAGATTGGGTCTATCCCGGTTCGGGTCTATTCGAATATGAGAATTTATATCTATTTAGGATCTGACCAACTTTCGGTTTGGGTTCGGTTCGGGTCTTTTCAAATTCAGATCGATTTAGATCCTAAATTATTATACATGTAAAATACCCATAATAAACGGGTATCTTTCAGTTTTGGTCCGGGTCTTCGAATATTCGGTTCTTTTCGGATATTTGTATCCGAAATATCTGAAAACCCGAAAATAAAAAATATTTGATTTTTTTTTTTTAAACAAAACACAAGGTTCTTGTTATTAAAGTAACCACACACAAATTTAGTAAAGCAGGTAAATGTCCTATCTCAAACAAAAAAAGACATATCTCACACAGAAAATTCAAAATTCAACAAAAAAAAGAAGAAAAATGTTCCTAATGCTCATATGGCAATGAACAGAACAGTGAGCTTGAAGGTCTTGTAGTTGAACTTCTTAGTCAGTCCCTATAATTTTTTTGAAGTGTAACTGAATAAGAAAAAAAATGTATAACTTAACAAACATAGATTAAACAAGTATGAGACTTAAACTATTTTATAACACAAGGTTTATCAAAGAGACATGGACAAGTGAGTATTATACCCAAAAAAAAAGTAAGTGAGTACACAAGTTTTATTATAAAGCCAAACAAATTTATTCATTCAAAATTAACATACTAAAAAGATTGGATCAAGTCATAGACCACTTGATAAATACGAAAAAGCAGCAAAATTAATGCTGAATAAAATCACACACGACATAAAATGTTGGTCCCAGTTGGATGCTAAACAAAAATAAAATACTTAAGGGAACATGGACAAAGACATGCGATTGACTTTATACTACTGATTATCTATATCTCATTTATTTATTTCATCAATCATCAAACTCACGAAACAAACATACACACACAACCTACTCTACAAAATTACAAAATGTCTAAGAATCTGATTCAAACAATGAAAATAGTATACCTTTAGTCTTCTTCATTGCATTACCTCTTCACTCTTTAGTCATTTTGAAATACATGTTCAAACTCTAAAGACAAATGAAACAACAATAGATTAGAAACTACTAGTAGATTATTAATCATAATTGGAATATCAAAAGAGAAATTATCAAGTTAAAAATTATTTTTTATAAGCTCAACTTAATCCTCAACCTCAACAAGAAGTTGTTCTTTTCTAGTCACTCCTCTGTCATTGATTCTTGATACACATCAACAATTCAATTTATCGTACATAGACTTTTGTTCAAAGACTTATGTTAATTGCTAAATATTCATGATTTAGTTTTTAGTTTTAGGTGAAAAACACTCAATTTTTCCCCAAATCTCATGTTCTCCACGCCTTTGCAACAAAATCACCGCACACCAAATCACTACTATATTTGGAATCTTAGGACTTAGGATGTTATTCTAAACTTTTCAAATTTCTCCAGGCCTTAGTTTCAAACATTTTGAACTATTTGTAATGATAACAGTGTCAGTATAGTACGTTATCTATCATGCAATAACAATATAACATCCAATCCAAAACTCAGAAAATTCAGAGATTTTCATTTAATTAGAATGAATTCGATTTTGAAAGAGTTGTGATCTTTAAAGAACATGTTGGAAAATGCCTTGAAAAATAGATCGTATACCACATTTCCGTATTTATTTTAATAGAATTCAGAATGGACAAAAAATGTTTAGACTTTCGAAGGATAGTTCGGTTTTTTTTTTTTTTTTTTTTTGGCATCAAAACTCCATTTTATTAAGGATTCAGTGTTCGACTCTCCTCAAGGGAAAGCCAGTCGGGAACCGATGAACTTACATGGGAAAATAAGAGTCCACGTGCTCTAGCTTTCTTAGCAAGACTATCCGCACACGAGTATTAAACTTTCTACTAACATACTTAATACAAAAACTAGGAAAGAAAATTTTAAGAGCGCGGAAGTCTTCCAATTCCGAAGAGAAGGAGGGCCACTCCATTGGATCCTCGAGCATACTAATGAGTTCCACACAATCCGAGAAGAAGCAAGCGCTAGTCAGCTGAAGTTTCTGAAGACAATGCATAGCCCAGGGGAGAGAGACTTCTTCTGGATCCCTTAAGACCCAAGTGCACAATCTCAAGTCCTTGCTGGACGATCCACCCTTGTCCGCTTACCGAATCCGATTCAACCCAAGAACCATCAATGGAGAATGAGAGACATACTCGAGAAAGGGTAAAAGATGGAGAAGTTCTTTGCGGAGAAATTGTGAGGAGATTCTCATCTTCCTCTGTGTTAGCCTTTCTCCATGCTTCTTCTTCAAGTTTAGCTTTCTCTAGAGTCATTCTAGGATCTTCATTAAAATTCTCAAATACTTTCCTATTGCGAGCCTTCCAAATAAACCACATAAGCCATGGAAAGAAGCTTATGGAATCCTCAGAACCCATCATCTCTTTCGCTCTCCAAAAAAGGAAGTCCATATTAGTAAACACCGATGAAGATGGAAAGATATGAGGGGCAGATGGAATGGGCGAAAGTGCCCACGCTTGACGAGCTGGGGGACATTCAAAGATAGCATGGTTAATAGTCTCTTTCTCTGCACCACATCTGGGGCAAGTGGAATCTCTGCCAATATGGCGATATGCAAGTGAACCACAAGTGGGTAAGAAACCCGACAAGCATTGCCACACGAAATGTTTAATTTTTCGAGTGGTTTTTAACTTCCAAACTTGCGCCGTGAGCACCGTAGTACTTGGTCCCTGAGAAGGGGGTTCGCAAGCCGGGCGAGAGAGAGCTCTCGCGGCCCAATAACCGGTTTTTACTGTGTAGTTTCCGGATTTGGTGTAGATCCAACAATAACTGTCTCTCGAGACTAACTTGCTCGGATGTAAGCCCAAAATGAGGGAGATATCTTCTGGTGGAAAGAGCTCTCGAAGACGGTCTACTTTCCATTGTTTTGTTTCAAAATTAATTAGCGAATTCACATATAAATGTGGATCAGTCACATTATTGATACTTCTCGGTGCACGAGCCGGACAGTCCGGAATCCAAGGTTCGCTCCAAACTCTAGTGCCAAATCCCGATCCTATAGTCTTCCTTAGACCTGACATCAATAGTGGTTTAGCTGCCATCAAACTTCTCCAACCATAAGAGGGTCTATTTGAGACTTGTATCTCTAAAGGGCTTGAGTACTTGAAGTATCGTCCTTTTAGGATTCTACTCAGAAGTGAGTCTGGAAATTTGAGAATTCTCCAAAGTTGTTTCGCTAGAAGAGCCAGGTTATGTTCTTCAAGTGCTCGGAAACCTAGTCCTCCTTCGGAGTTTTGACAGCAGAGTTTATCCCATGCCACCCAATGGATACCCTTACTATTAGCATTGGAGCTCCACCAATAATTGGAGATTACACTTCTTAATTTGGAACACACCGACTTTGGTAGAAGATAACACGACATCACATAGTTCGGGACTGCTTGGGCTTGTGATTTAATAAGAACTTCTTTGCCTCCCCGAGACAAGAATTTTGAAGACCAAGTGCTAGCCCGGTTCTGCACTCTATCTCTGACAAAGGCAAAGGTTTGGGCATTCGAGCCATTGATCTGCTCTGGTAGACCGAGATATGAACCCATCCCTCCTTCTTGATAAATGCCAATGATTCTTTTGATTTCACCTTTTCTTTCATGAGGGACATCGTTACCGAACATGATAGATGACTTAGAGAAGTTAATTTGCTGTCCAGAAGCTTCTCCGTATGTTCTAATGATGTCTATAAGCTCCTTACTCTCCTGTATTTCCGCTCTACAGAAGAATAGACTATCATCAGCAAAGAGAAGATGTGACGTCGGAGGACTGGCTCTAGCTACCCGAAGCCCCTGGATCCTCCCATTCATCTCTGCTTTCCGGATAATAGAAATAAGGCCTTCGGTGCATAAGACAAAGAGGAACGGGGAAATAGGGTCTCCTTGGCGTATACCACGGGATGGTCTGATATGTCCACTAGGCACTCCATTGAGGAGGATGCGGTATGAGACTGTAGTCACACAGTACATAATCCAACCAATCCATTTTGGGTCAAAACCCAAATGTCTCATAATAGAGGAGAGGTATGACCATTCGACTCTATCATAAGCCTTACTCATGTCGGTTTTAATGGCCATGCATTATTTACAACATGAGGGATTAGATCGGAGTGAATGAAAGTTCTCTTGTGCTATAAGGATATTATCTGTAATTAATCTCCCTGCTACAAAGGCAGATTGGGTCTCGGAAATTAATTCTGGAAGGATCTTCTTTAATCTCAAGCTTAAGATCTTAGATATAATTTTATAGCTCATATTGCAGAGGCTGATTGGACGAAAACCTGTCATTTCTCTAGGTTTATCTCCTTTCAAGATCAAGCAAATATTTGTCTCATTTAATCTTGGATCAAAAGAACCATTCGTGAAGAAATCCATGATAGACTGAGTTAGTTTTTGACCCACCACATCCCAGAACTTTTGGTAGAATAAGGCCGTCATTCCATCTGGACCCGGAGTTTTACTAGGATCTAATGAGAATAATGCCTTTCTAATTTCATCAATCGATGGATTCCGAGTTAGCTCGGCATTCATAGTAGGAGTGACAATCTCAGGAATGTCCTGGAAGAGAGGGTTCAAATCGCCATCATAAGAAGATGTGAAGAGAGCATCAAAATATCCTACTGCAACTCTCTCAATTCCTTCCTCATCGTCTACCCAGCAGCCATTAGAGTCTAACAGACCTAGAATCATATTCCTTGCTCTCCTTTGTTTTGTGATGGCTTGGAAAAATTTGGTAAAGTTATCTCCGAACCGAAGCCAAGTCGTCCTACTCTTCTGCTCCCAGAAGGCTTCTTCCTCCTTGTAGGCTGCCAATAGTTTCCCTTTTAATACAAGAATTTCCTCCGTAGATATAGTCTCATCGGTATGGGCAAGATCAGTCTTATCTTGTAATTCTTTAATAAGAATTTCAGAATTTGTTTGAGTACTCTTCTTCCACACCGAGATCGATTTTCGGCAATTTTGGATGCAGCATGAAAGGGAGTTTTGGCCTCTAGGAAGCGCATGGCTCCAACCGGCTGTAATGGCCTCCTTTAGGCCCGGTTTCCCTAGCCACCTTTTATCAAATAGAAAACCACGTCTTTTCTTTTCGGATCTATTTAGAATGGATGCGAGGAGAGGCCTATGGTCTGATCCCCACATCTTAAGGTACTCCACTTTAGTGTGGGAAAAACATTGTGCCATTCTTTATTACCTAAGGCTCTATCAAGACGGCATTTTATTAAGCCGTTTCTTCTCCGACCAATCCAAGAAAGTGGGTCTCCTTGATAGGGGAATTCAAGGAAACAACAACAATCTATCATATGCTTAGACTTGTTGACTAGAGTCAACAAAAACATAGATGAATGCGGATGAGGGGAAGCGGGAGCCTTGTTTGGTGGGCTGAGAGTTGGGCCACAAACCCTAACACAATTAATAATCCAAGCCCATGACAGGATTACTGCACGAGGGAGGAAGGAATGACCGGAGAGCATCCGTTCGATGGTCTCGAAGAGTTTTCGGAGAGGAGCGGGAGAGGCCATCTCCGACCAGCCAAAGACAAACGTCATGTAAGCGGTGGGATTGGTGGTGTTGCTTAGTGATCTGACGGTGAAGAGGGGAACTAATGGCTTCGGATGGCGGAAGGTA